>VZRV01008877.1:194486-487371 GCA_013398115.1 Falcunculus frontatus
CCCCCAAACTCCCCGCCAGGAGGTTTGAGCAGAAGAAAAAAAAAGGGACACTTCCTGTGTCTCCACTGGCTTAAATATGGAAATTTTGAGAAGCGTGACTGGTCAAGAGATCTGTCCATCAGACTCAGGGTCAACCCACGACAATCCCTAATGCATGTGTTTCAGTATGTCCTGGATTCTGAGACTGATGGGAGTTCACTATGCACCAGCAGCTCCCAGTTGGCTTATGGTGGTGTGGATACCAGGGCTAACCCCTCACTTGTCTTTCAGTCTCTAAAAGGAAAGTTAAATACTTTTTTTTTTTTTCTTCCTTTTTTTTTCCTTTCTTTTTATTTTTCCTCTTTTCTTTTCTTTGGCTATTTGAACCATGTCAGGGAAAAGAGAACATCCTTGAGGAAGTGCTCCCTAAGACAAGGTCAGCTCGGATTTCTTTAGATTTACTGAGAGACAAACTGAACAGCAACTGTTTTCTGTGTCATGATAGGCTACGATGTGCTGTGATACGGGGCCAGTTAGAAAGCTGATAAGCACTTGTAGCAAAGAAAGGGAAGCAGCTTTTTGGAATGTTCCCAGCTCATATGAGCATTGCTCTGGCAGCTGCAGTAAAAGAAGTGGGAGGCAGCATCCCATAGCAATGAGTAGGATTCAAATACTTAGGTTTTAAAAGTGTTTGGTACGGGGATTACATCTTCAATTCAACATCAATTCAACAAGTGTGCAGTGTTTTTATAGATATAAAAATAGTTTTCAGAACTGCAGTTTAGATACACCAGAGTTCAGTGTCACCTGACCCGCAAGCAGGACTTGCCTACATAAGCCTGAATCATAAATGCTGATTTATTTACAAGATCCATGTATAATCTCATTGAATGTAATGGATTACTTTTATGACTAAACGTTTTGGTTGGTTTGGTATCTGAGGATTTGAAAATGCATTACATAAATGAAATATGACAAGTTTTTCTGGCAGGTTAATATTGTGAGTCTACCAGTGAAGTTAGTGCTTGGCTCTTGATTATATTAAAAATAAGTCGTAGGACTGGAATTAGAAGCTCAGATCACCAACAAACAGCTTTTTCTATTGGCATTATTTGCATAATTTAAATATAAAACTATGCTCAACGTGCCCCAAAAGCATCTGCCAAAATATGTAATACAAGCTATATCATCTATGCAAAAGAATGAAAGAATACTAGTATCTCGTATTTTATACTCAGAGGCTGATATTAACTGCTCAAACAAGAACCATGTTCCAATATTACAAGATAGAGTGCAGATCCAAGGACAAAATTTGGCTC
The DNA here is from genome assembly GCA_013398115.1 of Falcunculus frontatus. NCBI lineage: Eukaryota > Metazoa > Chordata > Aves > Passeriformes > Falcunculus > Falcunculus frontatus. Next base: position 195,785 of record VZRV01008877.1, read on the forward strand.
TAAAGGACTGAATAGAAATTATTCTTAGAAAGGCTTCAATTATCTCCACAGTAAAACTACTAGAATCCTCATTTTCGTCACTACAGACACTTGATGAAAGTAGCAGATGGCCACACAAAGCATCCATGCTATTTTGTTTGAGATTTTAATGTAAACTGAAATCATAAAATAATTTAAATAAGACTTTTAAAATTGGCACAAGAATTCTTAGTTTTCAAAGGCTGTAAGTCTAAACAAATCTTGAAGTAACCAGAAAATCAAACTTCTACCCGGGTTTCTCTCATTCTGTTACTGTTATATAGTCATCACTTTTTACTGCCCAAATATTCTCCTAATGTTTATTCTTCTTGCATAAGAATATGCAATTCTTACATATCCGGCTAATACCTTCTTTTATACATGTCATTAATAAAACACTTTAAAATCGTTTAGTGGTTTTGGCGTTTCAGTTAAAAACTACTTGGTAGAAAGAGTTTATTATATTCAACCAGATTTCTGGCACTGGTTTTGGTCTGTTTGTGGCTGTCACTTTTCAGGGATGCTGGAGGCAATTATGAGACTCCTGTTCTCTGATTTCTCTACAGGGGACAGTTGCAACTGGGGGGATCAGTAGACGGGGGCGTATCTTTACCAGCCCTTGCCACAGGTCATATAACCACAATAGTCAAGATCCCATTTTGTCGTGTCAGTAGTATCTGTCAGCAGGCTAGCGGTGTGGGAATTAGCACTTGCACCTTATTAAAGCTATAGTAAACCCTGTTGCTCAGTGGAGTCTTCAAGTGCCTGGAAGGCATTAGACATCACACAGATACATTGAGTCCTTCTGCGTTATGGGGAACACTTCAGCTGCTTTTTCTGCCCTGCTCTTAAGAGCATGATTTTTCCTGTCTTGCGATTTTGAAGCAGGCATTCCTAAGAATATAAATAATAGCTGTATAAGCTGAAATCACAGTAACTGCTGTTGGTAAAAGTCATGATTTAATTATAAAGATTGACTCTGTGTATCTCTTCATCCCTAAGAAGAGATGAAAGGATATTGTGAAGTATGCTATAACCATTTTACAAAGGAGTTTAGAAAAGAAGGCAAATCTGAAAACCCTGGTTTGAAAAGACTACTAAATAGTCAAATTCTCTGAACGAAAACAAAGTGTCTCATAAAGGTTAATTCAACATAAGTTTGGTAAAGTAAAATTGAATGTGTTTCATCTTTCTGTGTTTTGTTCTCCATTCATTTTTCCATTTAGTCACATTGTTGAGATGAGCATATATCCCAATCAAACAGTTATAGGATTATTAGAACATGATTCCCACTTGACAGCATAAGGTTGGAGATTTAATTTGTTCAGCTGCTGTGAGCTTCCTGAAACAACTGTGTACCAAAAGGAGGATTCTACTTTTTTTTCTCATTCTGGTTTTCAAATATTTACTCTTACGAAATCGCTTAGCACTAAGGGTCTGTGTTGTCCTTTGAAATCAATGAAGTTGGGCAGGCACATCTGGTGACAGAATCAGACTCTACTTCTTCTTTTTTTTCCCTCTTAATTCTTCAGTAGCAGGAATTGCCAGACGTAGTATTTAAGAAAAACAAAAACCCTGTCATATTTGAATTTAAATGAATAATTTTGATTTAGATTTTTTTTTTCATATTACGATATTATGGTTGCTTATCTGTCTTTTTTTTCTTTTTTTGTAGCAATAGCAACAACTTTAACTGATGCCAGATTATGTATTTATATCATGGATCAGGCTGCAAATTCATTCTTTTCCAGAGAGGCAGAAAGATCATGTAAAACTGGTGACCACATGTTGACAGGCTGCATGATTTAACAAAACCAGAGGCAATCGTTTAAAAGAAAAATGTTTTATTTTCTGCCAGCAGAGTATAATGGAGAGAAATTGGTTGGTATTATTTTTAAAAATTGCTCAAATCACTGTAGTTAGTATAAAATTGTCTCTGGAACTATTTCCTGTAAGTTAACCAGACATATGATTGTATCCTTTCTCTTTTGAATACTGAAGCTCACATTTCATCTGTCTTGTGTAGAGTCTGTCAGGTATAATAGCTCTTTGTGATGGTTGCTTCTTTTCTTCATTCTTTTCTGTAGCTAAACCCCCACCCACAATCCTTATGCAATTGCTGGTTTTAAGCATCACTCAGTAGTTATTACCAGCAGTCTAACAGTCAGTGCACCCCTTTCCTCTTCCGATGAGCTTGTGGATCTATCAACAGGTAAGATCCAAGATTGGCTTGCAGTGTTTATGGGTGTAAATTTCCTCTTGACTCCAAAGTATTTCTAGTTTACGTGGTTGACATTATCCCAGTGAGGACAGGTTTTTAAATACAGCAAGGTGGCATTTTCAAACACAACACTCAGTGCATCTTTTCACCAGGATCAGGGTTTGTCAGAATTGTGTGGTTCTGAAAATCATACCTTAATTGTCTTGAACACCTCTGTGAATAATGACTTTTGGGGATTATCTCAAGAATTCATCATTTTGCAGAATGTTTCTTCTTGTTTCTGAGTTCAGCCATTTTAACCTGACTCAGCCATTTTACACCAAAAATTCTGAGGTGGTGTAAAAGAAATTCTTGCCTGCTTGTTATTCCTTTGTCCCTCAAAAATAAAATACAGAAATGATTGCAGAAGCTCAATCTAGATTTGACTGAGAAAATTCTATGTGCCTGAGAGAAAATATGTTGGTTTCTCACATTAATAACTTAGTATTTTTCTCTCATTTTACTTGCTTTATAGCTTATGGAATTTATCAGATCTGTTTCCATTTCTGCAACATAAAAACCATGACTGGCTAAGAATAACACAGGGAGAAATGCATAACTGGCATTGTAGTTCAAAGCTGTGTCTCGTGTCTCTTTCTTCTGTGAACCCCAAATTGAAAGATCTTAGGTTTCTTATGAGTAGTAGCAGAACACTTTATAATGGTGTTTCAGATATGGAGTAAAATAATCTTTAAATGTGTCAGTTGAAGTATTGAACATGGAAATGGTGATTGATGCTGCTGCATTCAATGTTGAAATATTTTAATTGGTTTTATGGTGAAAAAAAAAGAGACTTCTACAATGAACACTGGAAAACATACAATGACTGAGTTTGTTTAATCAATCAAGTATCTTGTCAAAGGGAAGGTTAAGAGGATGACTTGATCATGGACCATAATTACCAAGGCAGGAAGAAGATGGCAGATATTTGGAGTTTCTTTTGTTTAGTGGACAAAAGAATTGCAAGATTCAGTGACTGAAAGCTGAACTCAGCAAAGTTGAAATTGGAAAAAAAGCCACAAAATGTTAATGGTGAGGCTAATTTAAACAGTGCAGCTGCTTAGCAATAGAAATTCTTTGCATCTTGGAGTTTCCAGATTAGGATTGATACTTTTGAAAAGAAGCCAGAATTACAGGGTAATGCTATGCCTGCCTCATGTTGAAGATCGTTCCTAGATAATCATAATATTCCTCTGTGATCTAGACCTGTAAGACTTTGCAGGAAGGAACTTTATCTGCTGGGTAATTAAGAGATCACTCAAGGCAAGGAGCTTTTCAGAAGTGGCCCTTGCCTCTGCATAGTGCTTTGTTTTGTGATTTGATGTTGCTCACATTTCTCATCCCTTTGACTAGCTGGCCATTTTTGAGGAATTGTTTTAGCAAGGACTTTTACTATTAGGTTGAGGGGTAGCCATGGCAGGTGCTGGACAGTATTTCAGAGCCCTGATAATTTTAATGCCTTTGATGCAGTCTGATAGATTTAGGATATTGTTAACCTTGCTGGTGGGTGAATATTGTTAAAGAACATAAGCATTACTTAGAGCATGAGATTTATGTCAGCTGTTAAAGCTCTGAGGTTTTTGTTTATTTTTTACAGTTCTAGGATTGTAATTGGTGATGAGTGTGTTTTAAGGAAAGGTTTTTGGAATATCACTACTTTGGTCAAAAAATGCATGTGGCATCAGGTCTACTCTGACTGATTAAAGTGGTTTCTGAGAAGAACTGGTTTTTGCTGAACCATATCTGAAAACTTTATTTAGAAATTAAATCTTGAGTCTGCTGCAAGTGCCTGAAAATTAAAATACATAGGGACATACATCCAGCACAGCAGTTACCACTGCATGAGGCACCCCCTGGGTTGAGTGCACAACCTTTGACAGCAGACTCTTCTTGGCAGTTCAGGAAAGACTTAAGCCAAATAATGTGTGTGGCCAGTACTGGTATCTGTAAAGGGAACAAGGTGGAAGTTCTTCTGCAAGCAATGTGGGTTTCGTTTTTATCCCAGTGTATTGAAACTGCTGAAAAACTAACAATGTCTTTTTTCATATGACTTTCTTCCCTTCCCCGGAGTATGTGGCACTTAAAGTTGTTCCACATCCCAGAGCATTAAATGGAAAGTAAATATAGTCCCTCTGCAAGGGAAGTCAGTGAAGGCTATAGCCTGTCCTGGAATATGTAAGCAGTAATAAAAGTTAATTCACTGATAGTATAGGTAAAAGAAATGCCTGCTTGTGAAAATCTTGCTGTCTTGTGCTCTACTGACACTAATTTACACTAAACTGCTCAGGGTTCAAGCAAGGGGGGTAAAAGTGAAAGGCCTTGAAGCTCATTCATACTCTACTGAGTCAATGGTTCAGCAGGTAACACTGCACCTTGGAGAGTGGATCTCATGCTTCTGGGAAAATGAGCTTGAATAAATCCACCAGTAAGCTTCTGGAGGCACCAGGGTCTTCCTAAGACTGCAGAATAAAAATTTTGTGTGCACTACTTGGTTTTGAGCATTTAACAAAGGTAGCTATACCACCATCCAGGCCTGTTGTTGCATGTATTTGTCTTTTTTTGGTTTTTTAAGATGTGCTTGGAGATATTTTAAAACTAGGTAGCTTGAGTATCAATGACTATGTGATCTCTGTCAGTACAGGTTTCATCACCAGCAGCAAAAAACATGCAGGGATCAAGGCTGACTGTGGTCCTGTAGCTCATTGTCTGTCCTATTGAAGTTATATTTTGTCAGGTTTAAGGTAGCTCAGCTGTGACTCTGACCTGGAATCGCTCCTTTGGACTGCAGTGCCAGTGCATCCAACATCCCTTCAACCCTTCTTCACATAAAGCCTTGTAAAGGCTCCCACAATGAGGGTTCAAAACCACAACTTGTGTGTGTTCTGCATAGACCTATCAGTGTACACATAACTTTTAGATGGAAAGAATTAGGAGATGATGAGGATGATAATTGTAAGAGTGGCTAAGGAGATAAAGAATGGTATTTTCTTCAGAAAGGGTCTTAGTATTGTAGTAATTGAGAACACACCACTAAGGGATCATTTATTATGGCAGCAGTGAAAGAGAGAGGTTGGAATTCTTGCCTTTTTTCATGGCTCTGGGAACTAAATTGAAGCAGATAGTTACAGAGAGCACAGCCAACTTTAACAAAATCCCTATTTAGGTCATCTCTAAAGAGCAAACTTGAGTTGCCTGAAGGCAACATTGTGCTCTCAGGCCTATTGGCAGTAGTAAAAATGGTATAGATAAACTACCTGGTGCAAACACAACTTTTATAAAAATAAAAAATCAAAAATATTTTCACCTGTGCAGCTGTTTATTTCAGAGCTACCAGTGGTAAAATGATGCTATGGAAAATAATGGCTATAGCTGATATAAATGTTCCAGCAAAAATTTCTGCAATAGCTCTAACAGAGGTCAGGAATATGACAGCTATTAATTCAGAACCAGATAAAAAACTCCTAACCAGAAGTGTTCCTTCTTAAAGACAGTACTCACTAAAGGAGTATAATCATAAATTTGGATAGCTTTTTTTCACTTCAGAGAGATTTATTTATGTAGTAGCTTGTAGTTAGGCCAAGATGTAAAGCTTGTATTTAAAGTGCAGGATGCTATATAGCATTTCTAGTGTGGCATATGAAATAGTATATGTGGAGAACCTGGACTGAGGCTACCTGGCTTTGCAGTTGAAAGTATTATGTTTACTTCAAGCAGGCAGATGTGACACACAGTGACACTGTGTCTCTCTTGCCCTCTTGTTTTCCCCACATCACCTAATGGGTGCAGTTTTTCATGCGTTAATGTGATTGCCATCGTTCAGTACTACAGTCACAGTCTGGCAGCACTGTTACCTGTGCTCGCTCTTTGGTTACCCGTAAAAATACTGTAATAAAATTGCACTTTTCGTCTTAATGCTGAATAAATTGCTTCTTTACATATGCGGTAATATATTCTCCTGTCACATAAGTCTTGTTGTTGTTAATTGGAATTGCTTATGCTTATTGAGGGAGGAATACTTTTCATCCTGTTTTGAACGAAAATCTGTAATCTTGAATTTGTTTCCAAACTTCAGTCATGAGGAGAGCAGTGCAGGAAATTGCTGCTGTTCCACCAAATTAGCTTCTCAGATATCCTTTTAATTGGAGACCATAACTCAGATTCTAAGTATTTTAGGAAGCTGAACAGTACAAATTGAAATACAGATATTTCCAGTAAGGGCTCAGTTCAAAGAAAGCTTTTATACACAGATGAGTCTGCTAACAAATAGCATGTCATATGATAATGAGACCGTGCTTTCTTATGCAGTTTCACATTTCCTAACTGCACTGCTGTGAAATAAGTGGAGTGTTTATCTACTCTCAAACTGACAAATCTCTGCTAGGGATAAGTGTGCCCACTATAGACAGAACACAGGTATTCAAAAAGAAGTCTAAACTCTCAATCAGAAATACATCACTTCCAAATGCAATATATCACACTAGTTCAGAACATTCATTTCCGCCAAAGTATTCTGTTTTTAATGTAAAGACTTCAATTTATGTTTAAGAACAAGCAAACTATAGTACTTTGACAGCCGTTCACACTTAATTTCTTTGCATTAAACCAACAGCATTCTTTTCCACAAACATCCATTGTTAGGACAATGCTCTCAGACGGAATTTATGAGAAATGGAATTATGTTACCAAGGAGATAGCATTTACTATAATGAAGAGTAGATCCTAGAAAATGGCCCCTTTTACAGCAGCTCAGAACAGAGCCACAAAAGCAATTGATTGGTCTTGGCATTTAGTCTTATATCAGCTGTGTCATCCATAGCTTCAGGAGTGAGAACACTAATCTGAAGTGACATTTCTGTTCTGGCGGGCTTTTCTGCCCTGATGAAAGCAATTACTTCATTCCTAAATGATAATTTGCAGGAGTTTCAACCACTTTAATTGATAATTTTTTGTTCTGAGAAGTTCAATTGTGAAGTGATTAGCTGATTTGGTAAATAGAAATTTAAGGTGTGAAATGTACAAGTTGCTCCAAGGTAAAGTGCTGTTTATTGGGTGCTGCAAAATTGCTTGATAAAACTGTGTTTTCTCTATTATCAGGAAGCTGGCAAGTGCTTAGTTCAACATAGGAAGAAAAAAAAGATCAAAACACTAGTGTTATAGTTGTAGAATTTGGATTTGAACGAGTGTATCACAGCTCACTTAATGGTTTTTGTATCAAGGTGTACATTAGTTTTAAAAGATTGTATATGATGGCAAGTTTGTAATCCTTAAAAAACATGCCATGTTCCTATTTTTATGTTTTAATGACTCACTTTGGAAGCAAATCCTGTTATGTAAATGGTTCAACAAAGGTACTTATTGGTGATAAAACATTCAGTTTAATGATTAGTTCAAGCATACACAAACCTTTTCCTTGAACCATGTTTACATATTTAAAATAAAAGGATCCTCTTCTGTGAAACCACAACCGCTAAAAACCAACCTCACGTCTTATTGATATAATAAAAAGCTTGGCTTAATAGGTATTATTTTTTATAAGTTTGCAATAATTGCTAAAGCACTTTTGGCAAAATGTATTTTTTCTTTCTTCAAGGAAAAGAAAGGTTTTAATAGAAATCAGTTCTGTGATATTTTCCTATACGGTGAAAAAATAATGGTCATTTCATGTGTTAAATGAGAAATATAAAGCAAAAATGAAGGTCAAACTGATTTAGCACATCAAACAGTCTTTGTCAGCCAAGCTTAATATATCCTGAGTTTGTGGAACAAATGAAATTTTGCTGCTATGTTACACTTTGCTTCCAAACAACCATTACAACTGGTTTTATATATTGTGTGAGCATCAGACCATCAAACAGTGCATCTTTACTGACGTGTTGCTGCAGTGATGATCTACAGCAGCAATCTGCCATTTATATAAGGGCAAAATGTGCATCTATATTTAGTTGTGAAATTGGCCTATTATACTCTTGATGTTTACAGAGGCTAACATAAATTAATGATGACAGCTATGAGCAGTGCATTAGTTAAGCAGCAGAGTTTTTACCTTGAACTTGAAGGTTCCAGCTTTAACTTCCAGCATATACTATACAGCTTTCTTCACACGTTAAAGAAAGTCTCAAAACACTTTTTTTTCTTAGATGGCATTAAATGGCTTTAATTTTGGACTAGGCCATTGATGATAATATGAGATAATGCTTAATTTACCTTTTTGGCAAATTCGTGCCTGTGAGAATGGTGATTTTTATGGTAGGGCAAAAATAAACTCCGCTGATGGTCATTGAAAGGGTCTGATTTTACTGAATTTGAACTTAGTCAGATGTTAGATATCCTTTGTCTGATGAAAAGAGCAGTTTGAGGAAGCAGTCTGCCTCACTTGGTTATGTACTGCACTTTCACCTGCAAGTCTCTTCATGCAGCTCATGTCAGAGCAAGTATAGGCACTGTGGTAACTATAGATTCCAGTTAACTATGACCGCAGATCTGACAAGTATGTAGGTGTTCAAAGGTTCACAAGTTAAAATGCTGAAGTCTTTGATGAATTTTTGATGGATGAATTTTTAATACAAGTCGACCTTTCTCCTTTGAGGCTGCATGCTAGATTAATTGATAAATAGTGAGACTGAGCAATGTTCAGATCTCCTAAGCAAACAAGTAGAGAAATCCATAAAATTCTGCTGTCTGGCTTCTCAGATCTACTTAAAAAGAAAGAAGGTAAAATTTAATGTGGCTTTTGATTTTGGAGGTTTTCCTCTCACAAAAGTAGTGTCCTCTTTTAAACATTGTAACTAATATTATTAGTCCTGAAGTTCTTGTATTCTCAGTTCAGAAACAATCTTTGTGAAAAGAAAAGCTTTGAATGGGACAGCAGAAAGAAAAAAGGAAACGCAAACAAAGGGAGAAAATATCAAGTCAAAAAATTGTCACAAAAGAAAAGAAATCCCCAAAGATAGCAGAATGTAGTGTACAAATTAGAGGTAAGCATATTAACATACTTTCATTATCAATTTTTCAGAACTAATTGAATTAATCTTAGAGCGTTGAGAGAGGATTTTTTCCTCTTTTAATTTATGTCTCCAGGAGCACTAGCTCTCTTGCTTCATTCTTTTATATTTTGTATCTACTGTACTAGAAAAATATCCAGTTTCATGCATATTTGTGAACTCTCTAGAGAATAACCTTTAGAAAAACAGAATAACAAAAAAAATTGATAATAACAAGCCTTAGGCTCATGCTGCCACCAATGGTGATGTTTGACTTCCAAAACTGGTCTTTTCAACTGCTATATGTGCAATTATGCAGTGCAGGTTAGTCTGCTTTACTTCCTTCATCTTTCCTACAGTCTAATAATTCTTTTGGAATCTGAAAATGTGCACTGCTGTTCAGAATAATATCCACTTGGATTGAACACTGTTTCTGAAATGCCACTATTAACTTTTGAAGAAACATCAGGAATAAAAGTCAAATAGAAGTAAAATCAATAAATATTCCAAATAATTGGGTCATTTAAATATTGATTCTATTCCATTCTTTGAACTTCTAATGAAGTTTAATTGTTCCACAACACCAGTGAAGTGAAAAAAGATTTTTATATGACAGAACATGGCTTATGGGTGGTCACCTACAGGTGGAGCAGAACATTATCTTAATGAATTGCCCAGGCATTAAGAGTCAGATTTTAAATGTACTTGTTTTATATGGGCTTAACTGCCCTCGTTGTTTTCACTGGTCAGCTTGAAGCCCCAGAAAAGATTCTGAAGGATGTGGATTTGAGAGAACAGGTAATCGATTATTCCCGTAATAGATCAGAATGTATAAACATTTGTATTAGTCAAATTTTCATAATCATCCACTATATTGTATTATATAAATACATAAATTATGTAAAGAGGTTATTAATAAAAGAGGAAGGGGCCTAAAGTTGATTTAAATACAAAAATGTCCGAAGTATGGTAATATTATATCACATCATATTAATGTGGAACAAAGTAAGAAAAATATAAGAGGATCTTTCTGGTATAACTCATATAGAATTACACAAATGCACAATTATGGACTCAGGAGCAGCATAAATTTATTGCTTTATTTAATACTATAACTATGCTCAATAGCAAATAAGTCTGCTTGTGTTCTTTATATTAGGAAACACTGTACATAGAGGGACATACATAATTGAAAGTCTCTTTCAGAGGGCTGAGGGGGCTGGATCACTTATCTCCAATCCAAATTTTTTGTAGTAGATTCATTGTGCGTTCTAATGTTGCATATCCTTTCCTTATATCTTATTTCTTTTCTGTGAAATGGTTATAACATTCATCTGACTTTGTCCTTTAGAGAGTTGGATACTGTTTATAGTGGACCTTTTGATTCTTGACTTTAAAAGACTAGACTAATAGAAAAATACACACAGAGACATATTGCTTCATTTTCTATAAAGCCTGTTATAAACATTATTAGATATTAAGTGTTATTTTTACACTGTATTTGGAGTTGCTGCTACTAATCTATATTGTTGTTAGGGCCTTAAGAAATTTGCTCGTGCTCAGTAACAGCTGGGTTAACAAGTATGAAAATGTTTAGTAATATAAGAAAAAGTGCTCTGTTCTGGTATACTTTTGCATTTATAAAGTTTCTACTGAAATCAAGGAGGAATTTATTGCCATTCTCAAAAATACCGCGCATGCTTTGTGAGAGTTTGGCATACTTCTCTGCTTGTGAAGCAGAAAAGTGAATGGGAATGTGCTCGTGAATGGAAATGAGCAATAACTATGATAGCACACCACAGGTAAGCTGTCCGCTGGCTCAAGCCACTATATCTCGAGCTCAGCAGTCTGTCTGTCCCTCAAACCTTGTTTTATGGCCCTTGCTTCCAATCCAATCTCTATTTGTGACAAGTCCAATGAAGGTACCGTAAATCCCAGCAGTGCTGTTATGTGGGGCTGAGCAGAGGGAGACCAGTATTTCTGAGAAGCTCTGTTTGGGGGGTCTCGCCTGCGTCACGTTTAAGGGAACAGTGTAATGTAAGGTGAAATGTAAATTTGAGCTGCCTTTCTAAAACTGGGCAACTCTGTGAAGCACTTCTTTCCAAGCTATATTTTGAAATTGCAAGCAAAATTTACTTGTAAGTGAAACCATTCCCATTTTCATTCAAAATGCAAATCCACATAAATAAGTATTTCACTGATTTTTAGTGCCCAAACAGAGACACAGAAGCAAGGTATTGTTATGACCCTGAGATGAGCTTCGTTGGTTAGAGCATGGTGTTAATAACACCAACATCACGGACTCCATCCCCAACTAGGCCCTTCATTTAAGAGTTTGACTTGATGATCCTTGTGGGTCACTTCCAGCTCAGAATATTCTGTGATTCTGTGAACACATGCTAAAAAATCCTTGTCTAGGTCAGTGTATCTGTTGATTGCCATTAAATGCTGCAAAAAATAGGATCTGTGATTGTCCCAGCTTTAAAGTGACAGATGTCAATTGGTCCGACGTGTGAAGGTTGTGGGTGTGCACACAGATATGGATGCATGTATATGCTTATGAATGCAAAGTATATAAAATTATGTGAAATAAAATATGGAGCAGGTTAAGCTTGGAATGACCACAAGCACAATGAAATCACAAGTGAGTTATGAGTACCAATAAAACTTTTATGCAACATCATATTATCACGTCTTCTGCATCTACTGTGTCTTCAATAGAAAATCTACTTTAGAAATGTCATGTATACCATTTTAGAATTCTATGGTAGTATTTATTGTACCCTTTCATCTGTAAAAGCCAGACCCCCTTTATATCAGTCCATCTGGAAAGGCCCTAAAACAAAAAATAAAATATATTTTAGAAACCATATCTAAAATAGCATTAGTTTTCAAGCCATTAAATACCCTGTTTATATGGTACTTCTTCTCAGAATTATCAGGATCTAGCAGCTGGAAACCTCTTAGTCTTCTTTAATGGACTCTGTATATGGAAATTCTATAAGAAATGTCTTCTTAAGGGAATGCTTGAAGTTTCACCATTGTATGACAATATCATCCTTTTGCATTTTACAGTGATGCACCCTGATCCAATTGTCTTAGCTCCTACCCCTTCTCCACAGGAGGCAAAGAAGGAGCAATATTCAATCCCTTGGGTATATTTCCCACTGTTACTCTCTTGTTGGTACTGTGGATATTATATGTATATTTGCTTGTCTGCTGGGGGATCTTCTCTGTCATTTGAGAACTCTTAAGCATGGGATGCTTGCTTTCTTGGTGCTTTCTGACTGTTTTTGAAATCCACTTAGTAAACGTGTATAGTTTCCCACACTTTAATTTTTCTTATTAGCAGAAGAGCCTGTGTATTTCTAAGCTTTTGCAGCCTGATACTTTACAAATTCATTTATGTTCCAAGAACTGCCTCTAGTGCCAGTGTCGTATGACAAGAACCAAGATGAATTTTGATCCTGTGTCAGCACCACTGCTTTCTGTTGGGAACTTCACACTCCTCTTTTCTAGCATCCTCTTGGGATTATTAGTGCCAGTACTTTGCTTTATTAAGAGCATCTGACAATGCAGCTGATGTTGCCTATCAGAATCACAGGTGCCAGAGAGGATTAACAGCCATGTTTAGGTTGTATCTAATGAATTCCTGCATCCTGCTGGGTAAATCACTGCTCCCAAATTAAGGACCCATTTTATCAGCATAACTGCAGTGTCCAACAGTACAGTGTATTTCCTTAGTGGAATTACATAGAGTAGAAATTAGGACTTGTGTGCACATATCAGCGGACACTCTTTCTAAATTTGGCTTAATGGCACTGATGCCAAGAGAAGAGTGCTCTAAGTTACAAAGTCCTTGACTTGATTCACCCCATGAAGCTTCCACAAATGACAATATAACAAATGGGTGGGAGAAAAAGTGAGTTATTCCTAATATTGTTTCTCAGGAGTTTCTTTTTTTTATCATGTCGGCTCCCCATCCCATTCTACTTTTTTGTTGTATAAGTTTGAATACACATAGGCGGCTTTCAAATCATTGTTTGCTGACACAGGCAGCCTCACTTTGCAGCTTAACTGACTTCCATTGCAAACTGTTACTGATCCAGTAATGTTTTACATAAGTTTACATTCCAATATATTATTCAGTTTCAGCAGTCTCCTGAAACCTCTACAGGACTTGTAAACTGTGGATTTAGACTTTAGTGCTTCTAAAAAATATTCTATCACTGTTCAATTTCTAACATTTCTCAGTTTCAGAAGTTGCTGACATCTGTAATTTTTCTGACTTGTTTTAATAGGGATCTCCAAAAATCTTCCTTCTTACATAGCGGTATAATTAAATGCTTTGGAAAGAAGGTGTGAACTTCTTGGTGCAGACTTTCAGAACAGAAGTATAAGCTCATTTCTTCTGCTAACTTGATTTGGGGACTTGAGTTCTCAGGCTTAGATTCTGGAAAAAAAAAAGGTGGTGACAGGCAGAAAAGGCCATGTCTTATGCCATGAAATTGAGCTTTCACTTGGAAGCAATTGTGCAGAGACATTTGCCTGCCTTTCCCTTATGTTGCTGTTGTATATATTTAACTTGTAGAGGGTATACTACTTCCTTGGAATTAATTGGACAGTTCATACCTCACAGAGCTGTAGCTCCTATATTTCCGTGTATACATCAAATATTTTAATGTGTTATATTTAATGCACCTTTTGAGGGATTTTCCACATCCGTAATGGTGCATATTTAAAATTTGAAATCGGATACAGATGCATCTACAATGAGCATTGTGAAATCTTATTTTTCAGGTACTTTTTTCATTGAATATAATTTACAAATCAAGGTGCTAGCATTCTATATAGAGTTCAAAAAACCAAGTATGTACTTTACTGTGTCATTCAGTAGGACTGTGTATATTTACCTGTGGGTAAGGATGTGCTGTTTCCTGCTGTATCTTTATCTCACCATTCCTATTTCTTAGCCAGACTGTCTTTTTAAATAAAATTGCTATTGGTATAGAATTGTGTAGGGAATGTAATGTGTTAACCATACTAAGGGAACTGTCATGGAGGGATTTCACTTGTGAGTTAAGGGCCTAGCTGATATGCACTTCCCATATCAGTGGCAGAGATGGCTACAAAATGCAGGTGGTTAAGAATATTAAAAGAAGAGAAACTCTGTAGTTTATTCCCAAGTTAGAAAAACAGGTAAGTAGAGCTCTTAGCTTCATGGTGTTATATCTGCGTGCCTGAATTCTACTGATTTACTTCATATGTCAGAGTGCTTTTCTAGATCTGACCATTATGACTTTTTTGTTGATAAAATCCAGGGTTTCAGGAAGGATTGTGGAAGCTTGAGAGAAGCATTTTTTGTTCCATTATACACTGGTTGTATTCTAGCTCTGTGGTAAACAAATGAGTAGCTAATGGAATTGTGGTTTTAACTTCATCAAATTAGTAGGTAAACAGATGAAGCAAAGGAAAGATAGACCCTTGATGAGGTACAAGAACTGTTTCTACTCACCTTGCAGAATGATGGACAGACACCAGCCCCAGCATCAGCACCAACCTGTATCCATCAAGGCAGATGTATTGTGAAGCTTATAATATCCTGAAGTTGAACACTTTGCTCTGTGTAAAAAAGGAAAAAAAGCCCCCAGGTGTTAACCACTGTCATCACAGTGCATTCAGGAGTTTTATACCAATTAAACAAATAGCCCAGGAGTAAAATCTGAGTTATCTTTGTGTGTTCTGCATTGGTGGTAGCAAGTGATACATTTATGCAACAGGACTAAATTAATGTCTTTGCGTTTCCAACAGCTCCGTGTAAAGCAGAAGGTCCTTTCTGATCAAAAAGTGGTCAGTCTGCTGTGTATGTGGTAGTGAATTACAATCAGAAATGTGAATCACATAACTGTGTTAACAGCTTTCTCTCCCCACTAACAAAGGGTACTGCTTCCACTGCAAAGGCAGTTGCACAACTCCTAAAGAACAGCTTCATGAAACACAGGAAGTTTTACATTATTACACCAGACTCAAACTTCTGTGTCTCAGCAGTTACTGTACAACCTGTTTGGTCATCTTGGCTGCACTGCAGCCCCTGTCAGAGGTGACAGACACTTGAATCATCTGCATTTAACCTTCTCCCAGGAGTCAGAATTTGACAAAAATTAAGGCAAAATTGTCTTGCAGTGAGTCAGGAGAGGCAATGGCACCTAGACAGATAAACCTACACATACACGGTATTCTTGGGAATTTTTTCTTGAGACTGACAGCAAAGGAAAGGCAGGCTAAAAAAGAAAGTGGCTGAAGTGAGTTAAGAGTAGTTACATATGTTGGCTACTACTGAAACTCAAATATTGTCATTACTTTTACTCATTCAAGCATGGAGTAACATTCTATATATCCTGAAATCTGTAGATCTATGTGCAACAGCATTTTGAAAATGTGGTAATTTGTAGAGAATACCAGCAGTGAAAAAATGAATCGGTTAAATGTGACAGAACACTAATATTGATGAATGTCCTACTTTGTTTATTTTTTTTCAGTTTACAAGCTTTGAGGAAGGAAAAGTCCCGAGATGCTGCTCGCTCTCGCCGGGGAAAGGAGAATTTTGAATTCTATGAGTTGGCAAAGTTGTTGCCGCTGCCTGCAGCCATTACCAGCCAGCTTGACAAGGCATCCATCATCCGACTTACAATTAGCTATCTGAAAATGAGGGACTTCGCTAATCAAGGTGATCCTCCATGGAACTTGAGGATGGAAGGACCTCCACCTAATACATCAGTAAAAGGTATGGAGTAAATATGTTGTGTACTATGGAATATGGCAGCCTTTAGTAACCTCTAAATTGAAATTTTTATCTTCATCCTTTCTTCTTTCCCTGCATATCAAATCCTTTAAAGGGATTCAAATGTGGAAATCTGAGGTCTGCATGAGAAAGACACCATGTGAAGGTGAAATAAACCTCTTATTTTAATTATTTTTTATTTGACAACGAACCTATAATGTAACTATTACAGCTGTAAGTCCTCTGGGTGATATAAACTAAATTGTTTCAAGTTATTTAGCTGTTATGGTGTTGCTTTGTTGTAGTATTTTATATAAGGATGTGTTTGAGAGGAACATGGCATTATTCCTTGATTTGAGAACTCAATCTCTTAATTTTCTGGCTATACATTAAAGGTAGAATCACATGTTTCTGAAGTTTGAAAGTATCACATCCAAATATTTAAATCTTCAGGTGAGAGACTAGGATATTATTTATCCTCTTGTAATGTCTATAGAAATTATTTTGACTTCTGAGACGGTAGGCATCTGTCAAAAGAATTGGCTGTTTTCAGTATTAATTTCCCTCTTTTAATGCTCAAACGAGCAGTTGGGCAGCAAAAGCAATGTTTTAGATGTGACTTGTCACAAACTAGAGGCTATGTGCATGTTGCTCCTGAGTTATGAGGAGCAACAATGACATGTGTAAAGTGGACTTTTTTTGTAATTTATTATTTTTTCAACTTAGTGTACCCATCTGGATGAGTGAGATCTCTGTCTGATAAGTATTTTAAATTAGGGAGTAAGTTGCGGTAACAGAAATCAAGGTTACCAAACCTGGGATTTCTGGGTGTCCTGGCTTTGACAGCACAGAAAACTTCTCTCTTTTATTTTTAGCTACTGATCTCACATTTTGAAGGAAATGTGTTTTTGGAAGAGGCATATGAGATTTTAGCACTTCAGGTTTTTCCCACAAATTATGAACAATAAACTCTTAATCTACTAAACTAGATAGAATGTATATAACGTGAGGCAAACAAAAAAGCCACATTTAAGGGTGGAGGGAGGAGGTAGAAATAGGATCTTATTTATCAGCCCACAGCTGTCCGTGAAGGGTTACTTGTGTTGATGGTGCAAAGGGCTTTTACCTGCTTTTTCATTTAAAGGAAGTGATATTATTTAAGGAAAGTTATAATTCTCAAAGGATGGAGAGAGGCATGGAGGGCAAAAACCAATGCAGTTTCGGGTTGAGGATTTAGTAGCTGGACATAGTTCCATCATTTCATATATTTGATTTATATTGTCTGTCACATCATATATAATTCTCATGGAGAAAAAAGGCAATAATTACATCATCCAGGGCATGAGTGTAACATGGTTCATTAGGCTTCTGATATAATATGCAAATGTTCCCCATTTTTACAGGATGAGAGTTTATTCTCAGGCAATTAAACAGTATTTCAAGTTAGATGTAAAGTGGACTCTGCTGTGCAATCCATGATCTGTCTGTGCTTCTACAAGCTGTCCTGTGTTACTGAAAGTCTGAGCTCTGCCCATCTCTGTGTATATTTACAGAGTATCTGGGATCTATTTTTCATTATCCTCTTCTGGAATATATACCTGAATACTGAATCTTCCTTTTTGTGCAAAGATTCTAATGAAGAAAGGAATTTTAAGGAACAAAATCTTACTCTTAGGCAACAGCATATATAGTCTGATCTAGATTAATGTTTTTCCCTATAAAAGAGTTGGGAACATTTAATGTCTGTTCACCCTATCTGATGCCCTATCTGATGCCCTTCCAGCCATCTAGTGCTATGGTTCTCATTCCTTTAAGTATAAGGGGTGTGGGGACTCAGGAAGGGGTTTTGACTTTTTCTCCTCCTGTTTGGCTGCTTAGCTTTATACTAAGTAGGATTGTATTACTTATGTGTCAGTATATTGAAACAATCCTTGATGAAAGAGTGTTTCGTTGTATAATTCCCCATAAGCAGGTTTAACTCTATAGTACAGGTATATTTTATGACTTCACCAGTTCTCCTTATGTAGAAATCTGTTAACACATTCTGATCAAACATTCATGAAATTACATAAAAGAAATTCAGTTTCATTTATTAAGGTTGATTTTGCTGCCCTTGAAGAAGTTCACATGTATAAACAAGCTCACATAAATAGCTTGCAGCTTCATGTGAAATATGCTTGATAAACCTACAATAAAACACTAGACATTATACTTTGTATGTGCACAAGCAATCTTCTGAATAGACTTAAAGGTATTTGGAAAATTATTTGAGAGGTACTTACATTGTCTAGGCAACAGCAATTTTTTTTCTTCCCTCAAATGTGTTGATCTGCTTGTGTTAATCATTAATTTTAAAAGCTCAGTTTTAAATTTGTCCCCCAGTACCATACAGCAATTTAATAATTTTAATTTAATATTTCAGGAAGGTCCTTTATTCTGCCCTGTATTTATCACAGCTTTTCTTAGAAGTCTGTAAAGGCTGATGAGTTTGTTTCCTTATGCCTCTTTTGTAGTGATCACTACAAGTTGTGCTTGCAAATGAGAACTCAGGTAACTCCATATAATATTTTCAGAGTCAATTACTTCATGGAAATATCTTGAGCAATTGGAAAGTAACAGATAGTTTTCTCCATTATTTTAGAAATATCTGTATTGTTATAATACAGATCAGATCTGCAATGCACATTATGCATTATTCAAGAAATGACCAGGCATTCTCAGCAGTGTTTCAGCTAAATAACTGATGATTGTAACCTTTAAAGAAATCTCATTGTGGTGACTATTGGTAAATCATTTCTCCATTCATAGTAATCTTTATTTAGAGGCGATCTAGAAATCGTTATAACTTTTATTAATCTTAGAAGCAATAGCCAATGATTTGACATTTTCTAAAAATGGAAAAAATTTCCATCCTCTAATGCAGCAGACTTCAGTCATTTTTCTTTTAGTACATTGTCTAAGGCTTTCTGTGTGTAGGAAGTCTCAGTCCTTATAAAAAAATACATGCACAACTTATAGAAGATGAATTTAAAGATGGTTCTTAAAGACCAGGATATGATTCTATATGGAAGAAAATAATCAAGATGTTACTTACAGTCAGAAGGAATAAAATTGTCAGTCTTTGATAGTACATGCAATGTGTTATGAATAACACTACCATTCTCCTCTGTTTCCATCCTTCTAAAAGTCTTTCTTCCGAGTCTGGAGTATGTTTTGAGGACAACAGTAAATGAGATGCTCATCAGTTTTTTGAACTCAAATGTGAGTTTTCTGAAAGTTATCTGGAAATGGAAGTATTTTCGTAGTAAATGCTGTGTGTTCAGCCAGGAAGTGGTCCTTTATGTGGCATGGCACTTGACATCCTCTTTTGCATTCTGATACTAGGCCCTGTAGTCCTGTTCCAACATCAAACTCTTGAGAAGACCTTTGTCTTTTGGAATATTGTCTTCAAATTATTGATTTCAAATTTCATTGTAATTTTAGTACAAACTGTTTCTCAAAGCATTCAAAGACCATGCAAGTTTTCATGTTCTTTTCCACTATATTGTGGGTCTTTTTGCCAAGCCACATGTTTTTCCTTTTCTTTTTTTTTCTTTTTTTTAAATTTTTTTTATTTTTGTGGTGAAAAGACGAAGGGAGTGGAGGAATGTGAGGCATGTTCTTTGATGTGTTGAATGTGTTTGGCTGACGTAAAGTCATGCTGTGTATTTTGGTTTTGTGTAATAATTTTTGGGATATTGGTTCTGACTCAGGACCTCTGTCACTATAAAAAGAAGGCTTATGACCCTTTGCCTTGAACAGAGTTCCCAGCTTTCACAATTTCTGTTTCTTTTGAAGCAGCAATTAAATCTGGCACTCTGGGCCTAATTTTGCAAACCCTTGTCCTGGAAAGTTGCTATGATGACATTGAAATAGTTATCATATTTTAATTCTCTTTTTTTTTTTTTTCATTAAAGTGAGGTGTTAATTTCTGTCTTTGGAGATACAAGTGTTTTTGTTAGGCCATGAGCCTTATTTCCTGTTGAATGGTGTGACATGTGGAAACTAGAATATGTAAGACAACTTTAGGTATATCAAATTAAAAGTGGGTTTATAATTTTTATTTTTCTAAGACAAAACTTTACATTTTATGTTACATAAGTAAAAAACCTCTTACTTCTGCTGTAAGAGGAGAGAAGTGAGAGATTGTAGCTAAGGAATGAAAAAGTACTTCGGTAAATAGTACTGACTGACTGGTAGGTTATGGAAAGAATGTCACTTTTAGTTTAGCCATCTCTACTTTTAGTGTTCCATGTTCTGCAATTAGGTAGTTTTACACATTTGTGTTCTGGAATTAATATATATAATTGGAGGAGAAATAAGATGCTCTCAAAAGTATTTGTGGTGTGTTGAAATACTTCTCATCCAGTTGTTCCTGTTCAATGTAAATAAATACAACTCTCAAAAGTTCCTTGCCATAAAGCACTCAATGTTACTTCAAGTCCACATTGGTAGAGAGATTAAAAAAAAAATTGATAAACACAAGAAGAAAAATTACACTTTAAAGCAAAATTACACTTTTTTCTTCAAACTGGCATGTTTTTCAAAGGTTCCATTCTCAAAATAAACAAAGTATGTAAGTCTAGTCTGAAAATAAACTTGATGTCATATCACATTGCAGGGCTTGGGACTGAGGAAATAAGTCTAACACTTTGAATTCTCTGGGAAAGAAAATAAGCAATAATGATAATTGGAAAGTATGGTAATTGTTATCCCAAATGTCAAGTGGAATTACTTTCATTAATTTAAATATCTTTTTCTAATAATTTTTGTGCTAGATATGTGTGCATTTATAAGAAATAAGTTGTTCTCTTCTGCGTGATCTCATTGTGGAAACACTTTAAATAACATTATCTGTTGTTAGCCTTTTCTATTTTAAATGGAATGTTGTCTTCTGAGCAGGAAGTGCAAGATAGTACAATCCTTTCCCTGCTAAAACCCACAAGCCTTTCAGTAAGACCAGCCTTCTGTTCTGAACCCCTACACAATTCTGTCTCAGGGAAACCATCTATAAGGGCAAATTTAGAATTACTTTCTTCCTTAGAGTGTTTGGCCTAAGACACTGTTTTTCAAAGTTTGGTGTGAAAAAGTCAATCAAATGAAAACAGAATAATGCAGATGAATTAGTGGTATTCCTTGACAGGAAAAGGGTCTCCAAATCCAAATCCTCTGTGCAAAATTTCTGTTCTTGTGCTGGAGAATTCTCGATAGCCCTGTAACTTATTTCTCCCTGCCTTGCAGGCGTTGTTCTTATGAAAATCTGATCCCTGTTTATATATAGGCCACTATCGTGCTCTGACTATGTATCAGTATCAACCACTGATTGTAAACATAATGTTTATCCATTGTAAACTTGTTTATGTGGGAGCAGTGCAGCCATATGAGGAGGTACCTTAGTCTTCGACCTATTACATCAGTTAAAGATGATCAGTTGTTGTTTGAATGTAACAGAAACCAAGTGCTGAAAATTTCAGGAGGTCACTGGTGAAACATGAATGTTCTGCATGAGAATTATTGATGGCTTTTTGGTATGAAAGATCTGGTACCCAAAATGAGGTAGCTCTGTTTGAATCTCATTGTCATAGACAAGATGAATTGAATATGGGACTAAGAGCTGGTGGTCGCCTGGTGATAAGTGATCATGACCTGATTGACTTCAAATTTGGCAAACGGAGGAGGGTGTCAACCAACATATTTATTTAGTGCATTTGAGGGACTAATTATCTAGTGGGGAAACTTATGGGTGAAATTGATTGTGAGGAAAAATTTTGGTGGAAAAAATTAGAATAAAAGTTGACTAGAACCCCTAAAGAAAAAATTATGAAATTATAATTTCCTATGCACCTGAAAACTCTAAAACTGCATTCTTTTCCAGAATAACAGTAAAATAATTAATTTGAAAAGGTATGTATGTGTATTTATAGAAAACTTAGTGAATTAAAGGGAAATATATAGCAAGATAAACTGGAATGTCTGAGGTGCAGGATGTTTGCAAAGACAAAGACATTAAGAAAAAAATCTAATGGGATTAGAAAAATTCAAGAAAAGATGGGTTTATGTGTATTAGAAATGTGAAATAATTCTGGCAACAGTATAGGCTCTTTAGCAGTAAGGTATAATAAAACTTCTAATGATGCAGAAAAGGCAGAAGAGCTTGGTAAGGTTTATTTAAGTGCTTGCTTGTACAGAATCAGTTCTACAAGTCTTTCGAGTTCGGGTTACTGATACAGTTTTTAGGATAATCCATACTTTGCAAGTGCTGGTGATGTGAACTTTGTAGTACTGAGCTGTTTTAGCCTCGAAGCAGTTGTAGGCAAAATATTGGGAAATTTCCTACACTGAAGGGATAAAAGTAAGATTGTTATACTTTTTCAACAAACATGGATAAATGAAAAGTAGTTCTTATCAAACAAACCTAGCTTAAATCTCTGAAATTGCAAGTCCAGTTAACCAGGATGTGCATTGTATACTGAAGTATTTGTAAGGCATTTGGTGTCCCAGTTCATAACAATTATGGTTTTAAAATACTGTAAGAGCATTATATTGGCAGAACCAAGTTAAACACGTTACCTGTATAATTAATTGATCTTGGAAAGTAGATTGAAGTGAAAGTCACTATTAAGACAGTAGTTTCTGTGTTTTTCTACAGAAACTGCTCTGGATATGAGTGTCAAGAAACTGGGCATGGCTTGAATGCTGATTTAAAATTTTCAAATTACAATGATATTTGGATCATAGACCATGATCTATGCAGCTTAGTAAATCAAACCTAAAATTTATTTGTTTTATTATGAGAATATTGTTGTTGTTGTTGTTATTATTATTATTATTTTTATTATTATTATTATTACTATTACTATGACTACTACTACTACTGTTATTATTTTAATGTTTTCATTGCTGTTCTAAATGCTAGGCTACTGGAGCTAAAAGACTTTTTGAAAGGTTTTAGTTTTTTGTGAAACAGAACAGAAATAATAGGAAAAGCATTTCAAGTTCAGCTCTTCTTTTTTTTTTTTTTTCTTTTTGTGCATGAAGCAAGGCATAAATGAACCTACCTGATCATTCCTGTTCTGCTAGCAAAAATGATAGAATGATTTACTTTCTTATGGTGCTTTATTTGTATCATAAAAAGTACTATCCATTACTTCTGTGGAGATACAAAATATTTACTGCTGATAACAAATTAGTACTTTTTCTAAAATGTTGTCAATCAGATGTCAGTCCCTAGAAGAGTTGTTTATTGCTGGAGCTCCACCTTGGAACTTAGCAATTAAATAGAAAAACAACCAAACAGTAACTGTTTTAAGAGCAAGGAAATACAAAAGGTGACTTTAGTGTCTTTTCTCTCACTCAAAGCAACTGGTGTATTTCCATTCTGTTACACTGCAGTTCATCTTCCTTTGTCTTCTTGTGCTATTACAATGATTTGGTCAACATTGCATATTCATTATGATTATTAATACAGTATATTGTTCTTAGACATTTGAGGTTTTGTTGAGTCCATAGCTGAAACCCCAAATATGCAAAGTGTCTTCCTCTTTTACTCAGTGTCTGGGGCTGACTCTCTCCTTTTAGTAGTTCTGCATTTTTCTCTACATGTTTGCATCCTTAATGTAGCCTTGGTAATGAAAACAATCTGGTGAAGAATTTGGGTTTCTTTCAATTAACATTGAAAAGAAACCCAAAGTTTTTAACTTCTCACTTCATTCTTTCTCCCTTCAACGTGCATGTCTTTCTGTGTATAGTGGTCCTTAGCATGTCAATAAAAATTTACTCCTAAGCTGAGAATATACTTTCCTCATTCCTGCTAAAAGGTGGTGGGTGTTGTAATTAAAATTCATGGTTGAGAACATTGATGGTATTGGCTGGATGGGTTTTGGCAAGAGCATGGGCTTCAGACTTGCAGAGGTAAATGTCAGGAGGAGTAGAGCATGGTTGCTTTGGCTCCAATCTTAGCAATGATACTAAAATAAGACAGGGAAAACATTCGCGTTAAAACCAAGTTAATTTCTTGTCACTATAATGATATGGATTTTCATCCAGTAGAAATTTCTGAATAAGAGTCAGTGCTACAACAGTCCTCTTTTCCAAAGCTCTTAATAAAATGCTTCCATATGATTTTTACATTCATGTTTTATGTTGCATGGGTTAGCTCCAGGTGGTCTTTTTTAGAAGCATGAATATCTTAAATTATATGTGCAGTCTACATAACTTTTTGAAATAATGCACATGATGGGGTTAGCCAATTACAGATGTGCAATGAATCTGGTGTGCCAAAAGCGCTTGTTCTGCTTTTTGCTTGTAGTAATCAGGAACAGTAATCACTGCTGTAGTTTTTGTTATATAAAATGAAAAAAGGCTGTTGCTATCTGCAGATTGCAATATCTGATGGAACTTTTATTTGTTTTTTTATTCGCATTTTCTGAGCAGAAGGAAAGTGCCTTTGCTATGAAGAGTGCTTTGGACAAAGCCTCTGTCAAGCTTAATATCATAGTGCACCATTTGCAAATGAAAGCGGTTGAGGAATTGGACCTTGTGGTTGGATTTAACAGTTTCAGCACAGCGTTCATACCTTAGTCTCCTCAGCTGGCAGAGAGTGTAAGGACATACATAAAGCCCTGCTATATTGCACAGGGCTTAGTCTTCTATTATTGTAGTTTATTGGTTTTCTGGGTCATCTGAACTTCTACCATATATCTTACATTGAATGAATCCTGCTTTTAGATCTTGTTGAGGAATATCTATTGCAGGGATAATAAATACATTTGTATGAAGAAATAGATTAACCCGACTGATAATGAATGCAGCAGAAACCTAAAAATAACCCCAAACAAACAAATAAAAAAACCCAGACGGGGGTGCTTAGAGGGAATAAAGCAGTGTAACTGAATGGCTTTTTATAATATTTGTTTTACCAAGAGGTACATCACTCTATATTACAAGTAAAAAATTATGACTCAAAGGAAATATTTTGTCTGAAATGAAAAAAAACATAAAAGGTTGGGGTTTTTTTAAGTAGCAAATCTATGTTTCCCATCTCATATGTTTGGAGTTGTATATTTGCTAGCATTTTCTAAAATGACTGTCTCAATATTTGGAATAAATAAGAGAGCCCTGGAAGTGAAGTTTGAAGTGTATGGATTTAATAATAATATTTATTTTCATGTAATAGTTATATTAGATACCTTTGCTCAACAGAGCAAGATTTAGATACCGAAGGTAGATCCAGCAGTTTTAAAGACTAAAGTGCAGTGATTTTATATCTAAATACCATGCAAGTATAACCACAGTCTGACCAAAGTTTGACCACAATATCAACGCAGCTTAATTTCTGCAACTGTTCTCTTTGAAGCCAGAGGAAGGAAATCGAGTTTCCACCAAATCCCTATGCTCTTGTGGTCTCCTATTTCAATCAGGGATATGAAGTAGAACACAATGAATCCATAGTAAAGACTTTCCCAGGACATTAGAGAGATCAGTAAAAACTGTTTTCATTAGCTGTCAGTAATTAAAGAACACCCTTCATATAGAGCTTACAATTTAGAGAACATGTAAGCCTCTATATCTACCCGAGATCACAAGCAAAATAAGAATCACTACACAGCTGGGGAACTTGTGTTGTTTTAAAATATCAAGCTTCCTTAAGAAACATAATTTTCTGTTTATCTGCTAGCTTTTAAGCCAAAGTGATTATTTTTATTTTAAATTTCAAGGTTTTTGTCATACTGCATTTTCTGTTACTATGGAAGGAAAGAAGGGCAAATGCCTAACAAAATAGGCAAGTGTCAGTTGTGCCAGTGTTGTCTGCCTGAGTGGAGCTGTTAGAAAATTCTTACCTTAATTTCACAGCTTGAGCTCATCATTCCCTATAATTCTTACTCACAGAGTTTGCTGAGTGCATCTGCACAAGCATGTGTGTCTTGTCACTTTGAATTCTACTTTTATCCTATAAAATTGTTTTCCTTTGCTTTGCATGGGATGGTACCACGTGCAAAATTCTGTGTCTTATTTCATCATCTGTAAAATAGTTAAATGCATATTTATAATCATAAAAGGAAGACAGAGAAATATCTTTGCTCCCATTTTAATACATATAGACAATCCCCAAACTTTACCTATAGCAAGTAGAATAACATTGTCAACATTACCTCACTTTAGATCTTAAAGAAAACCGTTTGTGCAAAGGTTAGGAAAAATCAGGAACTGCTCTTTATTTTCTTTTATAAGTGCATATTGTATTTCTACAATTATAAGAGCAACTGTACATCTATATATCCCTTTTCAAATTTGAATTACTGTGTATGTGAGCTGTTTCTCATCCTCTTGATGCAGAACAGTGCTGATAATGCTAATAGAGAAATTGAGGCATACACAGATTTAGGGCTAGCTTTTCAAAAGAGCACAGCACTCCAACTGGAGCCAGATTTCAAAAGATCTCTGATCCTATTCAGCAACAAAATAAATAGCCAGATTTTCAAAAGATTTCAGCACTTCGGTAATCTGATCTTAAGAAGCAGCTGCTGAGCACATTTGCAAAGCCAAGAGTGACTTTTTCAATATCCCATGAGAAGTGTGTGTAAGAGCAGGGAATCGAGCCCTCTTCACATGTCCTAAGACCAAGAGTCCAATTCTTAAGCAGTAACACTATTTTCATGTCCTTTGCAAGAATCCTATATTTAATGAAAGTAAATTTAACCCATTTAGAAATTTAACCCATGTCTGTGAGGAGAAATTTTTCAGAATAACATGAAGATTTGCAGTCAGGGTAGATAATGAAGAAATCAAATAGAATGAATATTGCTAATCTATTTTATATTGAATCTCTGTATTATACTGTCTTAATTAGGTGTATCTTATAATAAAAAAACCTCCTCCCTTTAGTAGTTTTTAAAGGTTTTTTAGTCCATTGCCAATCTTTTAAGTGTCAAAAGAAACATTATAATAACTAGGTATTCTAATAAAATCTAAAAAACCTGTAACAAGTATATTGTATGACAAGCCCAGGTGTGATTGATTTTCTGTGGACTTCCAGCCTCCTACAACATTCCAAGTGCATAGTTTTCGGGGTTTTTTTAATTTAAATTTTAGATGGTACTTTCAATCCCTTCCTAGGGGTGAATAAATGGGGCGTTTAATTTTGTTCTGCTGAAGGTAAATTTTTTGGTTATCTATTTAATACTTTAAAACCCTATTTTCTCTTTACCTCTATATATCAGCTGTTTCTGCTTATTTTGTGTATCAATGTTGTTATTTACTCTTCTTGTCCTGCTCTTTGTACTTTCTATCTCTCTGGTCTTTTTCTTGTTCTCTGCTATTCTTTTGCTCTAATATCCTATCCTGAAGATTTAAAGGGCAGGTTTTCTTTTATGAATGTTACTAAGGAGCTGAGAGGAAACTAGCAGCTCACCTAACCTAATCATACATTTGGCTTTAGTTGGTTTCTTCAACATCTCCATGGAGCTTCTTGGTTCTCCAACAAACTCATTAGACGTAAAGGAACTGTATTGTACATACAGGCAGCTATGAGAAGAGGCTTGCTACGTATTTACTCACTCATCACTAGCTTGGAGTCAGCACAACAGATGTTCCTTGGGTAGAAGCATCTGGAAAAGTCAGTGCTCAAACAGCTTTACCCTATGTACTTTTTGGCAGTTTTTGGTGTAGTTTGGTCTCCAGCAGTGACTATGCCAGACAGTGAATGTGGCATGGGATGATCTGTGAAGATGTCAATATCTGCATTGAGAGGGTTCTCATTTTACCTGTCAAACAGGTGAATTTTGGAGACAGTATCTGTTCAGTCTGAACTGAACTGCGCACACAGGATAGCTATGATGGCCATGGGGTGATTGGTCCTGGAAGTGCAGAGCACTCATAGAAGTGTTTTGTTGAAGTACAGTGTTGAGCAGCTCTGATAAGCATCCAGGCTTACGTCTTGCAGACCCAAGACAGAACCTCATCCAGTATTTTCTGCATCTGTTTGAGACACAGGCTTATCTCTTTGGAAAGTATCTAATGTTGATGTAAAGCATTTAAATGATAAAGAATCAACTACATCCCTGGGCAGATTGTTCCAACGGTTAATTACTGTCACTGTGAAAAAAGTGTGCCTCATTTGTAGTCTTATTTCAGCTTCAGCATCCAAACACTGGATCTTGTTATGCCTTTTTCACTAGATTAATGAGCTGCCTACTGTCAGAAATCTCTTCCACATGTAGGTATTGTGATCCTCTTAACCTTCTTTTCAGTAACTAAATAAATTGAGCTTTCTTAGTCTTTCACTATAGGGAATGACTTTTAGAAGTCTAATCACTCTTGGAGCTCTTACTTGAGTCCTATCCAATTTTCTAACATATTTTGAGAATGGAAGAAACCAGAGCTGAACACAATACTTCAGTAAGAGTGTCATAAAAACCTAAAGTAAAACTTGCAGTAGCTATTCCAATGTGATATTCTTTGGTTTAACCCAGTGACATATATTTGATACACATTTTCATGTAATATAGACATGTCATCTTGACGGTTTTTTTACTTTGGGAATTAACATGACTGTCTGTCTCATTGTGATGTGGTTCTGGATTCCTTTTGCTGATAAGGATTGAACAATGTCAAGAGGTGAATTCTCATGAATAATTGCGAATGCTGAAGGTTACCCTTGATTTTATATTTTGTTTCAATGGCATAACTCTTTCAGTAGGAATAGGTTGTGATAGAAAGAACTGAACATATGGAACAGGCACCACAAGGTGAGACTGGGGAAGTAATCTGGGGCAAGTGGCTTTCACAGTTACAATATTAATGGGCCAGGATAGTACAAGTGCAATATTATCTTACCCACAGAATTCAGATTTCTGGAAAAAAAAAAAAGTCTGTTCAGAATTGTCTGAAAAGTTCCTTATGACACCTTGCAGTCTGATACCTTTCTTATTCAGACAACTTGCATTGTCCTGTTGGGTATCAGTTTCATATCTGGACAAGGGAAAGCACAGCACAGCCAAAATGACTGCACTTGGGAGATCTTTCCTAAGCATACACAAGTGGTTCCCTTCAACCCAGACCTGCCTCAAAGTCACCTCTACAATCCTAATACTGTTGTGCACAAAAATTAGGGATCTGTGAGGAAAACTGTCTTTCTAAGAGAGCATATGAACTGAAGCCAGAATTTGTATAGAAATAGGGAGAAAATAATTCCTCCTGAATTCAGACTTCCCCTGGTTTAAAATTAGAGTTAAGTGAACTTAGACTATCTGCATGATTTGAGCTCAGCTATCTCTGGTATTTCCAAGTAGTGAAAAGAGATGGGACATGTCTTCAACAAAAAAATGGCTGCCTCAGAGTCAGGTAGTTTCTTCAGAAATAGAAAGAAAGCCACAGATTTTGCCAGTGCCTTCCTTCAGTTGTGTTCTCAACAGTAAATTCTGTAAGTAACAGACAAAGGTTTCAAGCTCTCAACCATTTACCACTGTGAATCACTCTGGGAGAAAGATATTTTACTTTCTTTTAAATCCCATATAAAAGCAGTCTCCTCAGACTTCTGAGTCAATTCCTTTAACTTTCAAAAATGCAGTTGCACTCAGTTAACTTTCCTAGCCCAGCCAGCAATTTTTGGTCAGCTCAGGGGAAACTGCTTCAGTACTCACTTCAGAGTCGTGGGATTTCATCTGTCCGCAAAAATTTGGAATGATTTCAGAACTTAGGTCTTGCTTCTCTTGTTTGTGAAGTGAGTAAGGAAAGAAAATCTTTGCCTGTGTAGTGGGATAACTCACCATTTCTCTGATGGGAGGACATTGAATGTGCTCTTATGGGCAGACTGAAGAGACCGCTGACTCTCTAGCTCACTTTCTTCCCTCATCTCACATTACCCAAAGGACAATCTTTCAATTGACTGTGCCCACATTTTCTCTTATATCTTCCCCAAAGCTATATACTAGGGTTGTCTTATTCACAGCACTAGCCAGCATTTAAGAATGCTTTGGCATCTTTGCACAAACTGTTAGCTATGAGTTATCCAATGATAAATTGTATATTTATCTGAGGATTATTAGGATAAGTGCATTCATTTGCACAATTTCTCTACGAAATTATTAAGAGACTCTTTTTTAAAAGGGAAGCCTGAATATTATTATGTAATATTTGAGAGGAAAGTAAGTCAGGTTACTATTTATTTCTGCTGTTAAAGGAGTTCTTTGTGTATATATAAACGCATTTTACTAAGTTACAATGGAGTAACAAGAAAGTTGAAATAATCTGGATCCATCTGCTGTATATTTTGTGCTTCTAACAATTTCAATTTAATACCTCCATTTAGTTTCATACTGATCATTTATACTGACAAAATGAAGGAAAAGAAAACAAGGAATCTGTCATCAATCATTCATTTAATCAACTAGCAAAAAATAGATAAATAAACATACTGAGTTAATTATTTTTCTGTATGTAATGATTGGCAATAATCTTAATTTATTACCTTTTTAACCTTTTACTGTCAGTATAGTTGGGATTAATAGGTGATGACAAAATGAAAAGATATAAATTTCTGATAGCCACTGAATGTTGCTGACATTGGAGTGTTTTCCCCTGAAACTTCTCCCTGACGATGTATCAGATCTCTGTCGTGTTATTTTTCACACATTTTTGTGCCATGTTTCATGCCATTTTGGTGATTGCTATTAGTTTACAGACATATGGTCAGGAATATTTTATGAATGAAGAGGTTTCTGGAATGTACAATATTACTTCTTCACATTTATATGAGAATTGTAATTTGAAGTTCTCAAAATACTATGCACATGTTATTGCAGAGTGTGTTCAAAAGCTAGCAAAAAGAGTGCTACAGCTAATAACTTATGTTATCTGCTCCATCCGTCAGACAGTATTTCTTTACTATTGAATCGTCTATTCCCCCTCTGCACTGTTTCACTGGATCCATCTGAAGTGAAGAGGGTATTTTCAGGCAGAATTCCCAAAGCAGCTCTCCATGTTTGTAGCACAGGAGGATTAGCTCAACTTCCTCTCTCAGCTTTTTTACCACAAAATCGTCTCCCCACATGTAAACAGGCATCTAAATAGACTCTAATCAATCAGTAACTTCAATTTCTAAAATATCTTTCTGTAATGATATTCCCATACATTACTGATAGTTGCCCTAAACAACACGTGAAGAGAATATTTTGCAGCTTTTTTTTATTTTAAATACCGTATAGCATGTCATTCAAATAAGTGGAAGACATAGAGTAGCACATGCTTTTCATCAAGCTTGAATGGTGTATCAATGCAAACAATGCTTCAGTTCTGTTAGAAATAACCAGGTTTTATTCAGGTGTGTTTCCTGCAGTTTCAATAAAAGTGTTGTTGCGTATTTCAGAGATGAAAAAGCTTTGTATGTGGATATACGTGTTTTGGTAATGAAGGCCAAAACCTCTGAGGCACAAGTACATGAATTTTCATTTCACAGATTTTGTGTTTGGATGCCTGGGTTGGGGTTTTTTTGTTTTCTTTTGTTTTTCCCTGAAAGAATGATCTAGTTACATGTAGCCAGATAGTCCCCCAACTGGCTTTTTTCAGAGGTTCAAAAATGGAAATTATTTCTTCTACTCAAAAATTATGTGCATTCTGGGGTTTTTTAACGAATGAAGGGAAACAGAGGTGGTAATGATATTTGCCCATACACAAAGGAAAAAAAAAAAAAGAAAAAAATCCCAAAGACTCCAAAATGAAGAGAAAAAATTCTAAAAAGATGAAGGCCAGTTATTGATATGGTGTGTGGGCATCAGTCTTTCAAAGCCACACTTCATGCTTGTGTCAAAATTTTCCTGACTGACCTGCATCCCTGGGGACAGACACCCATGCCATTGAGTGGCCTTTAGAGAGTCCGTGGTTCTGCTGGCCTGCAGCTGGCGAGGCAGAGGCCAGAGCTGGGCTGTGGTGGGGTGTGCTTTGGGCACCCCAGAGACCTTTGGGCTGTGTTCGTGGAGCAGCTGTGCTGGTAACCGTGTCTAGGGGTATCCCACTGCTTGCCTGTAGCACATATGAGGTTGAGAGGCTCACGACAGCAATCTGTGGGCTCTAGATGATCTGAAGGATGGGGTGTGGAGTGGGATGTGACTGTTAATCTGTAGGGTAAGAACAGTTGGTATGTTCTGCAGGAGCATTAAGTATCCACTGTGGTGGTTGCCTGAGTCTTGACTCTGACGATCTCATCTCGTACTCTGTAGGTAACTGGAGACAAACAGTTCGGTTGGTTTTTTTCAGGGTTTGTTGAAGGGTCTAAAAATTTTGCTCTTTGGGAAAACAATGAATTTTGTGACTTGGGTTGTACTGAATGCTATATGTTCCCTGAGGAGTATTCTAAATGGAGATTTTTTTACACTCAGAAAGTAGCATAAAATATTAAGAATTATTTTCTCACTTGAACAAAAATGTAAGACTTTAGGTGTGTCACAGAACATAAAATAGCAGACACTGCTGCAAAAATCCTTGAAGGCAATCAGCCTAAATTTTTCCTCTGCATCAGCATATCTGCTCTATCCCTTCTCTGGCCTGAGCCCAGTCTAGCCCTTTGTGTTTATTAGCAGCTGTTTTCTCCTAGCTAAGCTTGACAAAGGATAGAGGATAAGATTAAAAAGACTTTATTACTCTGCTTTCTGGTGGGAAGGAAGGAATGGCAAGTATGAGTCGTCCCATTGCTGATGCCCCGTTTGTGCTGGTGCTCCCTGGTCTCACCCTCACTGAGGGAAGATGGTTCCCCTCAGAACACAGCTCTGCTCTATCAGGTTGGCATCCGTGGTAGCTGACTGACACTGGCAGAACATTTTGTGGGACCTCCTTCTCTCCGTGATCATTTTTTGTAAACCACACGTGTTCTAGAGAATATAGTGCTTCTTGCTCACTGAAGAAATTATGGGTTTTTTTAAGGAGAAAATATAGATTTTTCATTCTTATTTGACTGTTACATTTCTACTCTTTAAAAAATCATAATGGATATAATATTTCAAATTAGAAATTTAAAGAAGTATAAATTTTGGAACATAATATTTTTAAAACAGTAACATAAGAATTCTAGTCAATCTCTAATTTTGCTGGGGTATAACCACTTTAAGAAAAATTGCTGGGTTTAAGCAGATATGTCATATTGAAACCCATTTGTATTTTTAGGATTCATAAAAATAACTGGTCGATGATGTCAAATATTTTGGAGCATCATATCTAAATGTATTATAGGTAATATCTAAATGTAAGATAGGTAATCATTGATTAGACGACTTTGCGGTTAGTTACCAGTCTACCAATTCTTGTATCAATAATGATCAAGCTACACTATTAGCAACTCTTATTTCAACTGTTTTTCAGCTCTGTATATGTCTTTAAACAAAAACTGATTTTTTTTTCCATGTTTGGAACAGATATTTGTATCGGTAATAATCCGAAATATCATTTAATGGAAATTCTTTTGTTCCCAATTTAGATTTTCCAGACTTTCCTGTCTTATATAGTATTTATTAAGTGTTTTAAATATATTTTTCTTTTTATTTTACTGTGCAGCTTATGTACTCAAAGCATTACCTAAGTACCAATAACACATTCTTGACTGAATAATGATGTATGTTGAATGTTACTTTTTTTGTCTTATAAATGGATGGCAATTTACACAGCTGTGGATGTGGGATGTTTCAATCCCAGACCATGTTGTAAGAAAAATTGAATGACAGTGAGCAAAACAGCAGTAATTATAAAACTAATTACTAAATGCTGATGATGCCCATAGGCTTTGCATAACTAAAATTAGAAAAGGAAATTGCTTTCGGCTTCAGAGAGGCAACATGCTAGTTATTTCACTGTTTCAGTCAAAATGGAACATGGTGTATAAAGTTCAATCACAAAAAAACCCCACATTAGTTTATGCAGATATTTTTTCATACTAAAATGTTAAAGAATTCAGCTTTTTTGTCTTTTAATACAAACACATCTGTAACATAAATCAGGAAAAGTGACATGAAACTACTTGTTGGACATCTTTCTATGTAGTTTTACAAAGCCTAATATACCACTGAATTATTTTAGCTTTATGTTTATCAACAACATACATGAATATAACAAAGGAAGGGTTTCCTATCATGTAGGCCCAAATGAAATAAATATTTGGGATAAAAAGCCAGGAGACTGGATTTCAAAGTTCCCTCAGATGAATTCCTCTTATATGTATCCTGGGGGTACATATAAATATATATGTATGTATGGTGACCATATTAATTTCTTACACTTATATGTGTTTTCCCAGGGATAGAATTGCTAGAATGACTCATTTGAATATAGTATATTTTTATCCTCTTTTTTTTTATGCCTATATTGCATGTACATTAATGCATACACACAGCCATAAAGTACCTAAATGGAACACCCATGTATTTATAGACAAATTTAATTTTCCTTATATAGGAATGCAATATATATTTCATTGGAGGACTTTTAAATACTGTATTTATGCTTAATCCTGCAGAATATGAGAATCTCATGCATTCTAAGCATATTTCTTTAAAATTTTTTTTTTATAAAAATAGGTTAAAACCTGAGTTGATCGGGATTGCGGATTGTAAGACTCAGTTTAACAATTAGAACCTATGCTGTTGTTTAATAGAAAATTACATGGACATTATGGCATTTATCCTTTCAATTTAGGGTTGGAATTTGTTCGGTTTTTTTAAATTCTCGACTTTTCTTTCACCTTTTTTTATCTGATCTGGGAAATATTTATACTTGTCCTGTGTGAGCAACTAATAGATAGCAGCTTCAAAAGGCTTGAAAGACATGCTCATTGGATTCTCTTGCATCCGTACATGTAGATTAAAAACTACTGAGCCTGTGTTTTTAACTTTCCAATTGCTGAAATACGTCTAGATTTAACACTGTTGATAATGAATCTAAACATGAAAAATATAAATTCTGTATAATTTTCTGTAATCTGTAACATTTTCAAGATTGTATACCCTATTAAATTTTCTGGGGTTTGATAAATCAACTGGAAGCCTTAGGACTCACTCTATTTAAACATTTACAGGGAAGCATATCTTAAATGTAGTACAGATGTGAAGTAAATGTATAAATATTACATAAGAGTTTCTTGGTTTTTTAAGTGGACCACTGAATAATTTTTGACTTTGTATGTCCCAGTAAATTTGTGCTACAGCAGATGAAGTAGATGTGCCACTTGTTACCGTAGAGAATAGAAAGTGTTTGTTTGCTATATTCAATTTTGTGAAATCAGACTCCACAGTTCTCACTTTAATCAAAGTCCCCCCATTTAAAGGCAAGTTTCTGCTCAGTTCTTTAGAGCAGATTTTAACTATTCTCATGCAGTGTTTATATGTATAACGTACACAGTTTCAGTACAGGTTTGTAAAAAAGATTTAAAATGGTCTTGAAGATATAAAGAATCAAAACTTCTCTCCATTTTTATGGATTTGGCCATTAACAGCAGCAGCATTATTTGTAGTAATATTTCTCAGTTTCATTTCCAATTCTGTTAAAATCATTAAGTGAGGCTGGTGAATGGGATTGTCTTTAAGAGGTACTTGAAAAAGCAAATAAGAAATCTTTCCTATAAGGAGGACACCATTTTCTCAAAGGTTTCTGTCATGTTATATTTTAGCAATCTTTCTGTTGTATGGAAAGAAACAATTTATTGTCAGTACTTGAGGGATACAGAATGTCTGATTGACTGCCACCCTAGCCTGTTGTTTTTAACATAAACATTACAGCTGTGTTTGCTTTGAAATATTTGGCCGTTATCCAGTAAATCTGTGCTGGAACACTAAATTATCACCTTATGCCCTCCTCCATCATAAGAAAGTGCTTTCGTCAATAAAGCGTTATTGTTGTCTTTTCCTACTTTTTATTTCTGCATATTCGGGAACTTTGTTTTGTTTTGTTTTATAAAAAGCAGACATTATGTAAAAGCTTCTAACTAGTGAATTTCCTGAGTGGGTAACCTAGCAAGCATACGGAAATAATGATGAAAGTACATTCTTATTAGATTAATTTAAGAAATCTATACTTGTCCCTAATTTTTCTGAATGTTTCCAAGATCTTTCAGATTTATGAAAATTTGATTTATCTGGCTATTCCATAATTTTTTTGACAAATGTGAAGAGAGGTGTATCTTCGTCATCATCTTCCTCTTTCACAGATTTCACATTGTATCATGAGCTTTCAGGGTGTATCTACATCAGAAAAGCAGAAGGCAATATGGACAAAAATGGCAAACCCAGCATAATCCCAGTTTTCACAGTGCTAGTAAGTAGGCAAGACATACAGTACTGATCCTAGGCTATTTTCCTGTTTCTTTCTTCACAAGTATTTCAAATTTATCTTCTTAGCTCAGGATAGTCAGTCTTTGATGCAGAAGAAATGGGGCTAGTAATGTCTCTTCTTCATTAATGCTGGTTTTTGAAATTCAGCGTAAAGTGCATTGCACAAGGCAGGGTGACTTTCTTGTGTATATGTGTGAGGATAGAGGAATTACCTTATCTTCTACCTTTCTTTCTGTGTTCTTGAAGGAGGTTTTTTTCCCCCATATGGTAACTGCTTTTTCTAAAGTTGAAGATTTTTTCTAGGTAGTTTTTAAAAACCTTTCTACTTTTCATTGCTGCTTTTTGATTTTTGAAAGACTTTCCAGTATCATAAGTAACAAATCTCAAATCTGAATTAAGAGAAAGATTTAAATGTTTGGTCATGTAAGCAGTTCCAGGGATTTAAACTAGGTAATTCATTTGCTTGGAGTTAATAATCTATTTCAGAGTCTTGCTGAACTTCAGTCGTAACAAAAAGGCAAAGAGTGGATCTAACACTAGGACAAGAATTACCTACCCCAGCTTATTATCTTTTCTGTCTTTCTTTGTGTTTGTAATCCTTTATCAATTTATCAGTCTTTATGACAGGCTTATATCTTAGACAATTTTTATTCTGTTTTTCAAGTCTCTTTTTGTGAGATGCTAGATCTGTTTGTTTCCTGAAGCCTGTTCTGCATTACATTTATTGCATTCTCTACACAGTATTTTAAAGAACTTACAAGACTGATTTTAACCACATGCATTAGATTGCAGAATTTGGTTTGAAACTGTTGCAAAGACAACCAACACCCTTGTGAGTTAAATCTGTGAGATGTTATCATTGTATGATAAATTTAGCTGATTTCTGCCTGGTCTGTGTTATTGGCACAAGGGAGCGCATCAAAGGTATTTAACACAAATAAACTATGTAGTTATCTTAGAAAAGAAGCTTCTGTTTTTACCCAACAAGATCAGGTCCACTTTCTGTATGATCAGAGTATTACAAAGCTAGTAAAGAATAATTCATATCAGAAGTTCTGTGATGGAATGAAATGGAGCTCTTTTGAAGTATGATCTCTGAAAGCACAGCATGAAGCTCAAATAAAGTGAAGGACATTCGCTATTACAAGTAATGTCCTTAATAATCTTGTTAGTCTAGTCTCCCTCTGTAAGAGACAAATGGAACATTATTGGCTTATGGGCTGTAGTAAATAATTTAGTTTCCAATATTCAGGCTGCTTTGACAGTAAATTAAAATGACATGAAAGGGGCTTGTTGAATAAAGGAAGTATCCAATCAAATTTAATTGGCATGACTAAGGCAGTAGAAATATGTTTTATAATTAAACCATGTTGTCTTGGAGCTTTATAAGCATGTATGAATCAAAATGTCAAAAATTATTCTTTGATATTGTGCATTTAAAACTTTGCATGGTGAATAGTTGTTTTAAACAAGGTTCTAGACACGCATATTGATTCAACATGAAAATGATCTTAAAGTTTTAAATAAGTCAGTTCTTAGGATTTGTCTACTGATCTGACAATTTTCTGTAAAAGACTAAAATAATTTTTCAGTCCTCTCATGTTTAAGAATCTGTCTTTTGTACCAGTTTTGTATGATCCAGCCTTTTACTGGCATATAAATGCTGCTGGTTTTCACCTGTTATTATAATACCGGATGGCTGAAATCAATGCTAATAGGTGCAAGCATAAAAGAATGAAGCCAACAGGAAGATGCAAGAAAGGAAAAATAAAATATGTGGCAAACTAATAAAGAGTTTTCTATTAATGAACTGATTCTTTTAATGTTTCTTATTTTAATCAAGCAATTTTAGAGTTCAGGTATATTAACCAAATCCAACCAAATATTTTTTGTTGAGTTCCTATCTACTTATCTCTTTGTCAAAGGAGTTTCAGAAAATGTGTATTTTCCTCAATTTTGTAAAGAGAAAACATCTCCACGGTTCCAAGAATAACAGTACCTCTAGAAATTTGCACATTTCCAAGCATTCTTTTGTTCTTACATAAAAATTCCACTAGTTTATAATAGTCTGTTATTTGCACGTTCCTACGATACTACTTTATAAAGAGAACATATAGCTAGCCTGGCCATTAAAAAAAAAAAAAAAGAAAATTTCAGTAGAAAAGTTCACCTCTGAGAATGTCTTCTAAATTAACCTCGTCTTTGGGAAATTCTGGACAGGTGACTTTTATGTTAAGAATGTTATTAAAGTTACTATGTTCTACTGATGTACTTCATAAGTCAATGCTAGGATTCTAAAATTGATGAAACTCTGAAGCACAAGAGGAAAATACTTTGATACAGAAGTGGAAATGAATGGAAGAATTCAACTTTTGTTATATCTTTGGTCAGGTGAGAACACTGTACTCTCTAAGTGTGACATCTTGCAGTGCCAGATGCTCTGGTTTCCAACAAACCTCTTCAAGATCATAAAACCGATGATACACATACTATGGAATAAAAAGGTTAATATCTCTTGTAAGCCTCAGCTAGTCTTGTCTTTTGCAGGAAGAAAGATTTCTGTATCTTTGATAGGTGTAGTAACTGGATGTCCAATTGCTTGTCTAGATCCCATTCTGCTCATAGATAAGTGGGTGAAAATTTCCAGCTTTTAGATTAACAAACTCCAGGTGAACAGAGGTAAACAAAGGCTCCATCTGGTCCCTTTCAACTGCCAAAAGCTTCATTCTTCCTGAAAGGAGAACTGAGAATTGAATGAGGCAGGGGGAAATCTGCCTTTAAATTCTACTTACGACAAATGACTTCTTATCTTAGCATATTGTTCCTTCACACTTTTATTCTCTCATGTTAGAGAGGGCCTTGTAGAAAGATTTTGAGAGTTAAGTGCAAAATCTTCTTCGATATCTTTTAGCTTCCTCACCTTAAGCTACCCTCTGACTCATCAGTCTGCTGATTAAACAGAATTTTACCAGCAGTGACGGTTTATTCACTGATGTTTTATATCATGCCAACCAGATTCCAGTGGATAAGCCCTCCATTGTAGTCGATGAATCCTAGCAAAACCCCAGCTGGAGAGCTCGCATTCCACGAGCTATGTCATATTTTCATCAGTGTTAATATGAAATACCTTCACTGAAAATTATTATTCAATTGAACTGCTGGTAGACATCAACTTGTACTGTTATTCTGGGTCTCATATCTATGCTGAGTGTTCTGATAGCCAAAATTTTTCTCAGTTTATCTTTAGCTCAAAACAGCCTAAAGAATCGCCTCTCAAAAATAAATTCCCATTGTAAAGGAATGGTCAGCAAGCGAAATCCAGGTGCAGTGAAACTGGTGGCAAAACTCAATGTCAAAATAGTGCCAGCCCTTCCATTGCCAAAAAAAAAGTGAGTTATTTTTCAACAGGTCAAGATTCCACTGCAGAATTAATTTGTTTTGATGCTGATACCCCAAGGTTGTCTGGCAAGGCAAATTCCAGAATATTTTTTAGTGTGGTGGGTGGTTATTACAAGAATAAAGCTTCTGAATGATTCTTCAAAGTGAAGGACATATTTTTGTATTGTGTTGCATCTGCATGTCAGCAGGTGGCTTTAACCAGTCTTGAAGAAAATATGGTGGAAAGTAGACAAGAATTAATTTTTGTGATTTGTGTTTACTTTTTTTCTATTTACATGATTCTGTTTTATAGTTTTTCTATATTTTTTCAGATTCAGAGTTGCTCATTTTTTCTTAATTGTCCCTTGTTTGCTAGACCTAGGCATTCTCTTCTTGCGTCCACTATAATTTAAAGGTTTTTTTACATATATCTTTTTGTCAAGGAAATAATTTGGTAGAATAAAGATCAGTATAGATAGACTCAAGACTTAGACCATATTAAATTAATTTTACG
This sequence comes from Falcunculus frontatus, assembly GCA_013398115.1. Classification (NCBI taxonomy): domain Eukaryota; kingdom Metazoa; phylum Chordata; class Aves; order Passeriformes; genus Falcunculus; species Falcunculus frontatus. The sequence continues at coordinate 236,061 of VZRV01008877.1, forward strand.
GCGTTTACAAACTGCACAACTCAGAAAAAAAAAATTAAAAAGAAAAAAGGCAAATTCTATTTTTGTTTTCCACTGCCTTTTTTCAAGTGTACTATTTTGATGTGTCACAAACCGCCTTTCTACTTCTTTGACTCTGAAGAAGTGTACTTTTATTTTATGAGAATGAAAACAAGCTGTTTCTAAAAAGAAATTATATGTACTTGAAAAATCTTGTGAAACACAGTAATTTTTTTAGACTTGTTGATGTGTTAGTGAAATCTAGTGTAGGGAGGTCAGAGGTTTCCTTACTGTAAGTGTGCTGTGGTGTGTTAATTTTTTAAAAAAAATTCGTTTATTGCATGGTCCATTTGTGTCAAAGTGGAGATGGTAATGAATATCCAAATAAGATAAAACTTGGAGCAAAATAGATCTCTTTCCATGTGTATAGTACTTTCCAGAATTAGTATTTCAGGGCCTACATTACCAATTTAACCACAAACAAGCACAAGAATACAAAAATGTATTTTTACATCATGATATAATTAACTAGACAACCCCCATAATGTCAAGAGTGTAATTTTTTTTTTTTTATGAAGTCTAGATTATACTCAATCAGTACAGAATAAGGCTTGGGAGCTATATTATGTGAAAAAATGTCCATATGTGATAGATTTTTATGGAATAAAATTCACAGTGATACAATAGCTTACCTCTTCACAGTGACACTTATTAGAACTTATGAGAATCATAGGAGGTAATATCCTGGAGGAAATACAACTTTCTATTTGTTTGTTAGAGCACTGTGTATTATTGGGGAGATATGTAGTCCATTTTGTTTAGCTAAGATAATGCTATACTGTGTGCCACAGTATCATACCTAAGTTCTTATAAACAACCTACTTATAGATATTTCATGATTTTATGGCTTCAGAAACAAAATGTTAGATCTTTTTAAAACTTTAACAAAATACTGTGACTATTTTTCCCCCTTTATTTTCTTTACCAACCTTGTGCAGAATATGTGTGTGTCCTTCACTGAAATTCATCGTCCACTGTTCCTTATAGGTGAAATATGAGAGTAAAAATAGTAGAATTTTTAAGGCTTTTGTGTAGACTCAAGAGAGTCTTTCTTGCAATATCTAACTGAAAAGGTAATGAAGTGTAAAATATGTTGAAATGATTGGGGATTAAAAATCTCTGGTGTGTAGTGACAGTACAATTATATTCCACAGTAAAGGTTCTTATATTAAGTGCAATAAATAAAACTTTTTTTTTCACTGTGATTGGTTGTCACCACTGTAATGATAGCTTTGACCTTCTTCCTTTTCAAATGTCGTTAGCCTGTGACCAGCTAGTCAGGATGCTATAGAATGAATTGGGATGGCTGTACAAGAAGCCAGCTGTTGAAGCAAAGAAAAAAAAAAAGGAATATTTAAGCACAAAAGACTATGTTGTAACTTTTGAATCTTTCTGTTGCTTTGTTTCTTATGTGCAACTATTTACATTTCCTGTCTTGCAACATGGTAATTTATCTTCAGGTGTCTTTAGCCACTCTAGCTATCCCTCTAGCTCTAACACATGTAGGTAGCGTTTTTAATGTTAAGATGTACATACTCATAGCATGTTGCTCTTTCTATTGAAACAAAAGTAGCCCTGTTCATCAGTTTGTGAGGACCAACTAGATGAGTACAAAATAATTTCCAGTTTCTTTTGAAAGGTGGGACATTCAGATGGTCTACCATACAATTCCTTTATTAATAAATTTGGATCGTGCATCACCAGGTGCAGAATATAAGTCTCTTTTAACGTTTCAAAATGTAGTCTGAAGTGTGAACACTGTAGAAATATTGAAGTAAAGTGACTAGACACAGATCTTCATCAAAATTATGTCTCTTTTCTTTTCCTTCCCCCCTACTTTTTCTCAGGTACTCTGTGTCTGGCTGGGACATCTGACAAGTAGCTGTCTTGATAGCAGACCTGTTCATTTCTTCATTGCGCTGTTCCTATATGAAATGACTGGCTCTTTACTCTTTTTGAAGACTTGAAAGCATCATTCCTACAAAAATTTTAATTTCTCTTTACTCAGGGAGCAAGGAGTACAGCTCATTTCAGTGCTGCAGCTCCAGGATCTGAACAAGAACTTTCCTTATCAACTATCATTTTTAGAGGTAGCTGTTTGTCTAAAAGGATACCCCACTAGGCAGCAAGGGCCATAAAAATACAATGCATTTGTACTAATATTTGGTAGACTTTGTAAATATTGCTTTAACTATTTTGTGCAATGACACAGTAGTGTGTCCTTCCACTTTAATGATCTTGTAAGCAACTGTATTGGTGTCTAGAACCATCTAAATAATAATATTTCTTCTCACTTAAATCGGTATTACTCATATGACCAGCTGCAAGGAATGAGAGTTCTAAATTTATCTGAACCTTGAGATGGGAGAACTGAAAACTCCTTCACTTTATGGGAACTTTTGATTAGGGTTTGGGTAGGTGGATAATGAAAGAGTGTAACATTGAAATGTGCCTAAATAACATGCTGTTACAAGCCTTATGATAGATTTGTGTTTGACTTAACAGCTTTTGGAACCTAATAAAAAGAACTTAATTGACAATTTCTTGAAATTGCTAAGAAAACCTAGTGATGTTGGTAGGGTATAATAAGGAGTTTTCTCATCACTGTCTTCAAGATTGAGCCTATACAAGAAAAAAGGATTTATCTCTGTGGTAACTCTAAGTAATTGATATACAGACAAGGTTTGGTTCCAATTTGCCAGCAATAAACTTGTAATAGGGTTTTCTCTGCAATTTTAGCCTTAATGTGCTCATTCCAAAGAGCGGTATTTTTCCAAGCGAACAAATAACATCAGTAAAGCTTACGATCAGTAATAGCCCCACACTGATGCTCACATTAAACTTGTTAAATCAATTCACTAGACACTTTCTAAAGTGGACTGTCTGTTTACTTTGACTTGCACCCTGTGAGGATTATCTATCAGTTACATTTATTTGAATGATCTTTACATTTGAAATATGTAATTGTTCATGCATGATTGTGATTACAAATCTGTCTTCTCATATTTTGCAGGTTTATTTTTGTGACTTATGATTTTTTCCACCGTTGTATGAAGGATATGGATATCTAGTGGCACACAGTAGAATACACTGTATGTTTAGCCTTATCCAAATCCTAAATGAGCACTTTACTGCATAATTATGGTGGCTTCTCTTGGTAGATATATATTTCATCTTGCTGTTTTGTTTACTGAAGGTACCAATCCACTATGTGCAGTATTGTTCTTCTAGGATAAAAAAATTAACATATAAATAATGTAGGATTATAGTATTTTGAAATAATTAGCAAAACGTGCTAAGCACTAAATGATTTATTAAAGATGTAATTTAGTCAGATTTGCTGCATAAGATATTAGAGTGCAAAGAGCCATACTGTACTCTGCAAGGAATCATTTTGTAGATGGTTAATCTACCAACTAGGCTTCATTTTTCACTCAGAACAAACCTGGTATGCTACTGCACACTGCCTTTTGTCAGTAAACACAAAGAGAAATCTGAAGTAATCAATCTTTCTTATCAGTAGCATTCAGTATGTTTACCTTTATTTTATTCTTTTGCTCAAAAAACCTAGACTAATATAAAACAAAATGTAAGCATTTAAAAGTTTGGAGTTGTTTATCTGGTAGCTAAGTACACATTTTAAAAGATAGCATGAAAGCAAAATAATGGCAGTACTACATGATTTGAGGAAACAGAAATGTTTTGGAAAAAACTGAGGTCCTGGGAAAATAATGGGTTGTGGGTAATGGGAAGTTCCTTGATAAGGAAGCTCAGTCACATGTTTGTAGCTGGAATTCGCATGGATTGTTATTATTGTCTACCATTTTGTCACACTCCCAAGGCTGAATCTACATATGTAGGACACTGAAGAAAAACCTGCTGTCTGTGAAATGTTACAGCTGTTCCTTATGTGCATTGCTTCCCTTCCTGGTGAAAATAATTCTTTATTTTCCCCTTAAATTTAAGTAAGTTTTTATAAGGTGCATGTGATATGGGATTTTTTGTTTGAAATGGTAGCCAACTTGAGTTTCAAAATATTCAGACAATGCATGGCAGGATACTTGTCATCATATCCCCTCCCAACCTCACCCTCATTTTTTTTTTTAAGCTTTACTTCACACGTGTCCTTATTTTAGCTGTCTGTCTAATCTAACTCTATCTATTTTTATGTATTTTCAAGGAAGTAATTAGGCATAACTGGAGTGGTGATGTGGAGGGAAATGTCTGCTCTTCTCCAGAACATACCAATATTCTATAAATAAATTGTACTGCAGGATCAGAAGAAACAGGAAAAATTAAAATTATCATTTGCTGTACCTATAAATATTTCATCCAACCTGACCATTTTCTTCTGTTTCATTTGTTATCATTTCACATTGAAAGAATGGATTCTTCCCTTAAGCAACTTTTTTCCTTTTTTCTTCTCTATGGGAAAAAACAGATGCCTCTTGCCCCTGCTCCCTTCTCAGCCTAGAAATAATCTGATAATCACATCTTCTGCAGAACATAAACTCCAGAAATATACTCTTCAGAAAATTAGTGCGAACCATGTGTCAGAGTTTAACCTCAGCCTTCAACTAAAGACTGTGCAGACGCTTGATCACTACCCCCAGTGGGATGGGGAGAGAATCAAAAGACTAAAAGTGAGAAAACTCATGGGTTGAGATAAAGAGTTTAATGGGGAGACCAAAATCCACACATGCAAGCAAAGCCAAACTAGGAATTCATTCACAACTTCCCATGGACAGGCAGGTGTGTTCAGCCATCTGCAGGAGAGCAGGGCCCCATCAAGCATAACAGTGACTTGGGAAGACAAATACTGTCACTCCAAATGTTCCTTCCTTTTGCTTCTTTTTATGCTGAGCAGGATTCCTTATGCTCTGGAATATCCCTTTGGTCAGTTGGGTTCAGCTCTCCTAGCTGCGTCCCCTCCCCACTTCTTGCACATCCCCAGCCTCCTCTCTGTTGGGGCAATGTGAAAAACAGAAAAAGTCATGACTCTGTGTGAGTACTGCTTAGCAATAATGAAAATGTCCCTGAATTATCCACAGTTTTCAGCACAAATGCAAGGCACAGCCCCATACCAGCTACTGTGAAGAAAGTTAACTCTCCCAGCTAAACCCAGCAGATGCAAAAGCTTCTTATCACTTACTTTGATATGTTCAGTAGAAATTGAGAGTTGCACAGTCTTTACCTATTTAGACTTAATCAACGTTGTTGTTTCAAGTGTAGATTTGCAGTTGTTAAATATGGAAGGTGGGGAAAAATAAGGTGATATCTTGTCATTGTTCCCTCTGACCCTTTCTCCTGCACAGATGCAACTGAAGTATATTGCAGGTGATTAGAGAAGATGTTGAAATTGTAAGAAGCTTAGTGATAGAAGATTTATATCTGATGCATAGTTTAAGTTAGGGTAGAAAAATAACATAATTTACATGGATTCTGTCCTCTTAGGCCACAATTGATTGACATTTGCAGTACGTTTATGCATCTTAAAGCCAGTTAAATGCTGAAATATTTTGACATACTTGAAATATCTCTTTCTTTTTGGGGTTCATTTGATGTCATGGTAGCAGCATCAGTTTGGGAAATGAACTCTAGAAAAAGACGGATATGTAGTATCTCTGCCTTAACAAATACTTCCACCCAGTCTTGGACATGGGAATCCATACTGATCAGAAATGGAAACACGGATGACTCCATCTCTCAGAGGGAATTGTAAGCAAATCCACAGCACTAGATGGCAACCAGCAGGTGGGAGAGACCCATTCTTCCTCCTGCGGTGCCTGGATATGTCTGGGATTGTGTTACAATGTAGCATACCACAACATTGGTGGTACAAATTACTGTATGACCAACAAGTCCATGAGCAATAGAAATTACATAGCTGGTAATATTTTATGCAACTAATAATCTTTCTAATATTTGTGCTACTGTATCTTCTGCCTTCCTAGTTTATGGTTCTTCATTCTAATAATTCCTGGGTATTTCATACAACATAATTATATTTTGGATGGGTTGGTTGTAGAATGGTTAAAGGGGAGACAATCATAAAGAATATTTACTGATAAGCAGCTTTTATTACATGAAAAAAATGAGGAGTATTAGTATTGTAGACACTCAGGCAAAGAACATTGCCCTTAACCTGGAGAATGCTTCTCATACACTAAAAGAGACTACTAGGAGTAGTTTTGACTACTCCTTGTTTAGTTACATATTCTGCAGTTATTTGTGGCAGATCTCTGTTCAAAGTTGAAATCCATCTGATTCTTGCATATATCTTGACATATGTACAGTACTCACATTCTATAAAGCAAAACTTTCAAGTGGGTTTTGAATATCTCCAACCTCTCTGGTCAATCTGTCTCACTGCTTGATCACTCACACAGAAAAGTCCTTCCTCATGTTCTGGTGGAACTTCTTGTGCATCAGTCTCTGCCTGTTGCCTCTTATTCTATTGCTTGGCACCGTCAAGCTGGATCCATTGCTGCATCCATCCTCTCGAGACCCTCCCTTCAGACACTTACAGACATGGATGTATGAGACAGTTGTCTCTTGTTGAGACTGAACAGGCCCAACTCTCTCAGCCTTTCCTTGTAAGAGAAATGCTCCACTATCTTAACCACCTTCGTAGCCTCCGGTGGACCTGCTCCAGGAGCTCCGTATGTCTCTTGTACCTCCAGGAGCTCCATGTCTCACTTTTCCTGAGGAGCCCAGAACTGGACACAGCACTCCAGATCTGGCCTCACAGGGGCGGAGTAGAGGAGTGGGATCACCTTCCTTGATCTGCTGGTGGTGGTCTTCCCACTGCACCCCAGGATACCACTGCCCTTCTTGGCCCCAAGGCACTGCTGGCTCATGGACAGCTTGTTGTCCACTAGGACCCCCAGGTCCTTCTCCTCAGTGCTGCTTCCCAGGTCAGTCCCCAGCCTGCACTGGTCCATGGAGTTATTCCTCCCCAGGTGCGGGACCCTGCATTTGCCTTTGCTGAATTTCAGAAGGTTCCTCTCTGCCCATGCAACCTGTCGAGGCCCTTCTGAAGGGATGCACAGCCCTCTGGGGTATTGGCCACACCTCCCAGCTTCCTGTCATCAGTGAACTTGGTGAGGAGGCATCTCCCCTTCATCCAAGTCATTCATGGGTAAGTTAAACAATACTGGACCCAGTACTGAGCCTTGGGGGACACCAGTAGTGACAGGCCTCCAACTAGACCCTGTGCCACTGTTTATGACCCTCTGGGATCTGCCATTCAGTCACTTCTCAATCCACCTCACTGTGCACTCATCCAGTCCTCACACCCTGAGTTTGCCTGTGAGGATGTTGTGAGAAACAGTGTCAGAAGCCTTGCTGAAATCAAAGTAGAAAAAATCCACTGATCTGCCCTCATCCGTCCAAGCAGTTTTTTCATCACAGAAGTCAGTCAGGTTGGTCAAACATGATTTACCTTTAGTGAATCCATGTTGACTACTCCTGATCACCTTCTTGGCATCCATGTGTGTAGAGATGGCCTCCATAATGAGGTGCTCCATCAACTTTCCAGGGATTGAGGAGAGGTTGACTGACTGGTCCTCCTTCTTGCCCTTTTTGAAGACTGGAGTGACATTTGCTTTCTTCCAGTCCTCAGGTGCCTCTCCTGATCTCTATGACCTTTCAAAGCTGATTGTGAGTGGCCTTACTATGGTGTCTGCCAGCTCTTTCAGCACTTGTGTGTGCTTCCTGTCAGGGCCCATGGACTTGTGGATGTCAAGTTTTCCTAGGTGTTATCTAACAAAGGGAAACTGAGTGAAAGTCATCCTTCCAGCTGTCCTTTACCCTGGTCTCCTGGGTCAGACATTCCTGAGGGCTGGTCTTGTCAGTGCGGACTGATGCAAAAAAAAGCGTTCAGTAACTCTGCCTTCTCTATGCCCTCTGTTACTAGGGTCCCCCTCCATTTAGTAATGGGTTCACATTATCCTATGTTTTCCTTCTGTACTCTAAATAATAATAATTTTCTATGTGTCTGTTAAGAGAGAGAAGTTTTATTTGGTAGTATTTGATCAAAAGTCATGGGCAAGTCATGTGTTCTGTCACCAGCAGATATTTTTATCTTTCAATAAAAATCTCTTTGTCCAGAAAAAGGTTCTTTCTAAGCAAAAGTGGTCAACAAATTGACACACCAATCAAAACACACCAATTCCATTTGTCACTGGCATATGAGGGAATGATGCAGTGATTTTCAAAGCCAAGAGCCCTTGACTACCCTCGCTGGTACAGTTGGTTTGAGTGGAAACAACTTGCTGCATGAATTTGGAACATGGTTCAAACTGACATATCTGAGTCTTTTGTGAGATGCCTTAATTGCGCTCTCACCTTTTCCACTCTGTTCAGCAAGAATTAAAAAATTTGAAAGGCTTCTCCAACATTCCTTACAACTCTCATCTTGGGTTTAGAGTACAGAATTTCTGTTTGTTGATGGTTTTTCCTCATTTCTGATTTTGTTCAGCTCTTCTGTAAGGATGAGGAAGAAGATAAGCTTAATCAAATATTTTTCCAACTGATTAAATGCATCTACCTAATCAACAAGTGGAAAAGTAGAAGTATTCCTTGCACAAAATGATTCAAGATTGAAAAATCATTACTTTAAAGAAAGAAACCCTTTGATTTCCTAATAAAAGCAGACCATGTGAATAATTGCTTCTCACTAATTTCTGATAAAACTTTTACTACAAAAAAAAATCCCGTTTGCTTTTAAAAAAATTTATGACAAGAACAAAAACTTTGGATGGGATTTATTAAATTTTAAGTACAAGGTATTATAAGTGAAGATTTACATAACTATTGATTCTACAGTTAATACCTCCCCTACACTTGCCTGATTTAGCAGTGACCTAGTCAAAAGAATCCCTGGGTTTTTTTTTCTTTTGGGTATTGCTTCATTTGTTTTTTGAATGTAAAGTTATATGGAAAATTCTTTTTAAAAAACATAATTTATCTAGTATATATCACAATTTTGTTTATTAATATTTTAGATATAGTGTGAAAATAAAGTGTAATGTTTGGTAAGAGCAGCAGTTCATTAAAAGAATGTATTTGCTCTTCTCAGGTTTATATTTTGTTTAAGAGGCAAAAGATTAATGAAAAAGATTCTTAGGTTTAATGTTGTTACGATGTACTTGGTTTATTTATTGTTAAAAGATCATAAATGCTAGCAATTCTTGATTTACACCAGGAGTAAGTTCACTACCTCACTGCAGTCATACATGAATTCTTAAATATAAACATTTTTTTGATTATCTCCAGTTCATTTTCCAACATTTCAGAGCTATGAAGCTGCTCTTCCACAAGTGTCTGTACTGCACACTTCCAGCATTTGCACATTTGAAGATTATTATCAGAGGCCTAATTGCTGCCTGTAACCCTTGATTGGCTAGGAAACTGATTAATCTTGCCCCTTGGTCACAATTAAAAGAAAAATATATCTAAAGACAAATGAATAACACCAGCTGAATCATCCCTTCTGTCTTGTGTGTGTTCTGTCGTCATTAATCTGATCCTTTTTTCTTTATCTTTTTTTAAATCAAATTCTGTTAGAGCTTGTGCTGCTAATTTCTAAGGACACTGGTTCTGTGGCGATTTTCTAGACTGATGATATCTTCAAAGACAGCAAGGATTGCTCAGCCACTGCAAACGTACAATGATATCCACAAGCCATTGATAACATGCTCTTGACTGTACCCTCGCTAAAGCAGCCGCATATCAGTGTAAGAAGGCATTGTCACATCACGTTTTATGGTCTCCATGGCTGCGGAGGCCCATGACACTAGAGGTGCACTCTAATGGTGTGAGGAGGTCATTGGTGAGCACAGGCAGAGATGTTTGGAGAAATTGGGATTAAAGACCTAAAGAGTGGAAACTTCAGTATAATATTGTTGCACCTTGTGAGATGGTGAGAGCAAAGTGGGATTGAAGTATGCTGCTCTGGTTCTAAAATGGGAAGATCATAAACTGTAAAATACTAGGAAGGCACAGGATTGAGTATGGGAAGCATGCAGAGGGAGAACTGAATATGGAAAGTAATACGTAAGTACACAGGAATAGATAGGGTCAGGGTGGCAAGTGGAGGGTTTGGAAAAGGAAAGTAGAAAAACATGACAGAGTGTTAGCAGTAAGGAGAGACTGATGGAGGGTTGCAAAAGAGTATGGGGAGGGAGGAAGGTCACATTGGTTTGGGTCAGTCTTCAGATGTAAGTTGATATTTACTTGTAAAGTATAAAACTTAGTTGGGAAAACAGCAAATATTGATTTAAACCAATATTGTTGTTCCCTTTATCACTATGGCATTAGAAGCTGAACTCTTCTTTATTTACTTACAGGTAGGCATAGAGCACATAACTTTGATGTAGGCTTTTAGGCTTGCCACCAGTGATCTGAAGCTTGACCTGTGAAAACTGTCCTTTCTTGGTGTCAAAAGTAATATAGTTTTTAAAAGCAGTACAGAGACTCTCCTAAGTGACCTACCAATCATGCTAAACTGAAATGTTATTTGCAGTGGGTTTGTAAGGTTGTTTAATACTTCCCAGATGACAGAAATCAGACAGTGAAATGCATTTCACTTTAGACCTGAGGACAAACCTGTGGTGTGTGATTCTGAAGGTGAAAGCTGGTGTTTATATCCAGTAAGACTCATGGTCTAAAGCAATTCATGAACTTGCTGTAAAATCTTACTAAGGAGGTGTATGCTGCTTTGAATGTTTCTTGTTTCTTTTTCTTTCCTATGTAGATTGTTGCACAGCTGCTGAATAATGTTATAGTACATGATAGAAATAGTTCAATTTCAGAAGTATTTAAAGAATGACAGACTAGATAATCACCTGATAATGAACTTACAATGCAGAATATTTAGTATGTCACTATTCCAGTTTTTTCACCAGACAGGTAGTTGTTATGTATGTGCTATACAAAACCACAATGGCTTTGTTTTAAGTTTGCCTTTTTGCTTAATGCACTGATGGTTTGCTAGAGAGGTGCCTGACTATAAGAAGTTTTAATACTTAAATTTGGTAGTGATTCATAACTCCATTTCAGAATGCCTGACACTAAAAATAATTGCTAAGTTTCCTGTAGGGTTCAAATTAATAGCTATATGTTGCTAGAGAAGATTCTGTTGATATACTCTCCCTACTTGCTTCAAACTTTCTTTTATGTTGAGACGACTCAAAGATAAGAGCTAGATATATTTTACTTGTCAAGTAGTTTCATGGCTTTCATTTAAAAAATAACTTTTCCATAGATGAAATTTCTCAGCTTCACTTCTGGATCAGTAACATGTACAATATTTCTGTACAGGTCTGAACTTGAGTTCAATAACAGTAAAAGATATAACTAAGAGATCAATCAGTTGCACTCATTTTCTTATTCTCTTCTGATTCATTACACATGCAGATGGGTTGAAGTGCAGTAAATGATAAAGCTGACTGATGGAGTTGCATGTTATTATCTGAAAGGTCATATTTTCCCTTGGAATTTTCTGGATACACAACTTAAGTGATTTCAGTCAAAACCCAAAGTTATATATTTAATGAATATTATTAACGTATTGTTTAATAATCCAAATTATTAAATATACATATATGTGATACAAGTAATAGAAATAAAAGCTTTTTTTATCACATTGCTTTAAACTTTAATAGGAAGACAAGATTTAAAAAGTAAATTCTAGTTAGTCCTAGTACACTTGCAGCTCTTATGCAGTTCGACTGCAGACCCTCTCTTGAAACTACCTGAAAGCTCTGGATGCCAAGTGATCAGAGATAGTGTGTGTTGGGCCAGTTGGGCACTTTCCAGCCTTGCAATGATGTGAAGGTAATGCTGACTATTAGGTGTTCCTATATTGTCCTATTCTCTTTCCATCATCATCCTGGGATGACTTTTAGACATATAGTGACACAGAGCTGAAAACTTCAGAAAACTGGACCACTTTAGTTGTTAATGAAATATTCTCACAGACTTGTCATCATTATTCTATATTACAGAATATACAGTTAAATATTAACTTCAAAGCATTTAACTAATTTTTCACCTTAGAAATGGTGCTTTTCCTGTCACTCCATTTTCTGCCACATAAACAGAGTAAGGAGCTCATAATCCAGAATTGCCATAAGCTCTCCCCAAATCGCTAGGGTATATCATTCATTTATTTCACAAGTATTAAAGACTAAATACTTTGAAGATTAATTTAAAGACAAAAATGATGTCTGTATTTCATTACAATTATTTCTTTCAAGATTTGTATCAGTCAATCTTTCAGTAATAACCTACAAATATTGTGGCATTCAAAAAGAGCATTTTGCTGAAATTCTTGTTAGTTTTCTTCACCAACAACATGTGATATCCTTTCTAATTTCATTTGTAAGAGGTTAAGTATTCTAGGTGATGGGCACTTGGCCTTTGTTGGGGTTTGAACTCACAGTTGTAAAATGAACTGCACTTGTAAAATGATTGCTTGTAGAAGACCAGTTAGCAGCTTGGACAGTGTACTCACCTGCACATCTAAATAAAACCTGTCCATTAATACAGGAGTGTGGGTGCCATATGGATGCTTCGTTTTCTTTCTTTTAGAGCAATATCCACATAAATGTAAACAAGGCAAGATTTGCAATCAATATCCTGTATCAGACTTAGCTGATATGGTGGGAAAATTAGATGGGCATACCAGCACTTTTTTTGAATCTGTGAAAGCATGCATTTTGGGGGAGTTTTTTCAAAGAAAACAGTATCTTAATGTGCATTTGTTGCATGTAAATGAATGTGAAACACTATTATATACATATAGTTTACCTATGCAGGTGACATTTGTAATTTAGTGTGCATAGAAAATGCCAAAATTTGCTTAAATGCAATATTTGAAATGTAGTACCTGGAGGGATGCTACAGAAAGAAAATTGTTTCTCTTTGTATTTCTGTCAAAATAAAAGAAGGATAATAGCTACAACATAAGGATCTTATTTTCTGACCTTGAAGGTTTCTGAAAAATAGATTGTGCACTTTAACTTATTTAAATGTCCTTCGTTTATGGCCTGCAATATCCAACAGTTTAAAGCTGTTAATTAAGACTAATAATTATGAAAAAGTATGTACAAGGATGAAAGTTTTTATTAGCTTTTTATGGCATGGCAGCAGGTCAAAACAGAGATTATCTACCACAATTCCAAAGTTCAGTTTGGTCATTTAATTAATTGTTTGGAATGCTGGCTTAAGTGTTAGCCCTATGCAATCAAAGAACTTTTTGTCTCCTGCATAAACTTTTGGATTTTGTATATTCTCAGTTGCTTACAGCCATTAGATATATACTAAAAGTAACATATATAGTCTGTCATGAATGCCATTCTGCCATGTCATGAATCACACATTTTTTGTGTAAGAGCAACACTGGGATCAGCCTACTTTTCAGTAACCAGGAAATTAGTCCTGTTTTGGGAATATCAACTAGGAAGATCAGAAGCAAGGTTACTGATAAGTCCGTAGGTATTGTTTTTTACCACTTTCTAGCAATGCTATAGTTGCTTACTGCTTTTGAACAAAGATATTTATTTGAAATTGCTTGATTAAAAAAATAATCCATTGTTTTTCATTCTGCCATCTGTTTTTGCATTTACAAGACTACCATTAGCATAATTAACACTCTTTTTCTCCCAGTCTCTCTTACATTTCCATGTACTCCAGCTTATTTATACAATTTTAAGTGAGGATACATTTTATTGTTAAATCATGGAATTGAGCTCATGTCTCTTGTTAAAATTCTATCTTAAAGTATTGTCTTCAATTTTAAATTGGGAATATGGTAGTGTTAAAATTAAATAAACCTGCTCTTTTACAAGCTTTAAAATATTGATGATACTGAGAAGGGAGGTAACCAGAGCAGTAAGCAAATAATTTTAAAGAAGAATGCATTCACTTCAGATACCTGACTGCTGCAAGGATGGCTAATGAGAGGTAATAGAATGGACATTTTGACACAAAATGACTCTGACTTGCTTTTTCACACATTTTGGATCCAGGATTTGCAAAAATCACCTCTTCCCCTACAGAATGCCTCTCAAAGAAAACAATAATCATTGAACCACGTATAGTTGATTTTTAGCAAGAATCGAAGAAAATTATGCATTTAACTAATTAAATCCTACATTTTCAGGAATACTTCCAGTGTCTGTATTTTCAATGACTTTAACTCACAAAGGCAAGAAGTGGTTTTCCTGTTTTAAAGGTCATTGAGGCTATTTAAATATACAAAGTTTTGTATGTGTGGTCAATGCATACATGTATGAATGGTATTTTGCACAGGCTACCCCATTTACAATCAGGTATTTAATTTTTGTACCGCTGGATTTCATTGGAAGCCAGTTGTCAAATTTCACATAAGTCCATGCAGTGTTTCAAAAAAAAGAGGTAATACATTCATTCAAATAATTAAAATAGTTTCTTTCTTCCTTTGCCACTTCTGATTCCATTCTTCTCCAGTCAGGTCACATTCTTTTCATTCTCCTCAGCTTCCTGTTCAACACCTTCACCTGGGAGCATGTCTGTACTGAACAAATGCTGACTCGGCATAAGTACTAATTTTCCAGGGCAGTGTGGAACTCTGAGACGGGGTAATTAGACCACATGCATTCTTCCCTATACTATGCAGTGTGGCTCCATCCTTAATCCCCCTTCTTCAATCTCCTGCTTCATTCATCTGCAACTCCTGCCCTCAGCTGCCTGAGCACTTGGGTAAAGGAGTCTGTTCACCATAATCCCAGGGTAAGCAGAGAGAGACTATTTCTTACAGCATGGATGATGGAAGTCAGAAAAGGAAACCCAGGTGCTACCAGTGATTATCTGGGGTTTATGAAAGCTGGCAGAAAACCAGATCTGCATAGCAGCTTGCCAAACACTTGATGTATTCATAGGTTTTCCTTTACTGGAATCATCTTACTGCATGCTTTCTTACATAGCTTGCTGTTCTTCCTGCAGTTTTTGTTCCATTTATTTTTGCTTAAATGAGGAACAGATTTTCTGGAAGGAGATTCTTTTTACTTGTTATGGGGTTTAATAGAGTTGGGGTTTCTCTAGAACCTACATTACTTACCTCTTAGCAGCTGCTGGAGTATGTATTCATAGCCATGTATGACAATGAATGAAAATGAATGAAATATTCTGATGGACGGTCCCAGAAAGTTTCTGTTAAATAAGAATTTTGTCATCATTGCGTCCCTTCAGATTAACCATATAAATCTGTAGTATGGTTTATGTAAAGCTAAATTTTTCACAGTAGCATGTTGCCTAGTGTAGAAGACATTGACAACATACGAAACAAACCTGTCAGCTTTGATGGCCAAAACATGGACAGTAACATGGGCAGTGACCAAGTGATGGTGAAGGAATAATATCAGTATACCTGTTAAAGAGTGGAATTACAGCTCTGTCTGGCAATATCTTCTTTCTTCTTTAGCACTCAATTTTGCATTACCTTATTCCTCTGCCTAAAATTTTATAGGGAAAAACATGTTTTTATATTTGTGTAGACATCGATTCAATATAGCTGCTCACCTTAAACACCGAATATGTCAGTATTTCACACAAAATCATTTCTTTAAAGAGAAATTTTGCATTAAGATTGAAAATCTAGACCAAGATGATGAATCTTGATGTCAAACTCAATCTGAAATTTCTCGTTATTGGTCCAAAAATAATACTTATTTCAGAATTGTAATCTCTGTTCTGGTCTGCACATCAAGGGAGGCGATTCTCCCCCACCACCCTGCTCTTGTGAGACCCCAGCTCAGATACTGCAGCTAGGTCTGGGGGCCCCAGAACAAGAAAGATGTGGACCTAGTAGAGCAGGTCCAGAGGAGGGACACAGAGATGATCAGAGGACTGGAGCACCTCTCCTACGAAGACAAGCTGAGAGAACTGGGGTTGTTCAGCCTGGAGAAGTGAATGCTCCAGAGAGATCCCATTGCAGCCTTTCAGAACTTAGAGGGAACATATAAAAAAGAGGGGGAGGGACTTTTTGTATGCGTAGATAGTGATAGAACAAGGGGGAAAGTTTTAAACTTAAAGAGGAGAGGTTTAGATCAGATGTTAGGAAGAAATCCTTTACTGTGAGGGTAGTGAGACACTGGAACAGGTTGTCCAGAGAAGATGGGGATGCCCCATGGCTGGAAATGTTCAGTGTTGGGTTGGATGAGGTCCAGGACAATCTGGTGTAGTGGGTGGCATCCATGCCCATGGGGGTGGGTTTGGAACTAGATGATCTTCAGGGTTCCTTCCCACTCAAGCTATTCTGTGATTGTCTTTCATTCTCCTTCAAACCAGTGAGTTATTATTGAGACTATTTACAGCGGGAGGTTCTTTCTTTATTCAGGCAATTGATGTCTTTAAGCATAGAAGTACTTGGTTGTATGCCTAATATAGGTGTGTTTTGAAAATCTTGTTTCTAAACACCTCTTGCAGTATGATGGCTATTTCCTAAAAGTTTGCTCTTTGAATATTTATCAAGCTCCTCAGTTATCTAGACTTTTGCGTTCTTATGAAATCAGTGCCAAAGGTAGTGTTGATGTCTGACACTGTGTTGCACTCCTGGGTGGGAGTTGGTGATACGTGGAAATAATGCGGCAAATCTATGGAGAAATGTTAGTGTCTAACCTGATAGAATTGCAACAAAGCATAACAAGCAAACAAGCAAACCCATTCTAGGTTCAGGTAATAAACATTGCAGCTGAAGGAGGAAGAAAAAAGTGGGATTAGATGGGAAAGACCATTATTGTATCAAAATGATGCATCTGCGAGCTCCTTTCATGAGTGTTTTATGACTAGGCAAACACATTTTCGTGTTGGCTTCTGCAGTAAATGTTTCTCCTTTATTACTTGATAGCCACTTAGAATTTAGCCTGATTTTTAACAGTGCTAACATACAGTACTAGGAAAATTTATTTGAATAAAATAAAGCTACATTCTTCTAAACTGGAGTCATAATATTAATACTTAAAATACACAGCAACATGCTGGGAAAATGGGATAGTTATTTAGATATATTATAAAATGTATTCCACTACTTTGATGTGATTCACTACTATTTCACCAAACCAATTTAACAGTCTCCTGTGGAGAGGGAATAGTGCAATTAAAATTAGTAACAGAGATTTTCACGTTCATATATCTAATTCAGGGATGGGTGATAATGAATTAAATACTTTTTCCTTCTTCTGAAGTCAAGTCAGTATTAAATGAATCTGAGCTAGAATTCATATTTAAAGAGTGTGCAGGTGTGCAGTCACAGCATCTGGGAACAGATTTTCACATGAGAAATAAGTGTTCCAGCTCAGGTTTACATGTTAGGTGACTTTTTTGTTTGGTTGCATTTTCTTCCATTAGATTCTTGAAAATCAAGAACCTCAATTGCTAGAAATCATTTAAATCATTTTGCAGTATGCTATTCTCCCAAAACATAAGAACTTCCTGGGAAGAGAACTGCTGTCATTAAATTTGCCTTGGTCAAAAATTAAGGAAGGTAGAGCAAAAGATTGATAGCCCTGGGAAAAAGGGTCTCTAGACACTAGTTAATCAGACACTGGAAAATCCAATGGATAATTCTCCAGGGTGAAGTGGCTAAATTTGTTTGTAGACGTTATGAATAAGAAGCAGTTCTCAACTCATTACAAAGCAACATAAAAAAATAACAAGGATATGCTGTTTTCTATGTATCGCATTACTCTGAAAAAAACTCTCTGAGACACCAAACCCCAAGCCTCCTCTGGTGCTTCCCATAATAGACAAGGAAATTAAATACCACTTTTTAAGCAGATAAGTCAGTGTAGCAAGAGTCACATTAACCCTTCACCTAACCACAGAGTAAATAATAGTTGTATATTAGTAGGGGTCTATTGGTAAGATAATATCTTTGATTATTCTTACTGCATCACTGAGTTTGAAATAAATGTGATCACTTTTGTTTCTCAATGAAAGCTTTTAAACAAGTGAATGAACAAACCAACCCATGCCCCTGTGCTCATGCACTTGCCCTTGCAGATGGTATGTAAATACCAAAAAATGTAAATTATCCATTTGTTAGAGACCTGACCAGTAACGTGCTGATGAAGAACAGGAGCCAAAGCAACTGTGAGTTGAAGACAGATTTTTTTTTTAATTTTTGTCCAATGTTACCATGTGTGATGGTTTGATCTTGGCTGGATGCCAGGTGACCACCAAAGCCACTCTGCCAACTCCCCTCCTCAGCTGGACATGGGGAGAGAAAACATGAGGAAGGGGTCATGGATCAAGATAAGGACAGGGAGGGATCACTCACCAATTACTATCACAGGCAAAACAGGTTCAGCTTGGGGAAATAATTAATTAATTACCAATTAAATCAGATTAGGATAACGAGAAATAAAACCAAATTTTAAAAACACTTTCCAAACCCCTTCCTCCTTGCAGGACTTTACTTCCCAGTTCTCTACCTTCTCACCCTCAGTGATGCAGGGAGATGGGGATTGGAGAGTTTCCTTCAGTTTATCATACGTTCTCTGCCACTCCTTCCTCCTCAAGGGGAGGACTCAGATTCTTTCCTTGCTCCATTGTCAGGTCCCTCCCATGGGAGACAGTCTTCCATTAACTTCTCCAATGGCGGGTCCCTCACATCTGCAGTGGTTCTTCACAAACTGCCGCAGTGTGGGTCCCTTCCATGTGGTTCAGCCCTCCAGGAACTGGCTGTTAGAGCATGGGTCCCCAGGAAACCTGCTTTAGCATTGGCTCCTCTCTCCATGGGGCCACTGGTCCTACCCAGAGCCTGCTCCAGCGTGGGCTTTCCGTGGGGTCACAGCCTCCTTTGGGCATATCCACCTGCTCTCACATGAGTTCTTCCAGGGGCTGCAGGTGGATGTCTGTTCCACTGTGAACCCCCATAGGCTGCAGGCGTACATCCTGTCTCACCGTAGTCTGCACCACAGGCTGCAGGGAATCTCTGCTCTGGTGCCTGGAGCACCTCCTGCCCCTCCTTCTTCACTCACCTTGGTGTCTGCAGAGTTGTTTCTCTTACATATTCTCACTCCTCTTCTCTGGCTGCAATTTGCTTCTGCTTTCCTCTTCTTAACTCCGTAATCCCAGAAGTGCTAATGTGTTGCCGAAGGGGCTTGGCCTTGGCGAGCGGCAGGTCTGCCTTGGAGCTGCTTGGCATTGGCTTCATCAGACACAGGGAAAGTTTCCAAGGGCTTCTCACAGAAGTCACTCCTGTAGTCCCCTGTTGCTGCAAAAGCCTGGCCACACAAACCCAATACATTATGGGGTTCTTTTGAGGTATTTTACACTAGTTCCTGCATGTTGCTCATCACTTTCTGACTGAACTGCAATATCTTCTGTGAACCTTAAACTTTATTACCTGCATGAAGAAGGCAACACTTCATAGGAGAAATAATTTATTTGGCTTTACTTTTAAAATGTGTATTGTAAACGGATTGCAGACATGACAATAAACATTCCTTTAAATGCCTTAAAGATGGAATCTAGTGTTGTAGTCTGTGTATTGATTACTTTTTTAAGGTGAAAAAAAGGTTGAAACATACTTATTTTAAATGTGAGGGAAGGCTTATGTCTTGTCCAGATTAGAAAAAAGTCCTAAAGATGGTTATATGTTAAATCTAAATTGATTATACGAATTGAAAAAGTATCTTTTAACTTACGATTTACTTTATAACTTTGCCTTGTGTTGTGCTGATTATTGAATGCATGCTTTGGTTACCAAACTCATATTTGCAGAAGACATGTGAAAACTGAGGTGACTGTGCATTTCACTTAAGCACAGAATGCCACAAGATGCAGAAGGCTAAGTGATAGAAAAGGGATTTCTGCAGTACTGCAGGAACTTGCTGTGAGACAGTGTGTTGCAAAGCGAGTGTTAAAGTTACGCAGTGGAAGTGTTTAATATATTTTTCTGCTTTTAAAATGGAGGACCCCAGGTTTTATATCTTCCTGTGACTCAGATTTTTTTTAAAGCACCAAGAAAAATCAGATGGTTGAGGTTCCACCAAGAACATTAATCAAATGAAACAGCATGTTTTAAACTGTGCAAATGAGCTAGCTAAGAAATGTGATGACATCTAGTCTCACATGCTTCCGTGTACTGCATTGGCTCTGTGCAAGGCTGGAATGCTCTGTAATGTTATTATTTCCCATTTACCTGCAGTATTGGTCCTGAGGTTCTGAGAACTTTAGGTCCAGTAAGTTTTCTTTTCTCCATCCCTTTCTTTTCTTCCAGTCACAAAGATGATAAACCATGGTGACCTTCCTTGTAGTAAAGAAGAATGGGCAAGTCTTTTTGCAGCTTCTGTCAATGCCATCCTTTCAGACTGCTGGAAGAGGTCACCAAGATCAAATATAGACATCTCCCACTAGAGTGGAGTATGTGACCTTGAACTTTTTCCCAGCAGCTGCCAACCCATCAATAGCCAGTTTTAGGATACAGCCAGGCTGAGATTACTGTAAACCTTATGTGGAAGCAGAGCTTTTAGCAAATGAGTGACCATTTATGTCAGCTGGAAAAGGCTTTAGATACAATTATATTGCTATGGTTTGCAGTCAAACTTTGAGTCTTGGTGAAGCCTGTGTGTTTTGCGAGAGAGCTGCTGGATCTGACTGTTGGGGACAGTTGTATCATTTGGGGACTGTTGTATAGTTTGGCTTCCTTGTCTCTGCCTGTGCAGCAGGTTTTCCTAGGTCCTTTTTGACCATCCTTTAGCCTTGCACATAGGGGGAGGAAAGGATTAGCCCTAAATTCCTGTGGCCATTTGTCTCATTGACTGATCTGCAACCTCACTTTTGATTCTGTTAGAAGTGCTGCTATTTAAATGTCTGATTTTCCCTATGCGTGTGTTCACTTCAGACAGAGAGCTGCAAGACCCCTTCATTGCACTCGTGATCAGCAGTGCACAGAAGTGGTTCAAGGAATGAACCAAAGTTTACAGTCTGGTTTAGTAATTCATTAATTTAAGGCAGTCTATTTATTGTCTAATTTGCTTGCTTCAACTATTTTCTAGTTGAAGGTATCTTTCTTGTATTGTAATTTACTGACAGCAGTGTCAATTTTTACATGTCTGTATTGCAGCAGAACAATTATCGTAAAGCACAATTGCATTGTGTAAACAGTAATACTTAAGGCAGTCCATTTGACTGAATACATTAGAGTCCATTAAAATGGACTATTTAAAATGGACTTTCTCCTTATTTTCTACCTTTCGATAGTCATTGTTCGCTGAGTTATAAAGTGGTTTGTTGACACCAAATATTTTAATAATTCCTTTGCAAGTCCTTATGCCTATGCCTTTGAGATGCTACTATAGTAATTAAACTGTCTTTTATTTGAAATGCTTGCAAAGCGTCCAGTTCTGTGCCTGGCAGCTGGTGATGCATTATAGAGACATTGAGCTAATCGATTAAAACCGCAGAGACATGGGAGTTGTCTGACAGCACTGTACTAGGATGAAATTAGTTGGAATGGCATGGTGAAATTAAGGGGAATGCAGGTGATTGCAGCCCTTCTGGGAGAATCCTGGGTGAGAGGGACACTGTGCACTGATCCCTGTGTAATTAGAACAGCCATGTTTCAACAGTATTTCTAAAGTATTAAAATGGACTGGGTAAATCAGCAGGGTTGCTTCCAGTGAACTTGGCATCCATCCACTGTGACTAAAATAACATGAAATTTTTCGGCTGCTAGGAAATGTGAAATTGGACTAATTGTATTCTAACTAGTCTGCTAGTGTGTTAGTCTGTAGCAGGTCAGGAGCATGAATACTGTATGCTTTCAGGTCTATCATTGGAGCTTAAGACATGCTGCTATACAGAGTTTATGGTATAATATTTTTTGGAATAAAGACAATGCGAGTGTGAACATGAGCTGAATCACAGTCCATAAGGGCAGCTTGGGTATATTAGTTTGTAAAACTGCCTAAAGGGTCTGCTTTGAAATATTCCAAATGATACTCAGAGAGGCAGTCCTAATCCTATATGGTCTAAATAGAGACTTTCATTTTCACCTGGAACTTGCTTGGAACACAGATGCTAAGGAACTTATAAAATTATTTTCCAGAAAAATCATGGTTAGCTTTTCTAGCTAAATGAATCAAAGTTCTACTCTGCCTAATATTACTCTTATAATAATTCTAAGCAGTGCTGGCTATAAAGGAGTCCACTTTCTACTGTGATTCTACATCTCTTCACTTGCATCTGGCTGAATCTGTTTGACTAAATTTTCCAGCAGAGTGGGTAGATGTGGAATGCCTGTTTTCAATACCAGAACCAACACTACGGCTGTGCATTTCGCTTTAAAGCAAGATGACAAAAGACCCCTTAGATATTAGAAAAGAGGCCACCTCCTGTCTTCTAGAGATGCACAGGGCAATGAGGACTGTCCTTTGAGGCCTCGGGGAGACCAGACTGCACTCCCAGCTGTAGAACGAGGGTCCTTCTGCTGGAGCAATGGCAACTTCTCTCTCTCCCCTACTCTCCCACAGCTGCACTTCCCCAGAGCCGAGGGGGCAGCAGAGGGTGATGCCCTCCTAGGAATTTGGGAGCCAGGTCTGTCTGGTGGATTCCAGATGCTGCATTTCATGAGGGTTAATGCAAGGGGAGCTAATTACACTGGAGCTAAACTTCATGGTCATGGTTTAAGCCCAGCCAGCAGCCAACTTCCACGCAGCTGCTCTCTCACTCTGCCACCAGTGGAACCAGGGAGAGAATCAGAAGGGTAAAAGCTTGAAAACTCATGGGTTGAGACAAAGACAGTTTACCAGGGAAAGCAAAAGCCATACACAGAAGCAAAGCCAAACAAGGAATTAATCCAGTGCTTCCCACGGGCAGGCAGGTGTTCAGCCATCTCCAGGAGAGCAGAGCCCCATCCCATGTAACAGTGACTCGGAATGACAAACACCATCGCTTCAAATGCTCCCCTTCCTCCTTCTTCCCCTCAGATATACTGAGTGTGATGTCATATGATGTGGAAAATCCCTTTGGTCAGTTTGGGTCACTTTCCTGGCTGTGTCTCCTCCCAACCTCCCTCAAATTCCATGTCAGTGTGGCAGTATGAAAAGCAGAAAAGGCCTTGGTTCTGTGTAAGCTTAGGAATAACAAAAACATCTCTACACTAGCAACACTGTTCAGCACAAATCCAAAACACAGACCTATACCAGCCACTGTGAAGAAAGTTAACTCTACCCCAGCCAAAAGAAACACAACTTCCATCAACACATAGTAATAGATTATTATAAAGAAAGAGTTGTCTCTGCTTCAGTAGGAGAGAGATTATTTGGCAGTCAAACTAATACTGTATACAAAAGCAGAAATAGTTGAATTCATCAGATGCTTAGTTCAATGTGAATCTACCTCCCAAATAAAGTAATACCAGGAACAGCAGGATGCCTTAACAAGTACTTGGAAGTGCTCATTGGGCAGGGCCCATGATCTGCCATGCTGTCAGCCTTTGAGCACTGATTCCTGATGAGACAGGTACTCAGAGGCAAAATGCTGTGTTCAGAACATAGGCTAGAGTAATTTATGGGAAATGACTCTCATTTCACTCTGGATTTGGGTGTTAGTGCACATAGTTTTTGCTTTGTGCTTGTCTTGCACTCAGCCTAACTAGTCAGATCAAGCGACTACTGAACTCACAGTTTTCTCTTGTGATCAATTGTATATGAACGGGTACCAGAGACTGACAAAACACAGTGACTTTTTAGAAACTATCCTCTTAATTTTGTTTTGAAAGAAATCTGTTTATGAGTTCTTTTTCATAGTGTCTTAGTCTCAAGATGCCATATTAAAAAATTCTTATTTTGTTTTCCATTTCAATTCTGGAAATGTTTATTTTGGAATGAGATGCAGGTATGCAATAACATTTAGCTCTAAATAGCCAATACATCCTCTCAGTCCTACTGCACTGAACATCTACTTTTTGTTGCTGTTTTGATCTGGTGTGTATGTGTTGGGGGGTGTGTCTGTGGTTTTTTTTTTTTCTGTAGTTCCTACCTTGAAGAAAAACCAGCATTATTAAGATAATATACCTTACATTGCTTCTGGTATAAACATACATTTATTTTTACAGCTATATTGACCACATCTGTTTTAAAAGCAGAAGCTACAGCATATTTAGGAAAATATTAATGTCAGCAAAGGGAACATACAGACTGCATTTTTCAAATGTTTTCCTTTTTAATCTCCACATTCTGCTGTACACATATGCATAGAGCACACCTCTCCACTCTCCTGTCACAATGAAGTAACAATTTCACTCAGCCTGAGTTTATCATTGTCTTGCATTATGAGAAGTACCAGTAACTGGAATATTAGTTTGGCACTGGAAGGGAGGGGAATTCAGCACTGTTGAAGAGTATGTCATGTATGTTTTTAACTTGTTACTTCTTAATAACAAGTTTTGAATGTAAACGTTTTTGAATGCTTAGAAACATGGCAGTTTAACAGAAGCCAGTAGAGACCTAATCAAAATAAAACTGTAAGTTTTAAACAAGGAAACATGAATAATAGTTCTTGAACTAGAACAGTCTGAGCTGTACTCAAAAATTTCATGAAAGGCTTAATGGTAAATGAACCCAAATATGTGTGATAAGTTAATGAGATGCTAAAATGGTGATATAACATCTTTTCTTCCTGTGCCTTTGATGGTGCACAGATCAAGCACCTATTAAAATAACAAAAAATTTAAAAATTAAAAAAACCCCAAACCATAAAACCAGTAATGAAAAAATCTTTCTAGAACTTGTTAAAGGATATTACATAAAACCACTGAACTACTGTGTTGAAGCCACAATGAACACGTCGTAATATATCTAAGCCAGCATTCAAAGGGAGAATGTCATGCACTTTCTCTATTAAACAGGTGTTTCACGCATGTAAGGGCTGTTGCAAATACTTCGATAAAATTGAAATATTTGGAATATTTTTTTTAAATAAAGCTGAGACAGATTATTGGTCTTTCACTGACCAATGTCCTTGCTTTATTTCTCTTTGTTATCTTTTAATGTGATGTTTAAATGTTTTGTTTACACCACTACATTCTGTCATGTAGGTTTCAATTAATATTTTTTACGATACTAAAACTCTTGCATGTGGCACATGTCCTTTGGACTCTTCAGATCTCCATTTCCATATACTTCCCAACAGTATCAGCAAATGATCAGGGCCTCTATAACCAGAACCAAACAACAGCTTATTGCTATTTGAATCAACCAGCTTCTGTGCAAAATCATGTTGTGTAGCCTTCTCTGGAGCAGCACTGTAAGTGGTTCTCCTTGCCACAGACAGTCTGGTTCTTCTGGGGTTGGATTCTGTTATCTGTTGAACGTTCTGAGCTGCTTTTAGGTCATGAACTTAAACATGTGGTCCCAGATAGCTGGAGTTGAATGGCAGAGCATTTAGAGGCTTTTGTGAGCTTTGTGCCAAGTTGCATCTCACACCTGCCAAACACAATACCTGGATGATGTGCCATGATGGGATGCTTTGCTTTTGCCTTTGTTTCATTTTCTTCTGCCTTTCTACTAAAAAACTTAGGTTTGGTTCGATGATGAAAGGCAGGCTGATTTTGTATAAATAAGCTGCAGTGCATGCTTTGAAAATAAGAGAAATGTTCACTTTGTTCTCCACACAATGGAACAGCAGCTATCACAGTTTTTTAACTTTTTTTTTTCAAAATAGGCCAACTTTATTTTTATTGGCCATTTTCTGAATTTAATTCCAGGCATGTTCAGTTGTTGTTATTTTTAGTTACCTTCTTCCTGGAAGTGACAGTTGACAGACACTACGTTTCCAAACACATAGAAGTTGGTGAGGTTTTTTTGAGGCAGGATGCATTTCTGGTTGTGTTTTCTCATCACTGCTGTCCTTTTTCTCTGTTACCTTCCATCCCAATAGTGCCAAAGTTAGAGCTGTCTGTACTGTTTTTTCTAGGCAGAGTTTGCAGTGCAAAAGGAAATCCATATTCTATGTATGTCTCGCCAGGGAAGAAAGCTTTTAAAGATTTCATTGTGAGATAAGGACATGCATCCAAAAGGGCTTTATAGCTGAAGGAATATGAGCTCCCAGTGGTCTACAGGCTTATTCAACCAGGGCAGTTGTCTCCTCATGAGTGGAGAGACTGATTGACTGTACCAGACTTCCCTCTGGAATCAATTCATGTTCCTATGTACCATTATAGCATGAATGTGAGGTACTCCAGCAGAAGCTAATTAGGATACTTAGATGTGCCTTAGAATCATAATTTTCTTCTATCTTAATTTTCTGTTCAGTGACTTTTAAGATCAGCTTTTTACAACCTTCTGACTGTCATTGTAGGACTAAGATAGAAAACTAAAGAGACTTTTACTAAGATATCAGCTATTGTCACCTTAGAATGTTTGCACACCATTGACAAATGGAGTAAATGCAAAAGTTAGTAGTGAAAATCCTTTCTATTTCTGCCATTACATCAGTAATGTTTCCTTTGATGGAAATGCATGGATTGCATTCTGAACTAAGGGATGGAGGTAAATCTGAATTTTGTTGGCTAATTGTGCAAAAAGAACAATGTAACAATAGAATGTTTCTTAAAGAAACTCCAAGCAAATGTGCACCTTTTTATTTCAAGGGTAGCTATACTAATACATCAAATTATTGTGCTAATGACATAAGTAATGCAGGTAAAAAGACAAGAATGGTGCAACACAAACTCTGTTCTTGAAAAATTTCCCATTGCAAATTTTCTTCATAAAAACATGACAGATATGTTTAAAAAACTAGTATTGAAAAGTGAATTAATTAATCAGTTTTCTAGTGGTATATTTTGAAGAAACATTTTTAGTCAAATAAAATTTCCTGCTCCCAATCCCAGGCATTACTCTTACTTTTTAAAAAATAATTACCAACTATTTCTTTGGGACAGTAAACCTTTGTATTCTGTGTTTATTTTATCACCGTTTTTCTCCCTTGAAGCAATTCCAAGAGGCCTATGGATGGAGAGGCATTTATTTTAAAACATTTCATGAAATGATTTGCCCTTCCAACATGCCTGAACTCAAGATGTTATTACAAAGGCCAAAAGGGTTTGTCTATATGGACCTAATTAATTAAAAATGGAAGTTAGAAAGGTTACGTAGTCATTTATGAGAAGATATAGAAATATAAAACCAGAGTCTATTACGTGACATTTTACTTTGTTCTCCTGGCTGAAGAATTATGAAATTAAACTTGCATTTAAAAAAAAAATAGAATAGGCATATCACGCAAGATTAACCTGATTTCTTTCTAACCAGATAACTGACTTTCTTTTGGGGAAAGAAATGCTAACTACTAATAGTCTTTCTGTAGCTTAATTTGCTATACTGCTGTTTCAAAAATTATTTATTCAACCAAAAAGTACAGGTGTCAGCATAAGAATTGCTGGATCATGGAGTGGGTGAGAAAGTAAGCTCAGTGCAGTGGTAGTGGGGAGCTTCCTAACAGGAGAGAAGATTTTAAGGAACTTCTCAAGATCTGAAAAAAGTTGACCAGTGAGACAAAACTGAGAGAAAGAAGCAGCCAGGGCTGAATAATTTTGAGAACTAGAGTAGCAGAAATTGAATGAAATTGCATAGCAGAAAGTGCAAAATGCTACACCTGGGGACTAATAGTACTAAATTCTCTTATAGTTAGGAATTCTACCAGATAGGAATGACTGAAATAGAGAAATTGATCTTAAAGAGCCTAAGAGGCACCCCTGTGATGCAGTGTCATGAAGTCAAATGTAATCCTAAGGCCAGAGTGATGTTTCTGGGGAAGACTGGATGGTACTGGTACTGGTGGAGCTGTAGAAGGGAATGATTTATACAAGTTATATGAAATACTGGGTACCAGTGGCTAGTACCAGTGGTGCCCCCAATCAAGGACTGTTGTGCATGTTGCTCCAAGTTTACCTCTGCCTCAAGAGTGTGGATTTATGCTCAGCACAGGAGGGAAATGAGACATGGAAAGGTTTTACTGAGGGTTATGGCATTCTAATGTGGAGGTATCCAACTGTTCCCAAGGAGGAGCTGCCACTGTTGGGCTGGGCATGGAGTCTCCTGTGCTAAGGGGAATTCAAAGTGTGAAAGATACTGATAAAGACTTTGAGGATTATCAGGAGAATGACTTGTTTATCTGGGGATGGAGAAAATGAAAAATGCAGGATTTTGATAAATTTGGATGGAAATTAAATGTAACTAGCAAAAAGAAGGCTAGGACATGATGTGATTGCTCTCCCTGGGGCATTTAAATGCCAGGGACCCTGGAAAATACTTTAAGTTGGAGGATCATGTAGTTTCAGGAAGAGTTTGGTATTAGCTGGCCAAAAATAAATTTAAGATGGAAATTTAATTGAAAACATCCAGCCACTAAATGACACAGAACCTAAAAAGACCTACAGCAAAAGATGTAAAACCTTAAGTCCTCTTCAGAAGGCAATCAATATGCTTTTGAAAAGATAGATGATGATTTGTGCAAATAGAGCAGCAAACTCAGTGAAAGAGGCGGTCCTTCCCACTCTTCATCCCTTGATTTCAAAGACATTGAAGTATTAAAGCGAAGAAACCCTCAAACACATTCACCACCTATGAGGTTATTTTGAAGATTTTTTTTTTTTGCACATTAAAAAATCCAGGTTCCCTCTGCACTCCTTCCTAAATTCCCCAATGTATTGGTTTGGCACGGCCTGGTTTTAGGTAGCAGGGGGGCCGCAAAGGTGGCTCCTGTGAGGAAGCTGCTGGAAGCTTCCCACCATGTCCAGCAGAGCCCATGGCTGATGGCTCTGAAGATGGACATGCTGCTGGCCAAAACTGGACCAATGAGAGAGGTTGGTAACGCCTCTGTGATGACATATTTAAGAAGAAAATCAAAACAAAGTCACAAAATTTTGGATTCTGATCAGAGAAGAGGAGGAGGTGAGAACATGTGAGAGAAAACAACACGGTGACACCAAGGTCAGTGGAGAAGAAGGAGGAGGAGGTGCTCCAGGCCCCAGAGCCGAGGTTCCCCTGCAGGCCGTGGTGCAGACCATGGTGAAGCAGCTGTGCCCCTGCAGCCCGTGGGGATCCACGGGGAATGCAGAGATCCACCCACAGCCCGTGGGGGAGGTGTCCGTGCCTGAGCGGGTGGATGCCTGGAGGAGGCTGTGATCCAGAGGGAGACCCGGTGGAGAGAGAGGGCCCTGCTTCCAGGCTGGAGCAGCCTGTCCTTGGAGGACTGCACCCCGTGGGAAGAGAGAGCCATGGCACAGCAGTTTTGGGAGGACTGTGTGCCCGTGGGAGGGGCTCACGCTGCAGCAGGTGCCGTGTGGCTGCTGCTCGTGAGAGTGGACCCACGCTGGGAAGTTCACAGAGAGCTGTCTCCTGTGGGAGGGACCCCACGGCCTCACAGGGAAGGACTCTTCTCCCGGAGCAGCAGAAAGAAATCTCAAGGATGGAATGACCAAACCCCCATGTCCTGTCTCCCTGCGCTGTCGGTGGGAAGGAGGGAGGGGCCGGGGGGTGGAAGGTATTCTAAGGACTTATTTTACTTCTCATTATCTTCCTCTGATTCTGTTAGTAATAAATTCACTTCGCAACTTAAGTTGAACCTGTTTTGCCCTTGAAGTGTTTCTCCCCGTCCTTATCTCACTCATGAAGCATTCGTTAATTTCTTTTCCTTTCCCCTCCTCTTCCCAGCTGTGGCAGGAGAGGATGAGCAGGCAGCTCTCGTGGGTGCCTGGCGTTGGGCCAGTGTCAAACCATGACACCCTATTTCTGTACAAGTGCAGAGCAGTTTCTAGAAATGGTTCGTTGTGTCTTATAGCATGCAGTGACCTTTTGATATGAATTAATGTCAGCTACAGGGTGAGCAGAGAACCTCCAATTGCACCCATTTCCAAGTGTTTGGGGTTTTCAAACCCTAAAATCAGAGGGGTAATGCACAGCTTCTCTGCTGAATTCGCTAGACATCTGAGCAGCCAGTTTTATAGTCTAAAAGAATCTCAATTTCTGTTTAGATAACAGATGAGGGTGCTGCAGGAGAGAAGCATTATTATGATATGATAGCTCAGATGCAGCCACTGCCTGTGCTGAGATTTTTAAATTTAGTCCCTCAGACACAGTAGTACATTTCTAGGACAATATGTACACAGAATGAAAAATCTCAATTTTTTTCAGACTTGTTATTTTTGCCATTGTACATGTAAAAAGTTTGCCAAACACAGAGTGGTTTAAGTGAGAGCAAATATAAATGATCAGTATTTTTAATTTTAATGAATAAATTTATTTATCATTAAAATTAATTTTTAGTACTATATGTAATATTACTACTACTACTGTTGCTATATATTTCTTGTTACTTGTTACCAATGAAGAAGGCAACGTACTTTTCAGCACTCTTTCCTTCCTGAGATATTTAACTTTCTGTGCAGGTACTAGCTGTCAATCAAGGCTAATCAAACTGGCACAGTTAACATAATACATCATAAAATTTCACAGTAATGTCAACCTGTAATTCTGTCAATCTGGTTAAAGGAAATAGGCTAAAAACAATATTGTCATTTTGTAATAACACAGGGAAACAGAATTTTGGAATAATATTTTTACTGTCTGCTATAAATATATTGTATACAGTTTTCAAGAGCAGATGTGGTTTCCGTTAGGATTGAATTGGTCAAATACCCAGAGTTTTCAATCCTTGTTTTTCACTTCTCTCACTCTCAGAGATTTTCAGTGTATCCTGAAAAGGAAATGGGGAATTGCAATTCTCCCTGTATTGTGACACTGGAGATGTCCAGGAAAAAGAAGGTCATGAGTTTCTTCTCTGCTTGTGTAACTTCAAGGAAATGTGATATGATGGAACTGGCCAAGGCTGGTTGGATAGTAACGTCTAGCAGAGAAGGCTCCCAGCTCTGCTGCCAGCTACATTTATATCCCTTGCATGCTAGGAGTAGAGGAAGCTCATAGCAAAATCTCAAACCAAGACAGATACAGTTTTACTCCAGTTTATACACATGGGAACAGAAAAGTGCAGTCTGGCTATTTGCATGACACATCACAGAAATGTAGGTAGAAAATGTAAGGCTTCAAAACTTGATGTCTTTCTCCTTAGGAGATTATGATTTGCAGACCTTTACAAGTTTTTTGGTAACTATTCAAGCTCTTATCAGACAAGGTTAAGTCTGTTGAAAATAACTTGCTTTTCAACTTTGCCTCTGGCAAATCTTGTACAGAAATTGAATGCTACCAAGTTCACAGCAAGGTACATCCATTTACTGCTATTACAGTGTGTTCAAATGCACAAGTACCCCTCTTAAAATGAATGAGGCCTCTCATAAACTAAAATATTAATTGGGCCAAACAGACATTACAGAAGCCTATATGGACTTAGCTTGTTCAAGAATGTTTGTAGCATATTCTTCTGTGTTGATCTCTACTTGCCTGAAGCAATTGCTCATAAGATGTTTCATGTGCTGGGGAAGGAACGTCTTTGGAAGCACTGGGTGGATTTCTCTCTCCTACTACAGGTGGATTTTTTTCAAAATACAGAACACTGTATAATGAATTACCTAGGTCAAGTGGTCTTTGTCAGGTGATGCCATGTATGTTTGTAAAACAGGCAAAGCTTAAAGGGAGGGTTATGTGAGATGGATGTTTAATTATCAGAAATCTTAGGATTTCAGTGCAGGAGCTAAAGAGAAAGGATGATAAATTAATCTGAGATCTATAAATGAAACCTAGGTCATGTTGTAGAAAGGCTGGGAAAATAAAGTGAGAATATGGTCGTTGGGAAAGGCAGTATTAATAATTAGAAGCCAAAAAATAAAAAAGGCTAAAAGCAGATGCAAGCAATCATCATACCTGGGTACAGCATCCACGGGATTGCAGGAGACAAAACAGTCATTGCAGTAAGGGAAAAGCAACAGAATGGAAACTAAATTCACTTCAGTTTCATTTGTTAAAATCCATCATTCTTTAGTAAAATAGAACAGAGAAACTGAGACAATGACTTCTCATGGTTAGATGGACAGGACTAATTAAAAAAATATCAGACAAAGGACTTAAAGCAGTGCAATACTTTGAAGGAGAAGTTTACAAATTATATCTGGAGGGAAAAGGCAAAAGCATTTCAAGCTTACTTCAGTTGCAAGCACAAACAGATCTTTAGATACCATTAGGCAGGGAACATCCTGCTTTGGAAAGTGATAGCTAAATTCAGGAGCCGTTAACCCAGAAATTTAACAGAGTGGTCTTTCAACAAGGGGTTGATTCTGAATACAGAATGAGAGCTTGGAAATGAATGTGCAGTTGATGTAGACATGAAAACAGTGAGACAGCTGTGTGCAGCCTCCTGGACTTTCCTTGCTGTAATACCTAGTGGAAGTAGAAGATGATTTTGTAGACCTAACAATTTGGCAGCTGTGTACAGTAGTCTTGCCTGTGCCTCATAAACTCATCAGCCAGAAGGAGAAATAACAATTTTCTCTTCCCAATATATGCATGTGAAATGAATCAATAAGGGTGTTGTTGTTGCACAAGTGCCCAAGCTGTTCCCAAATTTAGGTCTCCCTGTTTCATTTCTCCTATAGGAGAAAGAGAGTGTGTGATTGTTCTCTACTCATTGCCTTCAGCCTCAACCAAGAGAAGTAAGCGCTTTAAATGTGTGGCAAGAAGCCAGACAGGAAGGATAGTGTGTTAATGCAAAGAAGAGAAAATACCTTAAAGTATAATGTTGGTTTGCTTCTTCCAATAAAATGCCTGCCTCAAAGTTATAAGGAAGCCCTTTTTGGTTAGTCTTTACTACTGTCATGCAACAGCACTGGGAGTTGACTTATTTTAAAACAGAAAAAGAAAGTTGGAAAGAAATGTCAGAGTTAACCTAGCTCAAGGCTTTCCATATTGATAAACCCAAAAAGTGACCTGAGGGAAAGGAGCTCTTTGCCAGATCCCAAACCATGGCAAGGCTGAGCAGACAAAGCTCTGAAGTACAGGTCAGTCCAGTGATTTATGCAATGTTTAGTGAAGTAGAAAATATTTATAAATCACTTGCCTTCTCTCAGAAGGGATATAGGAAAACCTGTCATATCACTCTTAAAATGTGGGAGGAGCATTTCAGTGCAAACATGAGTGTTTTGCAAAGAGGCCTGTTTTTAAATCAAAGCATTCAGAAACAAAGGAAAAATGTGGAGTTCTTATTTAAAGAGGCTTTCTGTAAAGGAGTGAACTGCAACACTGTATCATTAAACAAGAAAAGTGTTTCCTTGCAACTGCAAAAAATAGTTTGAAGTAAAGTATATATTCTAAGTTACTGTGGGTGTGGTAATGCTAACTGATATAGAGCTATGTGTAAGTCATTCAAAGTAGGAAGATATGAGCACAAGAAGCAGGAATCCCTCCCCCAGCTTCCAATCTGTTCCTGTATGAGAAATGACAATCACCAAGCCTCAAACTTTCTAAGGCAGAAATGTGTCAGGAGTGTAGACAAGAACACAGAGCAACTGGAATTAGTCTAAGTGCTTTGGGTTTTCAAACGTGAAGGCAAAAATAACACTACAAAGTAAGTTGGTTGAAGCTGGAAGGTCGAGGAGGTAGCCTGAATATGCATGGGGAATGTATATTTCCTTGGAATCTCTATCCCGTTACAATATTCCAGAAAAGGTTCAGACTGGTAAGCTAGAAATCTGCAGTATTTTTACCCATGGGAGTTGCCAGCTCTCAGGATTATAATTTATAAAGAAATTTTGAATGAGTTGGATTTTATGAACTAAAGCTCCCAGTAGAAATCACTTTTAACAGTTCGGTACCAATGTTAGTTATACATACTAGAGACACGTTTCAAGCCTGTGTCGCCACATGTAGCCTCCTGCAGCTGAGTGACATCTCTTCAAGTCACACCCTGAGAAGGTGTGGACAGGATTCCACTGAAAGTATCATTGATAAGGTAGTAGCTCTACTATCCCCAGCTTCAAAACAGAGACAGTTTAGATGAGCAGCACATCCAGGCATGTTGCCGGTCCATTTAGGTAATATGCTGATAATGAGGTTTAACAAATCAGTAAAGAAGGAAAGTTAGTTTCCCCTGTGCAGAAGATATTGTCTACGTGGCAGCTACTAGTGCTAAAATGTTTTTATTGCTAAAAGCAGTACTGACAATGCAGTATTCTTTCTGGCTAATGGTGAGCCAAACAGGAGATTGTGACTGTGCCATTTTTGGTTTTATGAATTCCTGTTTTGGCATGGGAGACACCTGAAAAGTTTTACAAGGGAAGGTGAGTTGGTAACTTACATTATAGGAAGATTAAGAAAGAATGTAAAAACTAAACTTAGAAAGTATATTCTGTAAAAAAACTAACTGTAGCTCTTCAGGAAAGTTGTTTAATAAAGTTTATGTAAGGATAACACAGAGATAGACATTGTGAAATACCTTATGCGGTTCTTCACGTGTAACAGATTTATACCTAACCAATCCTCAAAATATCACAATTATTTTAACTGCATTTTTGGTCATCTAAGATTACTAGGGGGTTTTTTTGGTTTTTGGGGATTTTTTTTTGTTGGTTTTTTTTCAAAAACTTTCTTATATCTCCTCCAATCCTTGAAAATGGGTATAAAACCTTTCTAGAGGCTTCATAAGAGATCTATGACTTATTTGACCTAGCTAGGTAAAAAGAGAAAATGGAACAGGTAAGTTTATTAAGAAGCAAATAGATTATCTGTCCTCTCGACACTACTGGAAAATACACTCATCGTTAGTATCATCTGAGCTCTGTCTTCCCACTCTGATCCCCACTGATGGGAGGCCAACATTTTTTTTTTTTTAATTTCCTCTTATGAAACAAAGGAAGTGATACCCTTCAGAGAGGAAGGCAAACCCTTTGCTGTTTCTGTCATATGTCGCGCTCACCAGTCACTCTTAGGTCCCCGGAGACTGGATGCCATTAAGCTTTGGTTCAGCAGTTTTTAACTGGGAAACAAAAAGAAAGAAAGAGTAGAGAGATAAATTATACTTTTAAAAATTACAATGACAAATTTATTTTAACTCTTGAAAAGTTGCTTTTGAATGTTTGAATAAAATGACGTGTAGTCTGGCAAGTAATCTGGCATTCTGCTCCCTCTTTGTCACGATCAGTGCAGTTACAAAAGTAGACAGTTTTTAAGCTTTGGTGGGAACCATATGTTAGGAGTTTTTGAATTAAAGAAAGAGAGAAGTCACGCACACCTCTAGGGAAGATCGAGAAGGTGGATCAGGAAGAATTTCACAGCCAAGAAATAACTGTAATAAGAATGGAGCATCAATCGCCAATGACTTCAATTATTTTGTCATTGAGTGGAATAAAAAGACACAAAGGAATAGAAAGATGACACATTTCTT
This sequence comes from Falcunculus frontatus, assembly GCA_013398115.1. Lineage (NCBI taxonomy): Eukaryota > Metazoa > Chordata > Aves > Passeriformes > Falcunculus > Falcunculus frontatus. The sequence goes on from VZRV01008877.1 coordinate 271,506, forward strand.
AAGCACAATTGGAATGTTTTTAGACACCAGATCAACATGAAATATTGGGTGTCTATTTTTTATCAGAACTAAATCTGTTTCAAGAAATTACGCGCTAAAAATGTTTAATGTAAGAGATATGACCATAATGAATTTCAACTCTTTTTACTCTCATTAATGGAGAATCAATATTTTAATTAATTAGTTTTTGTTATGGTTATGTAATTGATTGTAATAATTGTAACTCTGATTCTGTGAACTACTGTAGACTCTTGGTCCTCAGTGACTGCAGAGGTCCCACCGTGCTTCAGCTGTCTTGTGTGTAGGTGCAGGAGCCATCCTGCAGTCATATAGGAGTACAGAGACTGGAATCAATAAAACACAGCACTGCAAAAGCCACATAACACTGTGGTAAGTTGTTCAAGTGAGCTCCAAAGTACAACAGAAGCAAAGAAATCCCTCCTTGTCCCTTCACAGATTGAACTCTCTGGCTGTGTTCTTCTCCTCACAAACACCTAAATATATATACATGTTTCCTAGGCCCAGAGGCAAGAGTAGCAGCATGTTTGGATATTGATTGTAGTTTCCATATGAGATTTTCAAATGTTTGTTGTATTTACTCGTACGACTGGCTGGACACACTTGAATGGTGGGGAGAACGACTGACTGTTTGTTAAAGGATAGGTGAAAATATTTCATCTGTTTTTTTCAGGGATAAAAATAAGAGTAGGGGAAATGTAGTGATTTTGTGTCAAATATAGAAACAGACCTTGGCTAACAGATGGGAACATATATATACATTTGCATACTATTATATATATCATAAATTATGATGTTTATAAATTAGCAGATTCTATATTGTAAAATTCTCCCCCCCAAATAAACATCTTTGACATACAGAAATAAGAAGGGGCATTGTAAGTGTTAGCAGCCTTAAATCATGATAAACCATCAAATGCTGGCAATTCTTCAAATATAACATCAAAACCTGGAATAGTTTTGTAAAGATCTCAAGATTAACAGATCAAGTTTTCTCTTGAGAACGCTCAAGTATTACCTTCAGCACACCATGATGCAATATATCAAACTTCAGCATTGCTAGTATATTGAGTGTTGGGGATGAAATTCTTAATTGCCATTATGAGGAACCCATGACTTACATTTATATACTGCTCACTAACAGACATACAGAATTCATTCTATTTTTCAGATGTTCTAAGGTCTGTCTAACAGAAAATTAATTCATTCTTCCCATCAGCTACTTGGGTGAAGGCCAGAAATTTCTTAGGTGAGGGCCAAAAATGCATGCTATTTGGCAGAATAAAAGCATTGTATTTCAAAGCTAGAAATCATGTTAAAACTGAGAAGGAAACAGCTTTCTACAAGAATGCAGGACAGCTCTGGAAAGTCTAAAATATTGGACTTCAAAGATACTTGGTTTTTACAAGTTAAAAGTTACTCTGGTAGCTTTCAGATAAGTCTAAGTGTTTTTCTGCTCTTTTTTCACTTTCTCAGAGGTTTGTGTGTTGAACTTGTCCTGAGATTTTATAATTTGAAGAGTATACAATACAGTTCCTATACAATGGTTTAAAACTCCCTAAGAAATGAATACATTTTCAAAATAGTATTCCTATTAAATATATCATATAAAGAATGCATGAAAAAATGATGTGATATATGAGTTTTATTAGATCTTCCTTATGATGGCCTGCTTTTTCATGCATATATAAGGCATCTATCAAAATTTCTGCCAATAGTATCTTTTGGCATATATATATATACCAAAACTTATACCACCTCATACTGCCCTATCAGACTTCCACCATTATTCTCGTATCTCACTCAGCAAATGAAATGAATAGTAATTTATTTCCTTGAATTGGCAAGGGCAGAAGTATGTGCACAGAGGTACATAAAACCATCTCAGTCACTAAGTTCTAGCTGTAAACGGTTCTGACCTCTCAGTGTTGGAAATTAAGAGCACAGAATGACCAGTAACTTAAGAAAAAATGGGAAACACAGATGTTACTACAGCTGGGCTCTAAAATGCTGAAAATATTTCCATGGGGGATATATGAATATTTTGGGGAAATACTAGAAGTATTAAAGTATTTTGATTTTTCCTGTTATATCAGGAACTTAACATTTAAATGTAAGCAACCCATAGCATACTTCACAATTTAAAAGAGTTTTGAAGTTCTCAGATACAGTAGCCAATTGCACAGAGGATTAAAAATACAACACATTTTAAACTTAATATATTCACCTCAGCAGCTAGATACTAATGACTGAATATGTGCAGTTTGCAAACCAAGGGAACCACCACCTCTTTGGTTACAATGAGTCAATATTTTCAGAATAACCGTGTCCAATAATGACCACCGGCAACTACCTTTTATAAGAAAGAAAAAAGATACCTCCTTCCAGTGAAACAAGGTGCCAGCCTAAAACATAGATTGGCCAAACTAAACCTTAGAAATAGAAGAGCTGCTGGAAAGCACTACTGTTATCTAAGGGTACCTTTTGTTTCCTTTGTGAGAATGGCAGTGATTTATCCTTTATAGGCATCTCCAAAAATAAGGAAATGTCTTTCCTTTCTTCCAAACAGGATACTTGTATGGTTTATTTTTTAACTAATTGCCTTCTGAACTTTGCACGTGACTTTCCCTAAGTAACTCAACCAAAAGGAACTTTCGTGAGACAGATAGACCAGAATTCAATCAAGAGTCTAGCAGGCATCATAATTACAGTTTTAAATTACCATGGCTCTTAACATGCCTGGTAAGAGGTAAATTAACTTCCCCTGGTTTGCCATAGAATTTTGTTAATATAATTTTATATTCTACAATAAAAGTACTGAAAGACAATGTGAAAAGTCATGGGAGCATGTGCAGGTTTTTAGATTGTAAGGTGGTGAAATGTCTTGCTGTCTGATCGTGCACTCAGTGTAAAGGGATAAACCTCCAACTTTATAGACCTACCACTGAAATCCATAGTTTAGAAGAATGTGATAACCATGTGTGAAGCTGCAGGATCAAGAATCTATCTTAGCAACTGAAAATACTCAGCATCTGCTGTCAAACTAAAAAACCCCTAAAATCCCAAAGAGTGTATTTTCAGATTTCTTTTAAAACATTGAGGGGTTTTTATGATCACAGGCACATGCTCTTGAGTGTTTTTGTACACACATTATGAATTGGAGTTAGACAAGGTCTGTAAGTGTGTGAGTGGCCTTGAAAGGAAGCCACAGCAATGTAAGACTGAAAATGCTAGTAGTTAAATGTGTGTCTCTCCATCATGAAGTGGAATATTAGCAAATGTAGTAGTAATACCAAATTTAATGGAAGAAGCTCTGTTGAATACTCTGTATGATCAAAGTTCTTCTAAAAAAACCCCAAAAAACCAATCAAGCAATGGCAAAAGAAATAGAGGAACTTCAGTGCAGGCATAAGGAGAGAAGACCCTGCTTTGGATTGTCTTATGACCTTTCACTGTACTTGGCAAGAAGAGCTCCTTTGATTTCATTGGGCTTTCCTGCAGTCTCTACCTAGTGATGTTATTTGTACTCTAAAATCTAAGAAGCAACATCTAAGAAACAGTATCTAAGAAGCAGAGATAGCAAAATGTTTAAGCAGCTTTAACAACCCAGTTATTTAAGTGGGTTTTGGTTCTTTGCAAACCTGAGGCTGAAGCCTTGGAGTGTATCCGACTTATAGAGCCATCATGCAGATGTCACTGGTGTGTGCAAAAGTCCGTGTATTATATACATCTCATCTGCTTCTGGCTTTTCTTTACCATTTGTTAATTACTATCAGCTTTTGTCTCAAGGTAGCGGATACTGTTAAAGTCCAGATTATGTGTTCATAATGCTCTAAAAACAATAACTATCGTGACAGCTATATGAGTGTTCAGGATGTTAGGGTATCTTAAGACAGGTTGTAATAAACATCTTTATGGACCTCATAACAGTATTAGGAAGAATATTGTCATTGGCACACAGGGCACTAGTTATTGTGAGGAAACATTATTATTATTACTATTATCACTATTATTGCTACTACTATTACCACTATTGTCATTATTATTAACTGAAATTTTAAAAAATATATAATTCTATAAAAACTAAACATTAATGGGAAGCATAAAAACTACTAGTCCTGAGCAGTTAGCTAATAAAGTAGTATTCTCACTCAAATTCACACAGCATTTCTGCCCAAAAACATCAAAAAATTATGGTAATAGTAGTAGAGGTTCAAGCCATTCTATTTCATCTCTTTGGAGGTGCTTTGGTGCTTGTTGCCCATGCTGTATTCCATATTGTAGATTTGTAGTATTGAGATAAATTTTCAAAAAGCAGTGTAGCCTGGGAAGCTGTCACAAGCAGGTTTCTTTATTTTTGTAGACCAGAAATCTTCTATTGTTATTTTTTGTCTTACATATTGAAAGCATCTTCTAAAGGAACTTGTTATACTGAGTTATACTGAAATGAGAGCTGAATCTGCTACTCAGCTCTTTGAAGGGGGATTCAAAGGAGTTTTTAGTCAAATTAAGTTCCAAATAATAAATAAAGTTTTATGATGCATCCCTTTTATTTTTGGATCCAAGTCTTCCAAAATGAACACACCTGATTAACTTTAAACACGTAAGTCCAATACAGGCACCAGGATATTTGCATATTTCAAACTAGGTATCTCTGTAAGATTTTTAAAGGCTGTATATTTCCATCTTTTCACAAATGTGCTTGCTTTTTCCTGCTTCCTCTGCTATTTTATTAGCCTCCAAGTCATCCACTGTGTTGGTTTTAGCTTTCCCAGTGTGAAGACTTATATTGATTTTCAGCCATTGCAAATTTATATCTTTATATGTGCACTGGACTCTAACTATAAAAATAACTTAATTATAAAAGTCTAAATAATTCCTTCTGTTTTAACAAACCTAGATTGATGCCCTTATTATGTATAAAAGAACAATAATTCGAGTACTTGTACCATTCTAGCTGTACTTGATTCTGCTTTAAGTAGAATGCCTCACAGTAAGCAATATTTGTATCACTTAAAAATCAAATCCCATTGATTTCATTTGATTATGTGTAGTAAGAGTTTCAGGAACTAAAGAGAGACTCAAAGGAAGAGCTGCAGAGCTACAGAATCAGTACTTGTCTTGCCCAGTTTTATTGATATTTTAACAGCTTGGATGTAGCAGAGAGTACTCTCTCAGATTAATCAGTGGAGTGGGGAGTAGGAGTAGCATCCTAGCATTTTTTTAAAAGTGTAACAGAAAATGGTAAGTTTTTATTATGAAATTTAGGGAAGAGTTGTGATCAAGTAAAACAAAATGAAAATGAGGCATTATAGCAATGTAATACACAAGAAATACTTCAACTGCCTTCTCCTGAAAATCTTCATTTAAAGGCCTTTTCCTGCAAATGTTCTAGCTGTTATTTATACTGTAATCCCTTTGGAAAATACTGAGTTCACTGCACGTGTACCGACAACCTACTTGAGAATGTGTTCTACATGTATTGTGGGGGAAAGTGGGGGAAAGAAATAATTGCAGTTGTCCAAGGGCAGAAATATTTTCCTTAGGTTCTGAATTTCATCTGAATCATCAATAGTCTTCATGTTCTTCACTTGCCTGAAAATCTGAGTAAATCCAGTTGTAAAAGCCACAGTGGTTTATGACAAATTGTCACTGACCAAGAGCTAAAAACCCACAGGTCTTCTGACTTTAGAGAAAGATGAATTCAGTAAGACTGAGGATATTCACTGACAAGAAGGAACACAAGAGTCATGGCTTTCTTAGGGAAGTATAAGATGATGGTGTAGACTGCTGGTTGGGTAGGAATGTTTGGACAGATGTTTCTTAAGCATAATTTGTCATAGTGCTAGAAGTGGAAGACTTAAGATATTGAATCAGTGTATAGGATATAAGTTATTTTGATAGTTGTTATTTTGGTTAGGTTTGTAGTGATGCAGCAGGGGTCCAGAAGACTATAAAATATTTTAGTTAACATCAAAGGCTTCAGTGAAAGGAGATATTTTTTTTTCCTATAAAGTATTTTGCTTATCATCACATTTGCATTTTTTTCTCGTTTGCTTTTACCAGGACTCATTTCTTCTCTCAATCATGTTGTGTTCATCCAGAGGCTGAAGTTTTTTATACAGTGGACAAACAGAACAGTGCCTATGTGCAATGTAGTAAATAATCTGAAACGGGTGTTACCTGATAATTGTGTTTTCTCACGGTGCATTTTTCTCTTTTACTGATACAGCGTTTCTGTTACTTAGGTTGGTAAATCTTCAGGGGGCAAGGGCTATGAAAGTGAGCTGTATTTAATATGCCATTTTCCACACAAATTATTCCAGCACAAATATCAGGAAAACTGTTTGGAGCCCATCAGTAGGCTTTGTCTTGTCAGATATTTAGGGCATGATATTTCTTTCTGACTGATGTTGCTGAAGGTTGCCAAGAGGTGTAAGAGTGTGTGACACTCTAGTAGGAGTAGTAGTCCTTTAACATAGATGGAGTTATCCTGAAAGTCTTTGACACGGTGGTCTGAAAATAAATATCTATCTGCTTGAAGTCCACCGGAGCAGGTAGAAAACCAGGCATCTGGTGAACCAAGCTGCTAAAACTATGGGCTCTCCTGGCTGTATCTGTTCACCTTTTGACAGGTATGTTTCAGTTCACACAGCCAAGTGGTTTGAGCCAGTTGTATTCATAGGGTTTATAAGGGCACACCTCAAGTGTGAGCCCATTTACAGTTTGGGCCAGGTTTACAGGCCTGAAGCAATGGTGGCTTTTCAGACTTGACCACAGTGTGGACCACTCTGGAAGCTGATTACATACTACTGAATTACAAACTAATGTAATGACATGATAACATATGATATAGCCTTTGAGACCATATCCCAGGCATATTTAACTAGAAGGTGATTCAAAGTGTTGTGCATGGGACGTGGGGGCAAAATGTAACCTTATATGCAAGGAAAATTGTGTTAGAGAAATAGGGAAAAGGAGAGTGGGTTGTTGGTAGCTGAAACATTGAAAAAGACAAGAAAGGATGACCTTATTCCAAAGGGTAAGGAAAGATGCAATGAAACTAGGAAAAAGGAATATTACACTCTTAAGACTGAAAGAAAGCTAAGCATGCCATTGAGACAAATATATGGAAAAAAAAGACAACAGATTTGTTTTAAAAAGAGTAGTAGCTCGAGGGTGTAAGCATTGGACTGGCATTGAAGAGATATAACTTAGTTTCTAGTTCTTGAATGACCTTGGACAAATCTGTTAATCTGTCCTTGTCTTGGTCTCTGTCAGTAAATTTGGATAATAATATTTCAGTATCCCTCAATGAAATTATGAGAATAAATTCATCTGTAGTTGAGGTACTTTGCTGCTATTACTACAGGGTCATGTAAGTGCTGAGGTGGACAGGTTAACCAATCACAGAGAGAGAAATTAAACCTGCAGACTAGGATGGAAGAGATAAAAGACTTGTAGGAGAAACTTATGGAGTGGTGAAAAGGTTTTGTTTTGAAACAACAGAACAACTCTTTTTTTTACTCTTCTATTCAGCCCTTAAACTGCCTGGAATACATAAACCTTTTAACTATCTGGGCACATCAAGGGTAATTTAAGAATTTAGGTAATTTTTTCTGACTTAAAAAGTTTTGTTTCCTTGCTTACCTCAAGATATTGTGTCAAACTATTACTGTTCAGTGTTTTGTAGAGTTTAATGACAATTTTATGTCTAGTCGACTTGCTCTGAATTTAATGCTGACCCTGCTTGGAGCAGATTGGACTAGTTGACCTCCATAGTCCTGTCCAACCCAAATGATTGATGCGATTCCGTAAAGAAATGGAGAATGTCTGTTCTCTAATTACAGTTGTCACATGCAACCATCCTGATTCACATCTCATTTGCTCTAATATCTGTGTGTGACTAACGCTGTGCATTTCATGTGAGTTCTCATCCCGAGATTTTACTAGCATTCCTATTGCCAATGGTGGCCCTAAGAGGAAACCAGCCTCTGATATACAGGCTAATGTCCTGGTTGCTGATAGGGGTTGAAGCTGAGTGCCATGTTCCTGTGGCCATGTTGCTATTCTATATCTCCAGGCATCACTGGGGCCGTGGTTCTGGGGGGAAGATAAGGCTAGTGCACCTCCAGAATTCCATCGGTTTGTTTCTCTCTCTTCCTCGGAGAGGTTGCTGAGACCTGCCCCTGAGTACCCTGCCCTCTCTCTCCGCTGCTCATGCCTTCCTGGTCCTCAGAGAACATAGCTCTGAAAGTGGCAAACACTGTCGGGTCACGAATGCAGCCCCAAGACAAGAAAAAAGTGGCAAAGGGCCCGAGCTCATCAGAGTGCACGCCCCACTCTGAGAAAAGCAGCAGTGGCGCACTCAAGCCCAGCAGAGTGCGTGCCCTTGCAGTACCGGCAGGGAGGAGGCAGCCATAGGGGGAACAGAGAAGCGGCAGACCAAGGCGCAAGGCGAAGAGGTGAGCCGAATGCTGCAGGCCACAGCCAAGCACAGCCGTCTGGAAAAAGGCAGTCGTTGTGACATGGATGATTTAGCTTTTGGGAGTTTGTCCATCATTGTTTTCCATCGTCATTGTCCATTGGCTGGAGAACAGCAACACTAGCCACAGGGAGCACCGCCATCTTGCCTTTTTCCCTGTGGCCATGTGGTGCAACCTCAGGGGAGCATCCGCCATCTTGTGTTTGTCCCAATGGCCACGTGGAGCTAAGTCAAGGTGACTAACACCTTTTGTGTGTAAAGCACCTCCTCTTTTTGTATACTTTTGTTATTAACATTGCAGTTGTCACTACGCATTTCTTATTCTATTGCTGTTCGCTTTCAGTAAATCGTCATCTCAACCTGCCTTTTTTCCACTCTTGCTGGAAGGGGAGAGGGAAGAGAAGTGGCTTATTTGGACTTTGATTTCTGGCTGGTGTTAAACCACCACAGCTGAAAAGATCACTGGGCTCATGTTAACCACTGTTAAGAGAGGGCATCTTTGATGTGTAGTACTAGAAGTTATGTGATTCTGTAAATGTTATTTTCCAGAATTTTCTTTCCTAAATGCTGTTCTCCATAGCTGTTATTAACATCAGCAATGCATTGTATTTTCTGTTCCAATATAGAATTGCCTCTCTTGAGTGATAATCTCTGCTGGAGACTAGCTCCTCATATAATTCCTGGATAGTCCTCTGAACAGTCCATGAGATATTTAGTTTTGGGAAGGGAAGCAGTGGTCTCTACTAGTGTATCATTTTCCCCCAAAGGGAATTCTTTTTCTCTTCACAGTGCAGAAAACTTACAGAGTTGCACTGTTCCTGAAAGGAAATAGGCTCACTCCACAACACCAAGCTTTATGTAGGATTAGTAGGCAAGTAAAATGCATACATTTTAAAACCAGGAAGAACTTTTGTTCTGAGTAGAATATGGGTTATTTCTGGTGTTGAAATAGTACAGATTTTAATCAAGTAAAGGTCCCATTATTTAACTTGTTTGTGAAGCAGAAGCCATCTGAAATCCTAGCAACAAAACAGAGGTCAGCAGATGATTGCTTCATCATTTTGTGTTTGTTAGTTTGATATGTCCCATTATGAAACAGTGGTTTTAAGCTCTTTTCTGAGTAAGGCAACATACGTATGTGTGTGGGAATGATACAGTCCCCTGCTGAAAGGAAAATAATCCTATGAAACATCTCAAAAGATCCCTGACACAGCTGAGTGGTTTCAGGAAGGTGTTCAGAGAAGTCTTAGTTTTAAAGCTGTTCAGGCAGATGCATGAGCTAAGCAGTGGTTGCCTTTGTGGACCCCACCTTATACCTACAGGTGTTAACGGGACCTACTCCTTCCTTGTATATTTTATGTCTTGAGACTTTTTATGTTTTGAGACTTTTTATGTTTACTTTAATACCTTCATATACTTATTTTTTAAAATTTAGTTTTATGAACCTACTGAAATGGTCTCATATAGACGTTCACAAAAGACAAGAAACAAATGTTTCCATAGAAAATTAAAACAAATCAGCCCAATAGAACCCCACATAAACTCATGTGCATCAGTATACCTAAAAATGAAGAGCAATATTGCACATCTTTTAGCATTTTCAAAAACTGTGATATTTCAGTGAGCCCAAAATTTCCACTCTTGTGCTCTGAGGAACATGAGGAACTTCTGCAACTAGCTCTAGTCCTCAATATTCAGTGAAGCAACAACTGTTTCAAATCCAATCACTGTTCTGGGAGAACTGCCTCTGAAATTCTTTTGTTTAAGCATACAGTGTATGTATATCTTGCTCAAATCTTAGGCAAAGGTTAAAATACTATTATTCTGGTGATTTAGAGGGGAGCTCCTTTCCTTGTAGTAGCAGAGTTAGGAAACTACAGTGCCATGTCTAATCTGAGGACTACAAAACTTTGTGAGACACAGGGTGTTTTTTAAGAATATCTTGGTCTTTTAGGAAGCTACTCTGATTTTGAGTGTGTGTACCTGTAATATTTATGGATAAACAGAAGTCTCTTAAGCATAACGTTTTTTGGGAAAAACACTGGTAAAGTTCATCAGAAATATTTATCATGATGTTTTTCAACCTTTTAAAAAAAGGTAAGAATGTTAAAGTTTAGGGGGAAGGAAGATAATTTTTGTTTCTAAGAGAACTGCTGAAAAATAGGATGAATCTGAAGGCAGATTAGACTGCAGCATGGGGCTGGAATTTGACAGGAGCCTTGGCATAAACATGGTTGAGTTTTGCATTCAGAGTACAATGGAAATAGGAATTGATTAATATACTGAAAACAGAAAATGGAAATGGGACATAGGAATGGCTAGAGAATTGGCTTAGGACCACTTTCCTAAGAGCTGGTAAGAAGCGGTGACCAGAATCATGCAAATATAAAAGTCTTTTAAATTTGCAGTGAAAAAGATGTAGAAAATACCTTTATTAATGTTTGTGTGAAACCCTGAATAACATTCTCTGATAACAATGAACAATGCGTTCATTAACATGCACATCGCTGAACAAACAGCTATTCAGAGTGAGCTCATGCTGTCACAAAGACCGTGTTCTGCATGGGAACCTCATGGTTTCAACAGCTTCCTGGGCAGCCAAGCTTGGCAGAGTTTGACTTTTTACACCTGTTTAGTTGCAGAGTTATTTGGAAATGAAAAATCTAACGGCAAACAGCAGAAAGCTTGAGAGAGTGAAAGGAGGTGTGTTTGAAAATCTGGACAACAGCTCACTGGATCTCTGTATCATTCACTGAACTAGTTCTAGAGTGTTCTCTTACTTCCTCCATAGTATTGCTATGCATTCATCTTGCAGAGTTAGAGGCATCTCACTGGTGAATGCAGTAATCTCCTTCTCTTGCTTTTTCCCTTGGACTTGCCGTACAGGGTATTTTATCATCAGTAATAAATACCGTGCTTCTAGGCTTTGAGATACAAGCCTTGTGATGAAAAGGACCACCCTGTCCCAACAGAGTGCCATTAGTGTTTGTTAACCTATCCGGGTGGGGGTTGTTTGTGTTGTGCACAAAGGTAATTTGTGTTTGCCTTTCCTTTTAGCTTGGGAGTATCCCAACTATAAGTGCCTGTCCTGCTGAGGCAAGCTAAATGTTTTATTTCAGGTTTCAACATATGCGTTTTTAACTTGGTCTTTGCTAACTTGCAGGAATACACCAGAAAGGGTAAAGAGGAATGCATGGTGTGGATCTATTCCATGTTTTAGATGGTATGTTCAAATTAATTGCTCTCAGGCTGGCTTTACTAACAAGTTGGAGCCTAGTACACTAAAGTCAATGTAAAACCCCCAATGATGGTATTGAACACTGATCAGCCTTCTGAATCTCTTGTTTTTAAAGTTGTGTGTCATAAAAGATTCTGAAATAAAACTCTGAACACTAATTAGGGATTCAGAATAGTGTACATTAAAATATGAAAATGGCTAGATATCCCGAAAGAATATTCTGAGGGTTTTTCCATTTTTCGAAGGACTGAGGTGCTAGGCTTACATCCACTTCATGAGGAAAGTTTGTGGCTTCTTTTTTTGCCCTATAGAGCAGTGCAACAGCACAGAGGCTTGGATTAAGAGCTTTTATGCCCTTTCAGTGTCATTTTAAAGTGTCTCTCTCTCTCTCTTATATTTTGCTATCAGAACCCCGCATCATGAAATGGATCCTGTTGTGTGTCTGTAACCGTATCACACCTTGTTAGCTGTAGAGGAACTTTGCCAGTGAAAAGTAGAACTGTGCCACAAGCTCATTGGGGAAATAGTTGTCTTCTGTGTTCATTAGCCCTAATCATTGCTCTGATTTTTGAAACTGTCAAGGCATAAAATAAATTTAATTTCATAGAAGTTTTGTTGTCTGCCAAAGTATAATTATTTAAGGTTCCATAAGCATATGAAGCATCTTAATAATACCTGCAGAATGTAACAGGTTTCTACTTTCCTTGAAATTAGAGAATGTCATACGAATGCCCTTAAATTATGAAATTCAATTGCCAAAATAACATTCATCCAGCTTGATGGCCAGATATTTCATTAAACTCCCACTGCACAGAGGTTATCTACTAATATCCAGAAGTGAGTACATTAGTGTCTTGGGATAGATGTAGACAAGCAAAAGACAATAAATGGATTGAAGCAAGCACATGCAGTCCCCTGGAGGGCTGGAGTAGGTAACAGCTGGAGGAGGGCCTGGATATAGAGGTAGATATTGGAACATTTGATATTCAAGCAGATAAAATTAAGTTGAATCGAGTGTGCAGATGATGAAGGTGTGAGTTTCAGTGTTCGTTCCTAAATTGAATAATGTCAGAAAAGAAAGCTGTGATTTAATAAAGATTTATTTTTTAAAGTTACCTTGACACCCTCAACTACATGAGATGCATTCAGCTTGTCAGTGTAGCATGAACATTTATAAGCAATTATTATGAGATTAATGGCTGAATTTCTCCAACCGTGTCGTTGCTTTTCTGTTTAATGATAGAACAGAAGTTAATGAAAAATGCAGAGTTTTGACATATTATGTATAAAATATGTCAGTTTGGGAGACGGGAATTAAGCACAGTTTTCCTTTGAATCTATTGTGGTTACTATTGGCAAGAACTTAGTAGCTATGGATTGTATTAAAGAACACATCTAGCAGAGAGATTTTGAAGGGAATTTGGGAAAACGGCTCTTAATTCTGAGAGATATGCTTATATCTTTGTCTCTACAGTGCTAAATGCTTTTTGAAATATATGATATGCAATATACAATTTCCTTTTCCTCTATTTTTGAAGCACTTATGTGTTCTGTATACCTCTAGGTATATAGGTATGTAGAACTTTTTCTGTAAGTGTATAGAAAAAGTTAAAATGCATAAATCCTGCATCGTCCTTGGTAGGAGTTGCAGGAGTCTTCAGGAGCATCTAAAAAGATGCTTTTGTGATTTCAGTGTATCTCGAAGTCCAAAATCATACCGTTTTCCACAGCTACTGTTTGAATGCTGGGGTCATAGTGAATCCTCAGGCTCCACGTCAGAGCAAATGACAGTACAAATAGGCTCTTAGCTGACTTTCTTGATTTCATGTATCAGGTCTATGGTGTGTCTTGTGCAGATATCTCCAGTGTGGTTTGTGGGATTAGTGGTTAGACAAAACCACACACCATACGTAGATTTTTCGTTCGAAGCAGTTCTACACCAACTGTAACTTCTGCAGAAATCTGTGCTATATTCAGAGCACAAGAAGAATGTGAAGAGTTTTATTGTTAAGTTGACCAAAAGTAGATCAGAAGCTAATTGTCACTAAGCATTTAGAGAGAATATATTTTTTTCAATTAATGTGGATTGATAATTCTCCAGTATCTGTGAGGATTATTTCAGAAACATTTTTTCTTTTATGCTGACCTTCTGCTATTAACTTGGAGCAAAGCTTAAAATCAGTATTTAACATTTAATGGAAGGAACAAACTGATTCTGCAGTTTAACTCAACATTTGCAGTAAGATGACTTGTACCCTAATGGCTTGTAATTAATTTTTCTGAAAATCATATTTATGATAGTCTGCAGATTCAAGGCTTTATCTAATACATAATGTTCATTTTGAGCCTTTAATTGCATTTAAATTAAAATTGGCTTAGCAGGAAGATGAATTGTGGGAATGCATCAAACCACCCAGCATGTCCTGAAGATGTGAGCCTGAAAATGCAATTTGGTGGAGATGCGCAGAATCATTTGGAGTTCATTAATTTTTATTGCACAGGTAATTTTACTAAAGTAGGTTATTTTCTTTGAAATTTATATTTATGTTTATGTCAATAGCTGAATATTGTATTAAGCTATACATCTATTAGAGTTTATTAAGCCAGTCTAATGGGGGTTGTTCATATTGTGCAGAGAGGTAATTTGTGTTTGCCCTTCCTTCTAATTTGGGAGCTGTATTTAGTTCAGCTGAACTACAAGTGTCCATGCAATCGAAAGAAGTCAAACAGGTGTCACAGGAGGTTTCTGTGTATGCAGTCTTAAAGAATCCCGGGAATTTTGATCGTGTAAGTGGTTTTGCTTCTGACCTTCTAAACCTTTTTACTCTGAATAATCTTTTTTTTTTTTTCCTTCATGTTGCTGAGGTTCTGACCCAGCCACTGGAATGAAGGGTTATTGATGTGTAACTCAGTTTCTGGCTTAATGTGGTGCACTTTGTCCAGCCAGCTTGTAAGTGATCCTTTAAATTGCAGATGCTGCTGAGGTTATACAATTTAATTATAATGTCACTTTACAATTATAAAGAGAAAAAGGCCTTTTGCATTGCTTAATGAATACAAATTGTGCACAAGTTGGAAATACAAAAGAATAAAAATTAACATTTGTCCTTCTTGCCAAAGTATTTACATTTTTACTACTGATAAGTAGTACAATAATTCCATTACCTATATCCATTAAACATTTGTGCTTTTTGGTTTGTGACTTGTATACAGTAGTTATTAATAAAATGAAACTGTCAGCATTTGCTGCTTTTGCCCATCCTCTTCTTACCCTTTTTTATTCCATTGCAGACAGAGTAATTAGAGGTTGAAAATGCTGTGTGCAAATGCCTGTTACAAGGATTAAATTATATAATCATGGTAATGATTTTCCTTAAAACTCTTACTGCCAACTGTAACATTTTTCACTTCACCAGGTTTTTTTTGTGCCATCTTATTTTATGAGAAAGCGGAAATATTACTCCGTTCTGACAATCTGCTGCAAGTTACTAGTTTGTGGTCAGATTTGATAGAAACCCATATTCATTTAATACTCGCCAATCAGAACTTGACAGAGGTATTGCTTATTTTCTCATTTCATCACTGAAGCATGCCGGTGTAGTTTAGTCCCTAATTACTCTCAGACTGAGACGTTCCAAATATTCCCATGGTGGTAATATTTTTCTGCCTGGATGAGTCATTACGTTGTTTGGCAGACTGAAACACCAGCCTTTCCTTGTTGGAACACTACCCCTCATGTAGCACCACATCTTTTCCTCACTGCTGTCTGTTCCACGACTTTCATCCTGCTGTGACATTTCAAGCTGTACCATACGAAAGCACATTTGCCTTCCTTCTATCTGACTGACTGGACTGGTGCCAGCTCTTTCTTCAGGGCCAAGGACAGGAGACTGGGATAGTCTGAATAGAACTGCTTAATGATCTAATGGAGCAGTGCTCTCTCCTGCTGAGAGATAGGGCTTATTTGTTTGCTGGTTAGAGAAAAGGTCAGGGAAATCCTTTTCAGCAAAGGCTGTGACAGTGAGAATGTGCAATACCACACATTCCTGGGGCTTGAATAACTTCATACATCAGGTGTTCCCCTCATGTTAAAAATCCTGTTCTGTTTTCATTTCATTTTCAATATCCTGCAGATGGCAGAGAGATGAAAGTGATGAATTCAACAACTTGGTAATATAAAGCCAAATGTTGTTCCTCCTGATAGAAGGAGGCTTCATACTAAGAGTTTAACACCAGGGAAGGTAATGAGGACAGCTAGCAGTATTTCATAAAGGCAGCTGGTTTTCTTTGCCATTGTTGTGAAACCTACTGGGTATATGACTTTTAATGGTTTTATGCTTAACAAGGCTGTAAACATAGTTTGCATATTTTCCCACTGAGTTTGACAAGGACTGCAATTCCAGTTTGGTCAGTCAAGTTAATTTAGCCTCGACTTTTCTCAACAGCTGAGTAGCAGCAGAGTTCCGGGGGTGGGAAATGTATGTGGTGGTGCTGCCACGGCTCCTGAAATTGCCCAGTGTTGCATCAAGTGAGCATTTGGGGCAGTTTGGGTAGAGCTGTCAGGGTTTCCTCAAAGGAAGCTGAGGAAGGGGGGCAGTGTGACAGGCATAGCAGAGGCTGGATCGGTGCCACCAGAAGATCCCTGTGCGTGTGAGTGACCTCATTTGGCCAGTGGCGCTGGCTTCATGCCCAGAATGGTGCATGATGCAACTCAGAGCAGCCATAAAGTACCCGAAGACCTGGGCCACAGGGGTGTTTATTCCATGCTTCAAAGTCGATGTCTGTTTAAGGGGGCACAGTAGACCTCTGAACAGGATTTTTTCCCATAAATGTTGGGGGTTTCTTTCAGTAGAGTTTTATGTAATTCCAGAGAGCACTCTAAGTGAAATAGATTAGGAAATAAGCCATTTTTTCCTTTTGATGGGTTCTCCCTGGTTTCTTTACTTTTCTCCTAGGCGCTTTTGATAGCTATTTCTGCCCAGATAGCTTTCACTATGCCTTGTTTTTCATTTGTTTCTGTGAGGCTTTTGCACAGAAACAGGAAGGAGAGAAGCCACTCTTAAAAGAAAAGCTTGTGGTTTTAGAACCACAGAAATTGGCAAGTGGGTCTCAAGGGTTGGTTTAGCACGTGATAGTGCTTTTTTGTTTGTTTTTGTTTTGTTTTTAATTTACTGAATTTCAAGTTGACAGTAGCTATTTTAACAAAATAACTATAGATTGTTACTTCTAATGTAGCTGAAGTTTAGCAGGAAACATTGGAGTTGACAGTGCCATAAAAAAACATGCCGAATGTTCTGATTATAAAAGCAACATTCATAATCCACACTGAAGTTTTCAAATACATGCTTCTGCTGCCACTGCTGTGATCCCAGGAGATGGAAACCTGAACCCCTCAGGTTATTTCCTGAGTAAAGAGGATTTGAAGATAAACAAATTAGTATAAAATGATTCTGATAATATTATCGTATAGTAGGAATAAGATGCTTGCTACAGTCTTAGACTGTCTGTCAACTTGTCAAAATTTTTATTTTTAAATAGAAAGACTAGGTGAATTTAAGTTACTGTGTAGCAAAATATTAAAAGTACTAAACAACCCCCCCATCTCACTTAGCAAGAACAGGAATTAGTTAATAAAATATTTACAAGACAGTAAATAAAAGTGAGTGTGAGGAGGGAAGTAAAAGAGAAGGCAGGTCCCTCCACGTCACGGTTGAACTGCACTGGAGGTGGAATGTGGGATGCTTGCAGTCTGCTCACTCAACTGTATTTGACTAGGGCCGTCATCCCCTCAGCTTTCACAAGCACTGAATGTGTCAAAAATCTTTCAGAGAAAGTGTAAATTTTAACCAGCCTGTTTCTGGTTCATATTTCATGTGGTTTAAAAGCTTAAATCACATCGATTCAAGGTATTTCTTCATCAGTTTTCACGGAGGTTAGCATAAATCAACAAGATAGTTCAATGTGTGAGCACATGTTAATTACGATAGGGGTACAGTGCTGATTTGTTAGAATTTGTCTCATTTAGCCCTACTTGAATTAAGAGTTTATAGTTTGTGCATGCCATGCATTTTTATAAGACAACATCTCTGTTTAAGGACAGATTTTGACATAACTTCCAGTGCTGCCAGGTTAATCTGGAGGTATCTGTGCCTATCCCAAACTTGTTTGAAAGCAAAGAAGGGTTTCAAAATTCGATCACTAGACAGTGGATAATAGTTTTTTTGTTATTGTGGTTTATTGTGTTACCATCTCTGCATCTAAATAACTAGTCAAACTTTAATAATTTATTTCTTTTAATTCCTGTCAGGCTGGTACATGGGTTTATGTGTGTATAATACCATCTTCATAACCAAAATTTCATCCTGAGTAGTAGTATCAAAATTCAGTGTAATCCCTTTCTGAAACAAGTCATTTTATTTTTTATCATTATGTTATCATTACCTGTTAGTGAAAATTAAGCAGAGAGATGTTTGGTTTTAAGTATCTGGATTAGACTTCCACATGGAAGAAAACTGACTGAGAAAGGCTACATATCTCTTCGAAAATCACTTATGCAGTGCAGGTGCAGCAGTTGTCTGCAAACAGCCAGTTGTCTTGCAGACAATAGTCTCACTGTGTGACATGCCCTAAATTTTGAATCTTCTTATTTTAAGACTGCAATATCAGACTTCCTAGGTGACTTCTTTAAAGTTCTTTTTTTCTTTCCCCCTTCCCCCTCCTTTATCTAGGATAAGTGTTTCTGACTTATAATTATTAAAGAGGGTGGTAAAACTGCACATATTGAAGAACAGATTCTGTAGTAGTAGTAGTAGCTGGCAGAAATGTTAAGTGCTTTTCACAGTCAACATTCAAACAGATTATCAGATGGCATATTTCACCCTGTTGTTACTTTAAATGAAGTGACCATGAAATCAACAAATCTGCTGTCAGGTGCCTGTCACAGAGATAGTTCTCCCTGTCACACAATGCCTCACATAACAGGTAATGTGTTTTTAAGAATCAGTCCTGTGTCACCTCATCAAGTCCTTGTTAAAAGATGAAATAAGACGGATGGTGTTGTCTCCCATGGAGTTGACTGAAATTCAGTAAAAGCAATGCATGTAATACAAAAAAAATATGAAAAGTAAAATAGGTGCCTGTAAGATGCCTCTGACTGTGCCATTACTTTTTTTGTCTTGAGGGTGATAACTCATTTTTTCCTGCTTATTCCTTTCTAGACTGAAAATTAACTGGGTCAAGTTTAAATTTTGTGATAAGGACAGGAACAATTAATCCTCAGCCACCAAACAAATGAGAACCTGGAGTGGTGTTGTGCCAATAGCCACACATTTACTTGGAATGGTTAATACCTGCTCCCGTGTCTAACGCAGATGACACTCGTAATTAATTAAGTTATGAGGTGTTCCTAACAATTATTTTGTTCAGGATTCTTAAGTTTAATCATTAATTTCAGAGCCAGGGATAAACTAAAATTACCATATTCAGTTTTTCTCTATATACTTTCATAACAGTTCTCCCAAGTAAAATAGATTTTTGTCTTGTTCATGAAATTTTAATTATAGCATCATTCTCAGCTTCTCAGTGTAAGGAACTGTCAGCCAGCTTGAACTCTGCTGAGACAGATGCTGCAGGGTTTTTGGTTGTTTTTGTTTTTGTCTTTTTTTAATTTTGTTTTGACTTTTCAGACTCACCATTTTTGATAAAAAATAAAAATAGGGAGGGAAGTCACCTTAGTGATATATGGACATCTGTTACTGTAATTTGTTCTTTCATGTCTAGGTTGTGACTAGCATTAGTATGTTCAGGCCAGTAGGAAGAAATAACCTTTTCTTTCCTTGTCATAGCTAAATGTAGTTCAAAAAAAAATTTTATAAGTAAAGGACTGGTTTAGAGATGTTGCTTACAGAAGCAAGAATTGGTCAGGAGGTACAAAGATTAGCCTGCTTCCTCTGTGCAGGCCAGCCAGAGGACTATCAAGGGCTTGCAGCACCCACACTCCCAGCAGTGTGAAAAGGGAGAGGACAGGAGGGGACCATCCTTCTGAGATGTGACTGAAGCACTCGAGGCTATATTTTAGGTAGGGCATAGATAACAATTTCAGGATGAATTTGAATTGGATACATAACAGTAAAGAACCGTAGCTCTAAGAAAATTGATGCTGAAGCCAGTGAAAGGAATGATTCAGTGAGATCCACAGACAGGCAAATGGCACTGCTTGAAACTTGTGTCTTGTGAGGCAAAACTTAATCTGGTTTGCACTAAGCCAGTTCTTTCAGGCTGACCATGCTGTTTGTCTTACTCGTGACTCCATTGCAAAGCATGTATTTGATCAGATGTTTGAACTAATCATGTGGCTGATATTTTTGCTTTCCTACAAATTACCTGGATACATTTAAAATGTATTTTGAGAGTTATTTCTTTTTCACAAATGCACTTGTGTTTGGGACACTGAAGATACTGCTGTGCCATTTCAGAGCAACTTCAAAGATGTTTGAATAATGGACTGTGATTACAGGGAGGAACTGCAGATGGGTTACAGGAAAGCAAAGACTAGGAGAAACATGTTAAACCTTTAGGTAGGTTGTTACTTGGAAACACTTTTTAGTGCATTTCTCTGCCCACTTAGGCTTTTGCCATGATGTAGGAATGGAGAAATGATGCCTTCTGGATTAGAAGCAGAGATGGTACAGAAAGAGCAAAAAGTGTTAATGATGTTTTAAGTACTGGCTTCTCTTAAGCTCCATATGGGCAAATGCTGCCACTTTGCTATATTAAATTGGAGGCAGAACTCAATCAAGTCTTGCATCATGATCATTAATTTTGCTTCTTGTCAAAACCAAAAGGAGGTTAGAACTGTTAGATACCTTTACAATAGTGACACAAATTATTTTACTCAAATAGTTTATCACTGTTCTTGTTTTGTCAATGAATTAAGCGCCATTAATTAGATCCATGTGAAATTCAGCATACATTTGAACAAGAATACTAAGTCTGGGACCAGGCTGATCCTAGTCCTTGGTCAAACTCCTGTTTTTCAAAAGCATGAGAGGAAATAATTAGAAGACAATTTCATGGACACTGAGAGTGAATCCTATGGACTACTCTGAGCACATTTGAAGAAATGTAATGAAACCCATAACTTCCCCACCCCACCTGAGAATAAGTTAGAATCCTCTAGAGATCATACGGATATCAAACACCTCAGTGTATTTTAGAAATCATGATAGAATTTTACAGCTCTCCCCCATGTAACTGTCGCTGGATACCAGAGAAGATAGTGGTGAGGCTGGAAAAGTCTTCCACTCACCTAAATAGGTCAAATCAAGGAATTTGGTTCTAAAGTTTAAGCAGCAGGAATATGGAATCTAATTCTAGGAAAAGTCATGTAACTTGGAGGGTGATTGTTTCTGGATGTGATTCAGTTGCCTCTTCATATGTTTCTGAAATGTGGCACTAAACATAGTAAAAACCATTCCAAGCTCCTCTGTTTTTGCTCGCCACCAAAGAATTCTGGAGTATTTAATACTTTCTTGTTTCTGATGGGAGGAGTTGTGAGATCTCCAGAAGGTTCCTGGGCAGTAACACTGGGATCTCTTAGGTAAAGACCTAAATCCCACTGACTCCACCTGCAGCTGAGAGAGTGGGTGATCTCACTCTCCACTTTGTTCCTGTTTCTGGCTTCTTTGCCAGAAGTGTGAGAGTATGATGGCATGGTTAGCAAATCAGCTAACCAGTCCAGCTGAAGGCTGACTCAGAGAGAGAAGTCCTGCCCCCTTAATTCACCAGAATGGCTCACTGTGCATGTGCTGGTGTTGACAAAGGTAGGAGGTAGAAGCAGAGCCCAGATGTGGACGGGATGGTGACTCCTCCTTTTTCAGCAGTTTTAAAGTGCTGACAGCTGTATTTGTGTAAGGGAAAAGAAGACAGCACTGAGGAGCGCTGGATCTTATTGTGCCTTTGTTTTCTCCATAATTTTTCCAGACATATTTTGTGCTTAGCCTTCTGAGTTATTGCTCCACAGGAAAAATTGAGAAACACATTCAGTAAGATTTTCATTTAGTTCAAGCATTCAAGAAGCATGATAAGAAACACAGACACAGACATTTTTTTGCACTTCTCCCACAAAATGTATTATAAGTTTCCCATGCTGAAAGCCTATTAGTGAGAACCAGTACATAAGTATCACTAATTATTTCCAAAACTGCAGGGCAGAATTTTAAGATAGGTGATTTAAAGCCTAAAACAATTTCTAACTCTTAGAATCTAGGCTAATGTGGAGTGTTATGTCTGCAGGATTACTCACCATTTCCTGCTCTGGAAATTTAATGTATGAATCATTTTGTGTTGCCTAAGGACAGGATCCAGGATACCAAGATGGATATTCTGTTTTACCTCACCAGTCCCAAAGTTGACCCAAACACAAGGCGTATGTTCAGAGAATCTGCATACATCAAGTTCTGTTTCTTAGACACTATTAGGCAGGTATTCATGTTAATTTAGGCACAGTACTTCATAAGGGTCTACCAGGAGGACCAGCAGTCTTTAAGGAAAATGTGCTTTGAGGAAATATCTAGTTAAATTTATTGATCTCACACAGGGGTTATGAGAAACTCTTACCTTAGAATACATTGTGGCAGCTACCACTCTGAAGCTGCTACCAGACCAAAGTTTTATTGTTTGAGTAGTTATTTGATTTG
Organism: Falcunculus frontatus; assembly: GCA_013398115.1. Lineage (NCBI taxonomy): Eukaryota > Metazoa > Chordata > Aves > Passeriformes > Falcunculus > Falcunculus frontatus. The sequence continues at coordinate 293,944 of VZRV01008877.1, forward strand.
AACTTCCATAGGTTTCTCAAGAGACCTCCCATCATGTATATTTCAGCTGCTTTTCCTTTGTGCACATACACAGACTCCAGGGAAAGAGACAAAGAGTGTGTCTACACTGGACATGAATGTCCTCAGCTGGCCTTAGCCTTCTCTCAAAGCTCTGAAACTAGCTTGGGTAACTCATCAGTATAGAACTGATGAGTATAGAACATACACACCAGCATAGAACTCTGATACCACATGCTGTCTGGATTGAGATTATTTGGCACTAGTTGCTAATGTAAACAATGTGGTCCTTGGAGAACAATCGGCGTGAAACTTCTGTCTCCAAAGTGGTATTTGGAGTCTCAAAGCTTACAGTTTCCACACCCTTAAATAGCATTTCTGTATGTGGAAGTCAATAATCATTCCCCAGTGGCTGAGATGCTTTTCAGTACAGCGAATTGGTTTCTTACAAAGGCTGTTCTTGATGCAGCAGTAAAGTCTTATAATGCATGGAGATCAGATTAAATACATATGAATTATTATCTCTATTGGATTTATCTCTCAAAGTCAAAGTACTCATTCTCCTCTTCTGCAAAATATTCTTGACTGAAGAAACTCAGACCCAGAGACAATCTATCATTTGAATCCTGATTATGATACAGATTGATATTCAACTTCTTGCCCAGTTCAAGTTCAGGACACAGGTTTATTGAATCACAGCACTTTCTAAATTGATGTTCTGAAAGCAAAATTCAGTTGGAATAATCTCATAGATACATAACTATATATTAACAGTTTTTCACCTAGTTTTATTTTAATGAACTGCTTGGAATTACTTAAGCTTCATAGGCTGCTTTGTCTTACAGGGTTAGGATTTAGAGGACACTAAAAATGTTCAATTTTTTTTTAAGTGATTAAACTTTTTTTCTCTTATATTAAGAAGGCATTCTGCATTCAACAGCTTCCAGTTCTAGAAAACTGAAATGGCTATCAGAGATTTGATTCTGAAACTGATCTAGTAATATTATATTTACTTTAGTATTTCCTTAGGTCACACTTGGTGCTTCTTGTGCAGTATGCATCCTTTCACGCTCAACTCTCACATGTAGTTTCCTGAACTCTTACGCAGAATCTAAAATTTATAGAGATGATAAAGTTTCCGATGTGCAGCCCTAGGAGCATCTGTTTTATTTTGCTGATTTAAGATTTTTTTTTGTCCTGCCTCTTCTTTCTCACACTTTCAAGTTCAAAAGGAGTATGTGCATGCTTTCAGACGGTATGATGTTATTCCAAATGAGTTAGATGTACAAAAGACCACTAGCAGAAAACTAAGTAGTGTAGCAATAATAGTCTTAGCTGGAGACAACTTGCTGTGGAGAAAAGTCAGTTCTGTGCTGATATGTTTCACATATGAAAGTGTCAAAAGTTAGTGCCTATCAAGATTTTAAAGCATACATTTGTTTTTGAAACTTTGTTGGAATCATGTTCTCTATTTTTAGTCTCCTCATTTCCTCTAAAAATTTGGTTTAATTGTGTGCTCTTGTGAAATTATGCAAAGTGATTTAAGTGACAGAAATAATGTACCTCATCACTCTCAAATGCTTGCTCTTTTTCCTTCATGTGTTGGAACCAGTTAGAGATGCATCTTTTCATATAGATATGACTGCAGTAGGGCAAGTAAAGGATTTAGGATGGTCCCAATTATTTTATGGGGCATTGGATGAAGTCCATAGTCTTAAATATTTAGCAGAGCTTTATAAACAGTTTTGGCTTGATTTAGGGCCAATCCTTAGAAGCTTTAGAAGTCAAGTTCAGTTCAAATAGTTGTTTCTATGAAAGCATGAAATTCCTTCTTCTTATTTCAACTTAGCAGTGTTTCATTCCTGGTCGTCCTGTGCTCCAGAGCACTTTTTTCATTCACACTTATGATCATATGGATGAAAAAATAATGTTGTGAATACTAAGCACAGTTGTTTTTGCCATGTCTATTGAAGGTATTGTAAGAATTATGTTTTAATTCTGAAAAGAATTAAGCAGCATTCCAAAATGTTATCGCATGATTGAATTCTGTTACTATCTGGATACATTCTTTCACAGAATACATGGTTAGGAACTTGCAATGACATCATAGAATTGAGTTAAATCCTACAGCTGTCTTATATAACAAGAAAAAGTATTCAGATTCCTAATGTTGCGATAGTAATTCCTATATATCAAATTAGCTACCATGCAAAAAAAAAATTAATCACTTTGGAAGATGTACATAAATATAGGTTTTCACTAAACTTAATTATTGTAAACAGAATGCTATTGCTGATGTTATCTACCTCATAGTTACTTATCTAGGATTTCTTCTCTTTCTCTGGAGCATCTCCTATCGGCCCACGATGTCCACAGATGGATTACAGAACATATTCATCTAATTCAATATGAGCTTTCTTTCCTGTTACTGTGCCATGAATTTTGTTCATTTTTACGTGCATTTTTACTAACAGTAGACTGAAAGGACAGTTTTCTGCATTTTTTTCTACTTCCGTTTTCTTTTTCTTTAAAACAGTCATATCTATTTAAACTTGATTTAAGTGAAACATTCCACAGCTCTCCCTCAGCAAGTATTCAACCCAAAAGCAAACATTTACAGATGCTCTGATGTAATATCCCCCCCAAAGTACATAAGGGGAGTACTGTTCAAGCGCTATCCTGCAGGCACCAGTGAACTGCACAGTGCATGTATTCACTGCAGGGGCTCTGATCTGCATATGCAATAGTTTCTGTATGCTGTTTCTATTGACACAGGGAAAAAATTCAACGAAAAAAAAATGAGGGAAGGCCTTAGAGTGTGAGGTTATTTAGCCTTTTTCTTTTAGAGAAGACCCTCCTAACCTGTTTTCTTTTTTTCTTTTTTTAAAAAGACTTTTTAAAAATTCTTAAATTAGGTGACTGGTCATGTGTGCTGGAGGAAGGAGAGCAAAGCCTGTGAAAATGAAACTGTTCTTTTGGGGTTTTCCCCTGAAAAGCATTAATATAGACACAGCAGTTTGGTAAGAACCAAGAGCTGCATCAGATTAAAGACCTTAAAGGACAGTAGCTGAGGGAGGGAGGCAATCACCAACTGTACGAAGAAAAACTGAACAGCTATCTCTGAAAACAGGCTAGGCATTGGGCTTTGATCTGCCTGCCTCCTTGTATATAAATGTAATCTCAGATCTTGATTGAATATTCCCACTCTGATTTTGTAATTAAAACATCATTTATAGTGAGAATAATTAAGACAACTGTACATTTGATTTTAAAATCAGTTTTGAGTATTGTGCCTTGTCAAGCTACAAGAATGGTTCCTGCAGCTTTACAACTTAGCATTAAGAGGCAGACAGTGACCGCAGGCACCTGAGTGGAAGGTTTGACAGTTTGATAAATTAGGAATGACACTTGCCAAAATGGCTGTCCTTCCCTCAGCCTGCCAGTGGAGCATTTACACACTGTTAATTGAATTGGCAATTTGTGTAACAGTACCTGCCCCTGAGCTTTTGTAATGCTGGAGCTGCCATTTAGCTCTGATAATCCAGGACTTGGGAATAAGGACGAAAAGCTTCACATGATATTATTGCAGATTTAAAATGACAGTTGGGGACCTTGTTGCCAATTTCCCATTAAATGAGAAATAATTAACAATAGCAATAACAAAGTCTTATAAAGCTGGAAAGTTAAATTGACTTTTCAGCAGTAGTATGGTTTGAAATTGCTTCTAGTGTGATTATCAGATTGCCCTTTCAGTATTATATACCCTAAATAGTATCATCTCATGGTCTGAACAGGCAATAGTGTCAAAGCTACCCTGTTTTATTAGTGTGAGACTCTTCTGATTTATCTGTGGGGTTTTTTTTAATTTCTTCATGCCATGTAAAAATTGAGTTATGTTATAATATTTCATACAGATAAAAAAACTTAATGAAATATTAGACATCCTGATTTCCATGGTTATCAGTAATTGAGTGACAGTAGAAACAAAATTTTCAGTCATAGATGAATATTGTTAATTATGAGGCTCTTTTTTATAGCAGAACTTGCAATTGATAACTTCACCGTCCCTAAATTTCTCCAGTGTACCTAATGCCACTGTCTGAAATGACAATTTATCAGCAAACTATTGTTTTTCTCTCAAGCTTCTTATGTTTAGATAATCTTTGTGGATGCTTCCTGATGATTTGATGTCCAAATACCATAGTAACCAAAACCCATATAAGAATTAGCCACCAAAGACTAGAGTCTTTGCTATTTATAGGGATTAAAAAAAAAATCAGATGCTTCAAAGCTGGCACATTTGTTGTATGTCAAAAGGTTAACTTCTCCATGCAGATGTGCAGCTCCTATTCTTTCTCCAAGATTTAGACTTCAAAACTTCGAGTGATGTATGGAAGAGCAGGTGGAGATCCCAAGAGCTGATGGGTCTTTCCCATCAGGAGAATACTTATAGATTCTTAAGATGCCACAGTGACTAGATGAAGCACATGAGTCTGATCCATTTCCTACCTAGTAAATGGCTAAGACAGTATAGGTTTAATAACTTATGGGCTAGAATATATCTTTTCATCTCATTGCTGTGATCTTAGAGTGGGATGCAGAACAGAATGATCCCAGTCAACAGGCCTATACTAGCATCAAGTAATATTTGCATTTTAATATTATGCTACAGTATTATAGTGTTTGTAGTATTAGATAAGTGATGAAAAGTGAAAGAGGGCAAATAAAAGGAGAGGTGAGCAAAGATAAGCTGATATGGAGTAACTGAGCAGAAAGATCCATTCTGAAGTTTACAGTTCAAATATTTGTGCAGGACATTTCATAGAATCATAGAATGTTAAGGTGTTGGAATGAAACTTGAAGATCATCTAATCCCAAATCCTGCTGCCATGGGTAGGGACACCTCCCACCAGACCAGGTTTCTGTAGGTCTTATCCACCCTGGCCTTGAACACTGCCAGGGTTGGAGCATCCACAACCTCCCTGGACCACCTGTTCCAGTGTCTCACCACCCTCACAGTAAAAAATTTCTTCCTAATATCTAACCTAAATTTCCCCTCCCTCAATTTGTACCCATTACTCCTTGTCCTATCACTGCAGTTCCCAATGCAGAGACCCTCTCAGTTTCCCTGTAGGCCCCCTTCGGATACTGAGAGGTTGCTGTGAGGTCTCCATGCAACCTTCTCTTCTCCAGGCTGAATAGCCCCAACTTTCTCAGCCTGTCTTCATAGGGGAGGTGCTTCAGTTCTCTTATCAACTTCATGGCCCTCCCCTGCAGTTGCTCCAATCATTCCATGTCCTTTTTATGTTGGGAACACCAGAACTATATGCAGTTTTCTGCTATAGAGGGTGAATGCAATTAATAATCTTAGAGAACTCTGTTCTAGAGAAGGAATTCAGTGAGAGGTAAACCCAACTAAAGTTTTGGATGGTATCCAGCCTAAAAGGACAGCATAAAAGCTGGGCACTGGAGGAGATACGAAAAAGCACGAGTTACCACTGGATTGGGAGCACGATGCCGTGCAGCCCACTGCTCTAGCCAGTGCTCAGAGAGAAATGGCCAACACTTCCAGCCCCAGTGACAAACTTGCACTGTGCACAGCACACTCTGTAGAGGAGAGGCAGGCTTGGCAGAGAATAGCCAAGGGAATGAACTAAAAAAAGGAAATTACAGGGAACAGAAGTTACGGCATTGTATTGTACATGCTGTTAAGATGGAAGGAAGAAATTAATTTCTGTTGAATTGAAGGCAAAGTCAGGATAGGAAATTATGAACCTGGATGAGGAATGTATGTAGAAAATAGATTTCTTACCAAGACAAGCTTTAACTGATAGCTCTTCTTCTTTTACCAAGGCCTTCCACCCTGATGCAAGGAAGGAAGGAAGGAAGGAAAGAAGGAAATAATCATGACTAGACTGTAAGGTGTGAGGTTTTTTATTTTTTTGTTTCTTCAGGCACCTGCAGACCCCATAGTATTTGTGGAAAACTACTTCCAGCAATTCAAGGCTTTATAGAGTAGTAGTTTATGCAGTCCAGAAATTCTGGATCTGTAATTTTTTAAAATTATTTTTCCCGTGATTAAATACAATGCCTTTCTGGAGGGAAAAGAAAAACCATCTGGTGATTTGGTTTGACACATGATACCGGAAGTTTTTGCTATCTGTCTTCTGACAAATTCTTTGTGTGATTCAGTTGGGTTACACCTCAGGATTTGTATTTCTAGTACACAACAATGACTATTATCTCTTTGAAAGTCTTGTGACATTTAATTCCTTCAGAGTTTTAGAAACATAGTTTTCTATATATAGGTTTGCAAAACTTTTTTTTTTTTCAATATTAACCCTTTTATATTAGGGTATTGTATTTTTACATAGACCACTATCCAAACTGAAAATAAATTTTAAATACAAAATAGTGCTATTCAAAACTCATTTGATTAAACATTATCAAGTTGTGAATGTAGAAATAAGTGTAAAAGGATATAAATTTTCAAGGTCCTTCATGGCATGTGGAACTCTTGCAGATTTACACATGTAGCAGAGAAGGAAAAGCAGGTATACTGGATAAAACTAATTTGCTTGTCTGTAATTTGGAAAGTTAGCATGTTCCTGTTAGCAAATTAAAACACGAAGGGTAAAGTGTCTAGCACTACCATCTTTTTGTTCACTTATAAAGGAGAGAGAAACAGGAGGAACCCTACTGTAAAAGACACCATATTCCAGAAACATGGTGTAATCTTTGTAATACTTTTAAGTATATTCCCAGAACAACTGGGTTACTATGCTGCCTGTGTACCTATTTGTCCTAGAGGATTTTAAGGCCTTTCCAAGTCTGTTTCTGGAATTTCTCTTCTTATTACATACTGGTTTTCAATTTATACTATATAGCTATTATCCTTAGGATAATTATACTAAATAAAGGCAGAGCTGAAAAAAGCAATATATGTGTTGATGAGGAATTTTCTTTCATTGAAGCCCTAAAGATCAAAATTGCCTCTTATCTCAGGGGAAAGCTCAGTAGATAAATAAGTTGTTGAGGACAGCCAAAAGGTCAGCAAATTAGACTGTGTTGATCCATGCTGAATCCATTTGGGGAATGGCTATCTCCTCTTGGATTCGCTGTCTTCCGTGTAGCTGCCAGCTGAGTGTTTTGTGCGCTCTTACTGCAAGGTAAGAGTTTGAGAGAAGTATGCTCCAAGAAGTAGTCAAAGTACATCCTATAAAGAACTGCCTAGGCAAAAACTGAAGTGCCTTGCACAGCTTTGAAAACTGATGCAGAATTATTTCTCTGCCTGCAGAAAAGCCTCCTAAGGAACTGCCAGCTGTATTCCACAATGGCTTCAATTTTCTGCTTTTCTTCTAAGGCTTATTAAATTTTTAGGTGTCCACTGTCAAAACATCAGAAGATCTGAAGATCATTGCTGTGCTTAATATCTTTTTTCCTAGAAACTGGTCTCTTTCTTCCTCTTTAGTGGCATTCTGTCCTCTAATTTCAATCTAAAAATCTCTCACCCACTCAAAAGCAACAGCACATAAGACTTTTTATGTTGCAGCTATACCCCCCACTCCAGAATCATCCTTGGTTTCTTCATTACTTGTCTTACCTTAGTCACTTCCTCCTGGTTTTTCAGAGTTTAGTAGAAAGCAGTTCACATTGTTCTGTCTTTGTATCTTTCTAAAATTTACCTCAGAACCTCTTCTCTTTACTCTCAATATAGGATCTCACAAACATCTGGATGGAGCCTGTTAATTAATTTTGTTTTCTGGTTAATTTTCAATTATGACTCAGAAAAACACATAAACTCTATCTCTAATGGTTATAATTTAATACTTAGACAGTTCATTTCATATTCTCCCAGTCCGAACTGAAAAGACAGAAAATCTTCCTGTACTCTATTTTCACCATGCTTGCTTATGTCTCCCTTGTATGAGGCTAGAGGCTCCCCAGGGAAGCCAGCTTCACAGTTTGAGCTTCATACACTTATGACTGCCTCTTACCCTATGAAGTGTGGTATAAAACATGGAAGGAGTCCATATATACATTATTTATTGTGTAAGAATAATTGGTGGAGGTGTATGCAAGACAAAGAGAATTGCAGAAGTTCTGAATGGATTTAAATCCATGTGTTCCTGTAATTTTGTGAACAGTCTAATAAGTGTTCCTTTGGTGAAAATATTAAATATATCTGTTTAGGATTCACTGTTCTGTACTTACTTTCATTTTTATATCAATTAATAGAACATGATAGTCTTGCTAAATAAAGAGCAATTAAAAAAATCTTCCTGCTCTTCTGTTCTGCGATGTAATTGCTGCTGATATTCAGTGTCTAGAGAAATCGTCCACCGTGCAGTTACAGGAGTTTATAATGGAATTTATAACACCAATTGTTATTTTACCCCCATTTTTTCTTGCAGAACTATGTATGTAATAAGCAATATGATTAAGAAAGAACTGTGAAGATCTTCGTAAGAGTATTTTTATAAGTCCTCTGATACAGTTTGTTTTAGTACCCCCAAAACATTTTGAAAATAAGCAATTTTGCATCATGTAGCCAAATGAATTTCCATGCAAGTTTCTGCTCTTCTCTGGTAAGTGGCCTGCACATAAGCTCAAAGAGACTTCCTCTTAGAATCTTTGTTTTGGAGATATTCTGTTTTGTAAGTAACAGGTTCAGAGTCATTGAGACACTGAGCAAGAGTATTTTTTTAAATCTTGAGAGTGAAGGCAACTTGTCAGGTATGGGAATCCTTGCTCCCTGTGTTCAGTTATTTATACATAATCCAACAGTGTCAACAGGAGAAGTAGATACGGCCTGAACTCAGAATAGTTCACAGCTTGAGTTCAGATTCTCCCAAGAGAGAAGTGAAAATTTTTTTTTTCATCTGAATTGGGATAGCTTTGTATTTTTCTGTGATAAGGAGTTGCAGCAATTGGAGACTGAAGCAAGAAAATTATTCGTATAGCTTTGTGCATAAATTCTGATGATTTTTTTACTTACCCTTGCAATGGAGGCACATTTAGAAGGGATGAAACTTTACTGTAGCCATATATCTGAACCACCTTTGATGTCAAATTTTGAACATAATCTGAAATTTACAGTTTTAGCCTACACTAAAATATGATCACAGTTCTTCCAAGAATCACAAGCAGTTTAATTTTCTATAAATGCTATCAATCTGAATTGAACAGGTTTTCTTTCTGCTCTATATCACTCTCTTTAAACTCTTAAACAACGGTCAGAACAGTTGGATGCTACCCATTCCAGTGCTGGGGAATTTTGGTTCTTAATCCAGACTTCAGATCTCATGTTTGGCAATCTCAACATATGCTGCTAAGTTTTGATTTAGAGGAAACACATCCAGAATTAGGTGTTCACTGTGACCTTTGTGGCTAAAATTTGAAGAAAATTTAACTTTGGTTGTGTTTGGTTTTGTTGTTTTAATTGTGCATCTAGAAAACAACAAAAAGAGATTTTGCTCACTTCATGAAGTGAAATTAGATGCATTTGCCGCAGAAAGAAAAACGTGTTTTGCTGAATGTGTATTCTTAAAGTGCTAAATATGTATTCTTATTTGGTGAAAAAACAAAAATCCCATTTACATGTAAGTGATCTAATAGACCACAGTAGGAAACTAGAATACTACCATTTCTTCAAAATGATGTGGTGTTAAAGATTGCTGACTCTGTGTTGAAAAGTGTGTGGGTTTGATGTTGGGATGTTGGGTTTTTTTATTTTGCTTTTGTTTGTTTGGGGTTTTTTTGGGGGGTTTTGGTGGGGGTTTTTTTGTTGTTGTTTTTTGTACTGTGTAATAATCACATTGAGATCTTGTTTTTAAACCAGGCTTCTAAAATAATTCTCTAGATCATACTGATAATTTTCAGGCATTAAAGCCCTAAGAATTTGTAACAAGCAATCTTAGATCTATTGTTTTGTATTTTTATGGCTTGGTTTCCTAGTGGAACATGAAAGCTGCTTACAGTACTTGTAACTCCTTCAATTTCAGGTAATCAGAGTATTGAAAGAGGCTGCAGGTAAACTCACTTTTTTTCTGTAATGAAGACTGTATATTCTTTTCCCCTTGGCACAAGACTTGTCTGAAGTTCAGAATAAAATATCTAAAAAAACTGTTTACAATGTATTACCCTGTTTATCTTACTTTCAGGGATGCTTTAGCTTCAGTCCCGAATCTTCAAATATTATATTTAGATCCCTATAATCTAGTGTTTCCAGTGAGAGGAGGTACTTTTTGTGAATCTGCAATTTATAGTTCCTTTACTATGGAAAGTTGATTCAGGCTACTGAATTATTTAATCACTTTAGAACACTTTACTGTTTGCTATCATCAGTAAACATACTGTACTTTTGATGATGCTGCTCTTTGCTCTAAACAACAAAAGTAATCTCTTTGTACATCTATAATCACTGAGTATTGAACAGCAGTATTAAAATGTGAGAAATTTCCAACATACGAAATGTCATAATGTCAATTCAGTAGCAGTGTACATTTCAGTAGCATTTATGTTAAATCATTTTATTGATAAATAGTTTTGAATTATTTTTTGTTTTCTAATTTGTAGAAAGAGTTGTTTTTCCAATTGAGAAAGTTAATGCTCCAGAGCCTCCTGGAAAAATAGGGCTATAAGTGGGATTTTTGTACTACTGTAGCCCTGATAAGAAATTGCTTCCTCTTGTTATATGGAGTTGCAGTATTAAAATGATTTTCTGGATGAACATTTGGGGATGCAAAACAAATAACTTACACAAAAGAGTGTTCTGTATTTCTTTAATACTGTGTGCAAGTAAACACATGGAAAGTACATTGGATATTTCACAATATAGTTTAATTCCAAAATGTCAGATGGGAATTAATTTGGAACAGTGTTTTGAAGATACTGGTATATAGCTAGGACCCAAAATGCCTTTTGTGACTAGAAAGCTAATTTTTGTACTTTAAAATTAATCTAGCCAAAATCTGGATTAGCTGTGTCACATCCCCTTAACCACAGGCATGTAAACTTCAGGATAGACAGCTGTTAGGATGTTTCAGACTGGGACTCCTGCCCTCAGCAAACATATTTGATTCTCCTACATGGTCACTTGGCTGCGTGTACTCATGTCCATATGCTTGGATGGCATTGTGCCTGCTCACTAGTTGGTCAAACTGTTCCATTAGGGCTTAGACGCCAAGATAACAGGTTGAGCTGGGCACCATCTACAATAACCCGCCTTCTACCACATCTGAGGGAATCTTTCCAGGAGGGACAAGAGACCATGCCGCATAACTTGCCTTTTTTCATTCATCTTTCCTGACTCTTAGGTGTTCCAAACACCCCAAAAGGGGGAAAGGAGGAGAAATGTTTTGCTTTCAAAGAAGCAATTGTCATTGTAGCTGTGGCATAAACTTATGAAGTTCACAAGGGATTTAGAAATGCATGCAAACTGCATAGTGTACCAGCCCTCAGGCAGTCTGCATTAATTCAAGCTTAAATCAGACAACAACACAAGTGGGCAAAGTGTAAAAGAAGTAGAAGAGTCACTGAAACATTTTGCAGTTTGCCTTAGATAGCTGCAAAAGGCTATTGTAATAGTCTCAATGTTGTTTTATGTTTATAACAGCTGATAAATTCCGGAGAAAAAATTATCATTCTTTCAGGTTCAGTGTCATCTTCTTAAAAAATTTGCTTTGCTTTTATTCCTAGACTAGTGTAGCTACACAAACACGCTTAACTATGTGAAAATAACTGCAGTGTTATAAAGACATAAAACCAGTAAGGGCAGTTTTAGGAATAGTCATCAATATGTGAGAAAATTCATCACTTCTCATACATCATCAGAAACCAAGTTACTAGAAATTATCATTACTATCAAAATGATCAGAAGTGGATTTTATTTTACTGTTGAACATATTAATTACCTTTTTCTTTTCTCTATTTTCCTTCCACAAGGCCTGCTGCATTGGACTTTGAGACACATTCTTGGCTGATACGTTGTTTCATTTCAAATAATTTTGGAGAACTCCTATTAAGTGAAAGAAAAGAAAAAGTTGTCAGGGTTCCAGAAGCATATACTGCTTTAAATGTGTTGTAAAACCTCAATTCTGTGTCAGTTCTAATTAATATATATTTATTAATACTGGCATGACTTTTTACACGATTTTCATTGAAACAACTGGGAATAAATCAGACAGAAAAGCAACAGATGAAGGAGTTTTAAGCAGTTCTGTGACCTAAATTGCTTGTTAGTCCCTGTCTCTTCTTGGATAAGTTACACAGTATATATTTTTTTCTACTGAAAAAAAATTATTTGAATAATGAAAGAAAAGAATTATAATCACACAATTCCTTTGAATTAACTTTTAAGACTGATATTTTTGTTACTGTGCGCATAGACAGGACAGAGACTAGCCTCTCAAAATTAGAAGCTCCATTTGAAATTGTTCTGCTGTTTGGTACTTGTGTAATACATACCATTAAGTAAGGTTTCCCACTTTACGTCTTAATTCTCATGTTGCTTAATGTAATCTCCATTACTTGTAGTGTTGTGTTGTTTATATATATATATATATATATATATATATATATATGTTTGCTACTTTGCCAATGCTGATCTTGTGCAGATTGCAAGAGGTGAGCATTGGGTTTGGTTGGGGTTTTTTTGTTTGTTTGTTTTTCCTTTGAGTAAAATCAATCTAACATTATTTAAAAGAAAGGTTCAGGAGGTTTCTTGGACTTAAATTGCTGTCTTTAGCTGTTGTAGGATTTTTCTGGATTACACTAGACACTGAGTAACCGACTGGAAGTGTTGACAAAGCATGAGTATACGAGCCAGGAACTGAAGATTTTCGATCTTGACACTAGTGCTGTCTTTCAGCAAGACTTGTCTAACCCTCAGCATGGAAAATTTCGTGTATGTGTGATCTTTCAGAATTAGTCATCTCTCTGTACCTTAGTTTATTCATGTGTGAAATATATTAATCATGCATAACTAGTTTTCTAGTAATCTATGAAATTCCTGGGTGATAAACACTGCAAGAATGCAGGGTACTATTCTGTATAATAACACAATCTGCTTTGCAGCAAATATGGAAGTCCTTACAAGGATGAGAAATTAGTTCATATTTTCATAGCAAGCTGTCCTTCCTCTCTGTTTTGAGTTTTGTGCACTTTAGCACCGTGTGGGTAAATTCTCATGGTCAGCAGCATTTAGGAGTTAGTCTCAGCAGAGTTTCCAGAGCCTGCTTTCTAATTTAAACTTATTCTATGGTAAACTATCTGAGCTGAGCCGTTGTGAGCTATGAATTTTCTATAGGCTTATGGAAAATATCATTGAATGATTGTGGCTAATGAGGGTATAGAACATAAGTAATGACATATCAATGCACAGTTTTTAATATTTGGGGTATATTTGATGCTGGTTTCTGGATTAGTTTGGGGTTTTTTTCCAGTAGACTTAAAATACGCATGAATATTTTGTAGTTCAAATTGTTGCAGCCTTTAAAATTACTTGCTTTTTGTTGTGATAATAAGAGTAGTGAGCACAATAGGTCAGGCTATTCTTTACTTCAGAAAAAAAATATTTTAATGTTTGTTAGGAACACAATCCAAAGATAAGTGGGTTTAAAAAAAGTTATAACTCCTGTTCTAATATAAACTAGAAGCATTATAATACAATTCTTGGTCTTTTGCTATAAAAGTTCTCTGTTATCTCTTATAGATACATAACTTGGTTAAAAATTGCCATTATTTTTTACTTATTAGCCCCAGATAAGATGTGAACTCAGATTAAATAATAAGCCATCTATAAAAGCTCTCAAAATGGGGCAGACAAATTTTGTGTGGCAAAGATGTGGAAACTGAGGCACAGGGAAGATGAAAAAAAATTATCAGAGGCTTTCCACTAGGCAACTAATATATTTAACAAAAGGAGTGTTTCTCACCAGACTAATGCTCTGTCCTGTAATTTTGCACGTAAATATATGTTTCTGCTTCTCAATGAACAATAGAGAAATTGAAAATTAAACTGAAATTTTTTAGAATAAGAAATAAGCTCTAAGGATACAGACGGCCAACATTTATTTACTGTCAACAGAATGAAGTAGCTACTTTGCAGAGGAAATACATTTGGGTTGTGGTTCAACAAACACTGATATTTAATTATTAATATCAGCAAAGTACCGTAGATTTGTTTTAATTAAGCATGGATGCACAATCACATTTCTGTTGGATTAGTCAAAAGCTCTTCAGAAGGTTAATGCTTTATCCTTTTATACAAACTTCATGCTGGCTGGAGGAAGACAGGACATTCCTGAATAAAATCTGAGTGTTTAAATTAAGTATGCAAACGATTTGTCAACAGAGGTGACTCTGCAGAGGGCGTCTATACTAATGTAATTCCTTCTGTCATGTGGCTGCAGTGTGTTGGTAGAACTGATAGACTTGGATTTACCATACCACCAAGCCCCACCAGCATAGCAGCAGATGCTAAAGAGAGTCCTGATACAGCCGAGTATTGAATGCTTAAACCACTCCTGTTTAGCAAAACGTTCTGTTTGTGCTTAGCTTTTGCACAGTGCCTTATAGGTAACTCTTTTCAAATGAAGTAACCTTAAGTGAATACCTGAAGGTAAATGCATGTTTAAGCAACGAGGAAGGAGCCCTTAAGCCTTATAAGAACTGAATGATTCAGACTAATGACGATTTTGAGCTGACAGATTGTATCTCTGGAGGAATACTTACAATTTACCGTTCATCAAACCCCATAATATTGTGTGTACTAATGATTTTATTATATTCTGAAGTATCTTTGTGTTCCTTCAAATAGCAGTCTCATTGATAAAAGATTTCTGTGCTTATTCTTCCCTTAATATTAGTGCATCAATGTCTGCATCTGGTAACTTATGCATGTTCTTGAAGGAAGTGGAATTAATAAGAAAGAAATTGCATATTTTAAATGAAAATGGACATGTGATAATGTTTAGCTAGCAGATTCTCCTAGTCTACATACTTCTACCCTAATCTTTAGGCTTTGTATTAAGCCAGAGGCTACTTTTTCTCAAAATCCCTAGTGGCAATCACTCTCTCTTCAGCCTTCCCATGGCACATCAAAGACAAACTCAGGAAGAGAAAGGTAATAAGAAGGACTTTATTAACCTATCCATTTTGTGTAGGCTACCTCTCTTTCCGTATTAACATGTTCATTATGCGACCTAGCTGGATTTGCCTGAACAGCAGTGATAATCCTGGCGCTCGTGTCGATGTTGTTTTTCCAGGATACTGCGTGTGTCTGGAGATGAGGGTGTAGGATGTGTCTCTATGGCTCATGTTACATTAGTTCGATGCTAATGCCCCTCCCTGTGTGAAGACCTGGGTTTCCAACAGTTCATTCTCCTCTTGGTGGACAGACAGCTGAGCATATCCTGCATAAAGCTGCAGTTTCTAGCCTGATTCTTTCAGATTTAAATTTTGCATGTTTGCTTTAAAATAGCAGGCTGTGAAGTGTGGGAGTGCAGGTGCTGCTGAGCAAGTGTCTCGGCTGTCGCTTGTACAGGTGAAACCAACAACCTCAGGAATGGTGTTAGCCTGGCCTTCTCCTGCTGCAGATCCAACCTCTCAGTGTTGTGGCTGCTGGTGGGTTGGGTGGTGCTAGACCTGAAAGAAGCTCTGCGGGCAGCCGTCACATAATATGGCCAGGCAACCTCTCCTGCAGAGCCCACTGCCTTCTCCTGGCAGAAACCACCCTGCAAAGTGAAGCTTTGGAAAGGTTTTTTCATGTCCCTTTGAAGAACAAGCTGTTTGAAGAAGAATGAGCAGCATCTCCCCAGGCCTCTTCAACTACTGATTGGTTTGTTTACTGGGAGGCTGGAGATGGCTGCCACTCTCTCACTGGGAAGACTGAAGTCTCTTTCACTTACTGGAAGACTGCGTCCTCCCCACTTTCCCCAGCCTACAGGCTGACCTTGGATTTGGAGGTATGCTTTCTGCTATGAATCCTGCCCTCTGGTAATTTTGATGATCTGCTAGAAGGAGCCATGCTTTCATTCTTTCTTCTGAGGACTGCTTGCATAAGTTATCGAGTAACAATTTTGATGGTAGCTTTCAATTTTGTTTTGTTTTGTTTTTGTTTTTTGGGGTTTTTTTTAAAGGCAATCAGCTGCCACTTATTTTCAGTACCTGAACCAGAAGGCATAACGTGAGTATGTCACTTCTAGCAGGCAGCCATGGGCTTTGTGTGAAATGGCACTGAGCTGCACTGGTGTTGTGTAAACATGGAGAGGCAAAAAATGAGATATGTTGATATTTCAAGTGGCAACTAACGGAGCTCTTGAGGATCAAGACTCTTGGATTAAGATGTCCCAAATACTGTTCTGAATCTGCTCCTGAATCCCTTTAGAATATATTGTAATTCTATGAATGTAATAATCAGGAAGCCACTGAAACACGTGTTGAAGTTGTAAATTCCTAAGTAGCTCCATCTAACTTAGCCTACTTCATTTCAAGAAAAGTTTGTACTTAGAAGCTTTGATAGGCTGAAACCTAAAGATGACCACTTAGGCCAATGTATGCAAAAAATTGAATTCAGTTATTTCACTTGCATGTGTAAGTTTTCATGAAAATATTTTTAAATGCAGTAACAATCATTTCCGTGTGAACAGTCTCTACATCTGTAACTGAAAGTTGTGAGTGTAAACTTTTTAAACTTCAGCCTTTGTAACCAGTTGGTTTTAATATAGTCTTTTATTTGTTTAAAATTTAGTCATAGAATTTCTCAATTCAGTCAGGAAGATATAGCAAAATTCAGTATAAAATGTTGTAGTAAAGCTGCATCAGTTTATGGACAGGTGCAGAGGAGTTACTCTGAAATAAAGGAGTATGTAAATTTGTATAGCATCAGATGACTCACAGGAAAAGTCCAGGTGTATGCTTTTACCCCAGTAAATGTTGTGTAGTTAGGACTACCTCTTATTTAAAGAGAAACTGTTCTGTGGTTTTGCAGTGAGTGTGTGCATGTAAGCTACCAAATAGCAAGTGAAGTTTGTATTTGCTTTACTCTAAAGGTACTGATTCACACAGCTGAACCCTTGTTCAGGATTATTAATCTTTTTTTATTACTTTTTTAAATTCATTTTTCTTCCTAAATGAATTAGATATAAGGGCATCAAAACTATTTTACTTCTGCATGAGATTCTCCAGAGAGCAGAGTTTAATGCAGCTTGACAAATCCACTTTGCATTCTCACAGTTAGTTGATGTGGATTCATTTTCTTGAGGACTTCCAAACAGTTACACTCTCAAGCCTGAAAGATTAAGAACACATATGTTTAACTAAAGAATACAAGCATTTTTACCACTTTTTGAAAGAGTACATATTCTTTTAAAAGAACTTGACTGAATCTTGACGTTATTATGGAACTGAGGACTCTAGAGTATATTAAAGTACCACACACACTATTGAGAGATGCTTAACTAAGTTTCTCTGGCAGGGGTTTCATTTTCTGATCACTATTTACAGAATTTCCAATGGAAGTGGTTTTTTTTATTTCAGCCAAATGGCAAATGTATCAATAGGATAATTGTGTAAACTATAAAATATGTACATGTGTGTTCATTCCAAATTACTTCTGGCTTGTAAGCATTTTGTTTGAATTATAATATCCATAGCAAGTTAAAATTAGGAAAAAACCTCACTTTGACTAGAACCTACTTTTGAAACTAAGGAAATAATATAAAAACACAAACTGTATATATTACCATGGCACCTGCTGTTTTTAAGGTGTTTATAATATAGCCATAAAAATTCACTCCAGGCTGAAACTTGGTATTTAAAAATCTCAGCTCAGCAGGATTTTTAAATCAGATTTGGTTTAAATTAGTTTGACTGTGTTTCAGTTATAAAAAGGAGAGTGGAGGAAAGAAATTTTTATGTGTCTAATATAATTTTATTCATTTCTCTACCTGAAAAACAGTTTTGCTTTACAAAGATATAATTTCCAGGTTTTTACTCCATAACATGGAGTAGGGATTCAGGGTGTCAAAGGGGAAAAAGAGAGAGAGAAAGAATTACCATCCAAGAATTTGGTGTTTGCAGATGCTTAATGTCTCATGTGAGAACATTTACCATGGATCCTTACTGAGTCTTCATAAAACTGTGTCTGGGATATAGAGCATTGTTTTAATTGAAAATACATGCTTTCATTCAGTAAAGTCAGTAATTCATAGTTTAAGGTCTGTTTTGTCACATGTCAATGACTGGTGGATGAATTATGTTCAAATATAATTGATTTAATACTTTGTAACAGTGACATGAAAGAATCTGAAGCAATCTGGGGTTTCTGCTTCCTCTGTGTTTTACTGAAAGCTTGGCACCTATAATCTGTCTGGCTCATCTGAAAAATTCTTCACCCTTCTGTGGTATTCAGTACATAAAAGAAAAAACCCAAACAATTTTAATTAACCTAGGATCAAATGGAAAGATTGACAACATTTACATTTACAGTTCACTACCATTTATACATTGCTTATGTATACACATATATGTACATACTAGCATCTCTGCTTATAAAGACCATCAGTTGCAGCAGAACCCAGTAGATGGATGGGCTGAAATTTTCCAAAGTTGCCAGTGGCTTTGGATGCCTCTTTGCCCATATAATTTAGGCCACGTTTTCATCTGTTCTGATAAAACACAGCTCCAGATGAAGCCTGTAAAATCTGTGGCTGACAAACATAATTGTAAATCAAGCTATTTGGGTGCAAAAAACTGACAAAGCCAAAACTGGAGAACAAATTCATTTAAACTTAGCTAGCAAAGACTTGAAGTGGCTGGTATTAATTTCTTTTAGCGGAATATATTGTGTGGTATTCCTCCTTATTTTTTACTCTGTTATACAATGGAATGCATTACTATAGAGTTCCCTTCTCCCATCCGTTCCTCAAAAAGAAAAAAAAAGGTATGTAACATTACAAAAGGGCTCTTGGAAATGTGTATGCGAAGTACTACTTTTTCTCACTAAATCAAACCTAGAGACAAGCTAGCTGAGAAAGTGTTCTCTTTCCCTTTTAGGGGCTATGCATACTTTTGCTTTATCGATCAGTCCTGAAATGTGGACATTTTCACTTTCACTTCATCTTGGGGTACATACCTCAAGAGATGTGCCTGATGTTCCATGAGTGATTAGCATTTAATGATGTTTCTCTCATTGTGAGATACTGCCAAGCCACAATTTGCAAGTACTGGATGTCCTGAACTACAAAAGTATAATTGACACTTCAGCCTTGGCATTATCTCAGGTTTTGCTTTAAATTTGGTTCTCATGTCTGTCCTAATGTGGCTATTTTACCAATAAACCAGACACATTTATTGTTTCTTTCCCTTTTTTTCCCTCCTATTGTTCGTGCTTTGACAGTTCCATAATGTTTATTTCTCCCTGCTGCTTAGTGTCTTTTTATTCTGTTTGTTTTTCACTACTTCCAGCTGGGATATAGTTTAATGAATTATTTTTTAGTGTGTGTGATATGGCTTTTATGGCCTGCCTTTGGAGATTGCGATTAATACAATTTTCTTTTATTCTTTACCATGACCTGGTTCCCAGTGCTCAGTGTAGTGATCATTGTTGTATTAAGAATATTGAGATATTATCCATCTTAAGCCTGGAACATATTTCTATTCATTCTAATTTTTTTATTCTTCTGCCTGGATTTTTATTTTTAGTTTCAACCCTGAAATTTTTGTTTCTGTGCCAACATTTATTTTGCGTTGCAGTTGGATAAGTAAGATCTCTGTTACTGATAAGTAAGATGCTGTTAGTGAACTACCCCACACAGTCATCAAATCCCTATCTTCCCTGAATAAGGTTTTCAAGTGATTTGGCATCCAGGTTTGTGTAGGGTTCGTTTGTTTGTTTCTTTGTTGGGTTTGGTTGGACACTTTTTTAGTTTGGTTTGCTTTTTTGGGAGGATGGTGTGGCTGTGAGCTTATGTGGAAATTTGCTTAAATCATTTGACATTTCAGCGAAGTTTGTATTCACCTCCCCAGCCATGACCAGGTACGCACAAACTTTGCAAAACAGTCTTAAGGGGGAGGAGATAAAGGCATGAAAGAAGAGATGAAGAGACCACATTCAGCTTCTGGTAAATACACACCTACTGACTTAGATTTTTTCAGGGAGCTTGCTAGCCCCCTGACTGCTTTTCATCCAGCCAGTCTGAAAATATTTTCTTCTTATTCCAGACTATTTTGTTTTAATTCTTACAAAAGGATGTTAGGCAAACTGTTCCTTAACAACTAGCTACCTTTTACAAGGGAAAAAAATGTGTAGCATCAGAATAGACACTTCTAACAAGCTCTTTCCTTCATTGTTTCAGAGACACGTTCAAACCTGGCAATGAAGTATCAGTAAGTTTGAGAGTTTGACTTCTAAGACTGGTCAGTTTTCCTTGCTTTGTTGTAGGAATCAGTGTAGAGCATCCTGTAATTGATATATACTTGTCTACTGAGACCACCAACTTGTGTCAAAATTCTCAAGTAGAAGTATGAGCTCAACTCAAACTCCAGCTTGGTGTAAAAAGGTTCTGCCACATGTCACCAGTTCCTAGTTCCTCTCAACATCTATTTTCCTACAGTTTATGAATATCGTAGTAGCAATCCTTGCTGTCTTACTTAAAATGTGTTTCCCTTTCTTCTCAGAAAATAGTTGCAGTTCCATCTTTCATGTTTTATATTTTTAAATGCCTGTTTATTCTTCCTTGGTAAATTAGTTTTATTATTCTACCTGCGAGTGCTCTGTAAGACCTAACTATTCATGTTTCCCAAAGGGAAACTGAGTTATCTGGCCTTTCTACTAGCTTTCAAGGTTGTGGTTGTCACTAGCTTTACTGCTCTTCAAATTCTACACCTTCCATCTTGAGATCTTTTTTGATTTCCCTAGTGCACCATGACATCCCCAAATTGGAATGAGATTATGAAGAGATTTCTTTCTTCATAGTTTTGAATTTTCTTCAATAGTTTGCAAACGCTAAATAATTTCCTAGAGAATCACTTTTATTTGTTGTTATTACTTTCCTGGTAACAGCAAGATGTAATGTTTTTATGTATCTTTAGACAAATTAAATCATCATTTCTTGGTTTAATGGCAGAGGTAGTAATTCCTTACCTTAGATACATTTCAGTTTCTAGTCCCATTGTTTTAGTTTTAGTTATTAGTCTTTACAGAAACTTGTACCATTAATACTTACATTTCCTAGGCTTTATTATTATTATTTTGCCAGCACTGTCCACACCACTGTGGTTATTTCAGTAGTAATTATAGTGTTTTACTGAGCAGTAGCTAACGTTTTTTCAGAATTACATCATAGGATATGTGAATACAATATAAAAAGATACATTATCTAATGTGTGATCATAGACAGTAGTAGGAAACATGAGTGTCAATTAAATAATCTTCTGAAATAACATAGTCATCTGTTCTCTGCAGTCTACTTAAGCCTATATAAATAAAGTTACTTTTGTGTGATACTGAAGTGATGGTTGCAGAATTATGCTACTGTGAAGAATGATAGAGGTAGCAGAATGCTGTAAATAAAAAGATCTGAAGTCAGCAGCAAAACTGGTGGAGGCACAGCCCCTATGTGTGAGGTCCAGCAAACAGAGGGAACAGGAAAGAGAGAACGCTCAATGATATATTGAAAATGTCTCCACAACCCAGAATATAGTACTGGATAACTAGAGCATCAGGAATAGATGTATTTCTATGCTTTGCGGGCAGGAAAAATGTGTGTGTTTTATTTTTTCTAGGTATGTCTGACAGTAATGAGATCTGCTCTCAAAGTAGATTTTATCTTTCTACACACTGTTGATTATTTCCAAGTCCATATATAGGGTTTTCAGCCAGAGTTGACTTGGAAATTGCCAGCAGCCTAGTCCACAAATAACAGGTGTAGGAGGTTTTTGGTTTGTTTGTTTGTTTGTTATCCGTGTACCTTAACACCTGAAATCAATTTTAAAGATAAGCAATATATGGTTGGTGTGTATCTTTTCCTAGAAAAGGGAAATGTAAAACAAAATCTGGTCTACTTCATTTATCCATTATTGGGAGAAGTTACATTGAAATTCTGAGGTTTTTCTTATTGTTTTTGTATTTACAGTACTTATGCACTGAAAATTGGAAATTGTTTTTATTTTACAGTTTAGAAATCTGTTATTCTTGTGCAGAGCACAAAATCATAACTTTTTTCTATCTTCAGCACTCATGAAAGGCTTTTTTATATTCAGTGTGTACAAAATGAATTACTATGATATCTGAAAGCCATGCATAATCAACGGCTTTTGTGCTTTCAAATTTTACCATAAAGCCAGGTTGTAAGCCACTTACTGTCTGTGAATCAAAAGGCCCACTCACATGAATTAACTGATCTTTTCTGCCAAAGTAAATAATTGAGTTAAATGCATTAAAATAAGGTTCAAAATTAGAAATAAACAAAACAAAAAGAGATTAGTCCCACATAGAAAAAATTAGTCACTAGTTGCTTCATGAGAGGTCAGTAGACTTCTATCAGAAATTAGTCAGGAGAGGTTGGTTGTCTTCTGTCTTTAACATAGTGTTTATTCTTTGGTTTCAAGGAAGGATTGACTTAATTCCCAGGGATGATAATTTAGTTATCCAGATAATTCCATACTTAGAAATTGCAGAGCTTTTATAATCAACAGTCCAATTGTGATGTGACTTGGTTTATTTTAAATAAAATATTTTTACTTAAAGTATTATTTCCTTTCACAAAAATATTCTTCCTTTTTCCTTTCTGTAATTTGAAAGTAAACTTTTTTAGTTAAGAAACCAGATCATTCTGTGTACTGTACAAATCACTTACTATTAATATCACTTTTTCTGGAATTGAATTTGCCTGTTTTCTTCACTGGTGGGAATATGAGTTTATTGTTTTGGACTCCTGCTCAAAGAGAGAGGGGGATGCTAGTGGCATAACTGGAGGGAATATTTTTTTAATCCTCCTTTAGTCTACCTTTTGGGATTGTTGAAGGACAGAAGTTGGGGTTTTTTCCTCAACAGCACATGCTGTTTAATTTCTTTTTTCCTTCCCTAGCAGTGGCAATCTCACATTTCTGGAACTTCAACACATCACTGACTGTTAGAGAACATGGATTCCCCATTTAATGCTGGTTCTTGGGTCTTAAACAGTCCTCCACTGCTTTTATTATACCATTAATTGCACTTAATGCAGCTGCATTTCTAGTACGCTTGGCTAATCTCTGAAAATTAAGTAGAGGATACTTTGTTATAAAATGCACTGTAATAAGCTCTGGTGGGACAGGGTCTGTTAAGTTTGAAGTTACCTCAGGCCATTTATAAAGGTCTTCTTAAAATATTTCGCATCTATAAAAGTTTGCAACTAGATAAATAGCCAAAGGTAGGGTTGAGAAGAAAAAAACTACAGCCCTGAAATATGCACTGGATGAAATGTGAACATTTTTAATACCAAATTGTTAAACTTATTTTAAACATTTATTATCTCAAGTAATTTGTTAAACAGAAAGTTTTCAAGCTGACAGTGTGTAAATTTTAGGTGTTTGGTTTACACAGTTGGTTTTATGCATACTCTTCTTGCTTTTGGTTTCTTAATCCAGACCATGCATTCATGAAACTGGAATAAATTTAGGACTCCCTCTGGATTTACATAAATTGGTTCAAGAAGGGGTCACACCTCTCAGTACAAAAACTGTTTAAGAACTGCTGCAACTATTAGCCAATTAGACAACTAACATCCTGTACTGAGTACCGATCTCTGGTATCTGCCTAAATAAATGACTAGTATGCCTTCAATTCCCTCAGTGTTTTTCAGCTATATGACCACTGTAAAGCTTTGTGGCTAATAAAACTTGAGATTGACTAATTTATTGGATAGCTTTACCAAAACATCCAAGTAATCTTTTATACAGTCATAAGAAATGGGTCCAAAATGAATTCTCTGAGGACTAAGTGGAAAAGTCTCCCTGGGATTAGCTTCACTGAGCTTTAGATACACTGGCACAAATCATGTGGAGGATCTTCTGTGGTTTCAGTGCAGCTATTTATCTACGTTATGTAGTTAAACTTTAAGCATGAAGTAATTAGAGGTCCCCAAGCTTGAAATTCATACATCTTTTTTTTTTATTCCTTAAATTGACTGTATACAAGCCTGGCAAGCTAAGTATTTGACAAATGTGAGTTGTCTATTTAGGCTCTATACCAAACTTCCAGACAGGTTAAAAACTGTTTGGTTGTGGTTTGAGAGGTTTTGAATGTAGAAATGTGCAGGAAGTCTGTCTGTTACTGAGGGTCATTCTGCGGCCTGTTGTGTTGTGCCGAAATATTCACTAGTCAATAATCAAATACACTCTGGCCATTAAGTACTGCACCTGTTGTCCAGATGGGCTAACAATAAACATGACACAGTCAATCATGCTTGTAGAATAGGGTGGACAGAAGGCTTTGGGGGATGTTTCCAGGGTCTTCCTCAGTTTATGTAGACCTTTACATCTATACTATTACGTGATTGGGCGTATCTGAGTTAGTGCATTTTAATTTTGGAATCGCTCTGGGAAGTGATTCTGAGGGGTTCCGTAGAGTTTTGTATTTCTTTTAAGTTTTAAACTGAAATGGCAGCTCTCTTTTTATTAACTAAGAGGAATATTATTTGACAAAGAATGGAACAACAAATTTCTACATGTTAGTAAACATTAGATACCATCAACATTGTTCTAAATTTAAATGCAAATAAAGCTTATTCTCTCTGCTAAACTTCATCTGTAACAGGATATTTTTAGAGCTATGAATCATTTATTAGTTTTGGTAATTTTATATTATGACAAGTTATTGAATACACAGTTATGTGCAGTATTGCAATATGAAACATAGAACCAAAACTCACTTTCATTGAATAGCTCCTACATATAACTTTTGGGAGCAAAAGTTCTTCAAATGTCAGAAAAGCCCATATCCCACTTCTCTTCTAAGAACATCCTTTCAATTCAGAGAAAGGAGAGATTTAGAGATTTTACTTGAACTTGAATAAGCACCTACCCTGCACACCATTTAAATTATACTCCTTTTTTGCTTCAGTATTTAAAATACTGTGGTTAGTTTACCAACATGCTTAAATTTAAAATGAAACAGTATTTTCCAGATTGAGGTTGGACCTACTGTGGGCATTGTTAAAGATCCACTTCAGTCACAGTTTTTGGAAAATAGTTGTTAAATATTTAATTACTTTTTGGAAGTAAGTGATGAGAGAAAATGTATTGTGTTAAGTCATCTCCAAAGGTCCTCTTATGTTTCGTACTTAAAACTCATAAAGCTAAATAATTTTAATTCAGGAAACTGAAGGACAAAATTCAGAAACAATAAATCAGTTTAAATATTTTCGGGTGCTGCCAAAAAGGCTTGATGCCAGGCAGTAGTTTTTGTAAGTTTAATGCAATATGATATTAACTGGGAGTATCATACAAGAGCTGGCATGAAATGAGTAAGAAAGTAGTTTCAAACTGGATAGTTAACAGATGCAAAAGTATATGATTAGCAAGTGCTGGTATTTGGTGCCTTGTCTGTTGATAATTACAGGCAAGAATGTCCAAATTAAGCATATTGCCTCTGCAGCTTTACTTGAAGTGGTGCTCTGATGCCAATTCATGTGATTCCAGAGGAAGAAATAAGCATAAATACTGATGAATGGCACCATGTGAACCTCATGAAGTTCAGCAAAGCCAAACGCAAGGTCCTGCACCTGGGCTACGAAAATTCCCAATATCAGTACATACTGGAGGAATGGGTTGAGAACAGCCCTGTGAAGGCCTTAGGGGCACTGGTGGATGAAAAGTTTGGTATAAGTCAGCAGTGTGCACTTGCAGCCCGGTCGGCCGGTCATATCCTGGGCTGCATCAAAAGGAGCATGGCCAGCAGGTCAAGAGGTTATTTTCCTACTCTATTCTGGCTCTCATGCAACCCCACCTGGAGTATTGCATCCAGCTCTGGGGTCCTCAGCACAAAAAAGACATTGACCTGTTAGAGTGGGTCCAGAGGAGGGCCATGAAAATTATCTGAGGGCTGGAACACCTCTCCTGTGAAAAAAGACTGACAAATTTGAGGTGGCTCAGCCTGAAGAAGAAAAAGCTCTGGGAGACCTTATTGCAGCCTTTCAGTAAAGGAAGTGTATAAAAAAGGGAAAGATTTTTTTACCAGGGACTGTAGTGACACGATTGTCATAGAATAAGTTTGATTAACTGTATTCTCTCTGAATGGTCTCAGTTAGCATTAGTAGTGCTAAGCTCAAGATCTAACCTGAGAAATAATGAAAGAGGAATTGGAGGAGCTCGTTATAGCGGCAAGGGTGCATAAATCCATAACAGGACAAGGGGCAGTGGTTTTAAACTGAAGGAGAGTAAATTTAGATTGGGTGTAAGGAATAGAACTTTTGTGAAGAGGGTTGTGAGACAACAGGCTAGGCAAAGAAGTTTTGGAAATGTTCAAAGGTAAGTTGGACAGGGCTTTGAGCAACCTGATCTAAGTGAAGGGTGGTCCTGCCCATAGCAGGGGATTTGATCTAAATTTTCTTTGATGGTCCATTTCAACCCAAGCCATTATATGATTCTATGGAAAAATTAGTGGGTGGTGTTGTCCACAAGCTAGTGTTATGCCTGGTTTGTGGATTCAGTATCACGCTATGAAGAGAGCTGGAACTCATAAGATGACGTTTTGTCATAAGACTGTGATGTTTGGACATCATAAAAATATCTGATTCTATTTCCTGATTGATAAAAGTAAATGATTGTGGACCGTCTGGAAATTTTGTCTGGTGTTTACCAATGCATGACAATACACTCCTATGTTGAGTCCAAACTGTAATTATTGTCAACATGATACAATAAAATATAGTAACCAGAATAAAAAATTGGTGGGAAATATTATGTTTTCATTAATTGTTATACATTTCCTGCATTAATAATATGGATTCTAAGGAATTAGAGTTTAAAAGCTGATATTGCGAATTGCATTGTGACACTTGATTTGCTGTTCTTTGATGATACATGGAGTGGTATAAATTCACTTTCCTTTCTTGTAAGCACTATTTGAGGAAGAGTTTAAATATATTGCTTTCCCCAGTGCAGAGAAATTATTATTTTTTCAGGCAATTAACCTGCAAATAAGGGTAGGTTGCAACACTTTGGAGCTCCAGTATGAAAAACAAACAGGCTAGAGGTTACCTCTCCTTTGATGATAAGTTCTTGAATCTTTGGTGGAGTGAATAGTAGCTTCTCTGGGCTTTGATTTTAACTTTGATTTTTTTTTTTTTTAATTCCCTCCCCTAAAAGATAGGGCTTTTTGGAACAGCATCCAAGGGTTTGGGGATGGGAGCGTGTGTTTAGTGAGAAAATTTAAATTGTTCGGCTATTTCAAATTAATAAGTATCTGCTTCAGTATTTTCATTCCCAGCTATGTTACCTTCTGGAGCTTCACATGCCTGAGAAAGTGATCCATTTCACCTCCCACAACACAGCTTTGGGTCCTCTGATCATAATGAAATTCTTTCTTATAAGAAATATGTGTGGTTGAAAGTGCCAATTCAAGCAAGCTGGTGTGAAATAGGAAAATTAAGGGAAGACAAAAGAAAAGTGTGGAAAGAAAAGATGAGGTAGTGTAAAGGTGGAAAATATGAGATGGAAAAAGGGTGTGCTCAGACCTTTCCAGGATTTTTTTTGTACAATGGGTTTTTGTTTATTAACTATTAACAAGTTAATTAGGGATTAACTAAAAAATCTTCTTTAGACAAAATGTGTTTATACAGCAGCATAAGATATTTTAGGGACTGGAAGCAGCCCAGCTGCGGTAAAACAGAGATGAAAAAGTTACTTTATCTTTCTTCTTTGGAAAGTTTAATGGGCTTTTTAGCACAGCTAGAACTTATCAGTGGCTGCATTAACCCATTTACAGCTAGTTCACATTTGCCTTCACTGTGACTAAAAAGACATACCCTTAGCTCACCTAAGTATTATGTGCCAGTAGGTCAAAAGAATATTTGAACCCCACAAAAGAAATGGGTTAGTAACACATGTGTTGTGCATGCAACCAGAGCAGTTGAGTCCCTGTTTCCTGGTTAGCTCTGGTATCAGAGATATTCAAGTAGTCATAAAAAGTGTCAACTAATTAGTGAACATAAACAATACATAGCTTTGAAATTATGTTTTGATTATCCCTAATTCTTAGTTTCAGTTCATATCCTTCAAAATATTATTTCCTTTATTACTAGTGTTTTGGTTTTCAGTCTATTTCTGCCAATCACTTTTCCTTTTAGTCATAATTTTTTTCTGAAGTCATCATTCACCAAAATAAGCCTTTTTCTTCAGAAGACATTTGTCCATGAGCTGTCACAGCAAAATGTGTCTCTTCTTCTTTCAGCCATGTAGGTGCCTCTTCATTCTTCAGATCCCTCCTCTCCTGTAGAAGATAGACTCAATATTATGACAGAACTATTCTCAGAGAAGTTTGAAACAGAATTTTTCAGTGATACTTTTGAGAAATTTGAGGCGGTTTTGCTCAATAGGTATTTTTTCTCCATATTATTTGTAGAGAGAAGTGGAATATACCTTGAAATAATATTGCATTTGTAAGGCAAAGCCTTTGCATTGAAAGACTTGTTTGTCAGTACTCACATAACGCTTGCTACTTTTCTGACTTGTCCTACTACAATACTGTTGAGTGGAATCTTTTTTGTTTTACAAGTAAATTTCTCAGATTTTCAGGTATTATCAACAAAATAAGGTGTTCTTTGATTTACAGCAGGTAATTTAAAATAATCCAAAATGCCCTTAAGCTATCATATTCATAACAAAAAAATACCGGGATTCAAACTGTCTTTCAGGAGGTTGCTAAATGAAACAAGAAAAATAGGTAAACATTATCAGGCATTACTCATTAGTTTTTCTGCAGGACGTATAAAGGTTGTGGATGACTGAAAAATAAGTGTGTTCTGGGTTGAGTCTGACCAGTCTTCAATTCTGTATTTTAGTTTAAGCATCATATCATATTATACTCCAAGAAAAATAGCCTTTTCTGTTTAAATTAATGAGCCTGATTTACAAATTACGTAGTTGTGTAAATCTAGTTCTTCAGGTGGACTAATCACAAGAAATATGTTTAAGAATTAAAAGGTGATATTGGAAAGCAGTAAAATACAAGCAGAATTTAAATGCCATTATTTCAGTAAAATCTCAGCTCACAGATGGTTGAATTATTGTGTCAAGCTAAATTTTCTCTTTATAGCAAAGGCGTACTTGTATTATATTAGGTTTGGTGTATGTATAATAAAAAGTAATTGTTGAAAAACTAACTAAATGCAATATGTTATCAGTATAATTGCAAAACTCTTAAGAAAAAACCAAAGAAACATATTTATCAGTGCTAATAGAAAGTGAGAAAGAACTGATTTAAAGACAGTGCTATCTTGCAAAACAAAACTTTGCTCCCAAAGTCAAGGTAACCATCTGTGTCCATGTCTGGTTCAAGTACTGCATGGGGAATGAATTCTGATGCCTTTAAGTTCATTTGCTACAAAATACTAAAAACCTGGCTAGAGTAATGCACTGAACTTTTATACTTAAGGTGTGCAAGATATATTTTGAATGGTGCATCCCTGCTTTTTCCTCTTATAGTTGGACAGGCTTGATTTTTTCAGGTAACAAGTGTGAATCTTAGCTATAATATAATCAAATAAAAGAAATGTTTTCGCTCACTGCAGAAAGAATCTTGAGCTAAATTAATTCCTGATGCTAATGAATGCAACTCTGATGAAGTGAATGTTGTGTCTACACACGTTCTCCTTGGCTGTAGAATTTACTTCCTGTTTTCTCACTACTAAGCTCTCACTTCCATTTTTATTCTGCCTGTCTTCTGACCAAATGTCCCTTATATTTCCCTGTTAGGCACTCTTCAAAGGCAAAGGAAACTGGACTTCTTTCATGTGACTATTTAGAAAGATCCTACAGCAAATGAAAGGGGGAACACCGATTGTGTGCTGGAGTCGATAATAACAACAGAAAACGTGTTAACTTATTTCTAAATTATTTCAAGCTCATTCATCATGAACTGTATGAATTCTTTTAACCCTAGCAAAGATTTAAAGACTATATCATATTTCCAGTTAAGGTTTAACTATTCTTCTTACTAGTCATTGGGATTTCCAAGAGATTCTGTTTCCTTAAAAACTGCTGAAACAGATTATTACAAATAGTAGTGCGCTTTTATACATATATATTAAGAATCCAATCCAAAGTGCTGGAAGTGCTGGAAAATCTTTCCCACAGTGGCTTTGGATCAATCTCTTTTTTTTCTTTTCTTTTTTTTTTAATAAGCAGCAGTGCTTTTGGAAAGAAGCAGTTCCGTCTCCCACTTGTAATGACTTAACCAGTATTCTGAAGTGTCTTACTATTTCCTCTGAGGACTGCTTCATTAAGACTTGGGGATTTCCAGTGCAGCTTATGCATGGTCATTTTTCAATCCTCAGCAATTCTGAAATGTTATTTTAGTTCTTATAAGAGTTCTTGATGAAAATTTTTAGTGAGAAATTGAGAGCCATTTGCAATAGATTTTAAAAACTTGTTGTGGTTCTACTACAGATGGTCTTGGTAATCTCCTTAAATTTCTTCAGTTATTTTTTGAAATCACCAAATTCTCAATAGTTGCATTTTCTTACAGTCTCACTTATGAACAGACAGAAGCCGCAGCTGGAAGACAAGTAAAAATAATTGACTAGTGGCACAGTTGGTTCTTACCAGAATCCTCAGTTAATTACACGGTTCAGTTTTGGCAGCTGAAAAAGATTTCTTCCCTGAAAATGTGGATTGATTGCAGACTTATACCCAGTCTCATTTCATTTATGAATCTTCATTAAATCTTTTCTTACTACATCACAAAAAGGAAAAAAGACATCTACAAACAAATCTACCACCTACATGTGTCAGTCATAAAGCCAAGTCTGTAGAAGTAGTAAACCTGTAAAGTCACCTTAGAACCAGAAACAATTTTAAACAATTGGATACATTTCAGTATGTCACTGTGGTAGAATAATGATGCATTAGTCAGTAATTGTCTGGTTTATATCATAGCTGGATTTTATATTCCAACAGTGGATGTGGCTCCTACATTTGCCAACAGGAATATTTGATATATTTTTAAATTTTAGTGTTCATTTAGCACAGGGAGATCTGTTCTTTTTCAGTGTTGTTCTTAGCTGGGTATGTGTGTGTGGGGTTCTTTTACTTAGCCTGTGATAGTAAAGCAGAAAAAGTGAGTATGGCAGAAGTGCAGGTAATCAAAACCTACAATGGCTTATGTCATCAGGCTCTGGGTTTTCTTTCTCACTTGCTATCATGCAGTGTTCTGCAGCCCCTGTAATGAATTTAAATGACTTCTATCAAATGTGAAATTTGTCTTATTTTTAGCGTATGATACTGAGTGTTGAACATATTACCTACTTCAGTAACATCTAAGCTCTTAGTTTCGAAAATTACAATCCACTTGCTGTCAGAAGAGGTTATATGTATTTCTTAAGGAATTTCTTTAGTGGGTGATTTTAGCCATACAGCAAATGGTTGGCTTCCTATGCAGACACTTGGCAGTGATAGCATAGTCCTCACAGCATACAGTACCCTAGCCCATTAACAATGGAATATTGGAATCTTCAAATACTGTGGATATAACAGTAAAAGTTCAATGAGAAGCTAATAGAAAGAATGCTAGTTATAAAGCATCTTATTAAGTGGTTTCCTTATTAATTTACTTTTTTGTTACCACAAATGAAAGAAGTATTTTTTTTTGTCTGTCAGGAGATTCATTTTACCACTGAGCACTGAAAAAATTTAAGTTTGTTGTCAAAACGATGCAGTGGGGCCACCAAAATCATGGGAGAAGTATGGAAGGAAAAGAGGGCTGTTCAAGAAAGCAGACCTCAGTATAGAAGGGTCTGGTAGGGGGAAGCTGGATATGTTTCAGTGTTAGTGAAAACAGGGAAGGATGGGAACTACAGCTTGCCAATTTTCAACACACCACTGTCTAAGGCATAAAAAGGCAATTGTATTGGCTCTAAGGAGGAGCAGCTTGCCTGTTTTGTTCACAGAATATTCTGAAATAACATTGCCAGAATTTAAGACAACAAAAGAAGGGAAGACAGAACAAAGCAGGATTTCTTCTTGACTTTCAGAAATATATTATATCTTGCTTCATGTAGATAGAACAGCTTTTGGTCGCCTTGACATACTAGTGGCATATGAAAGCCCTGTGGATGGATGGAGCGTTAGATTGGAAGTAATAAGGTTGTGCCTGACTTACCTCCGCATTTGTAGCAGATGTTACAAATGTCATAACATGAACCTTTGGGATCAGACTGGAAAAAAAAGCAAGACAACAGATGTAGGCCTCTTAGTTTTACCAGCAAGTATAGTCTGACACTATATAACACTGTTCTGACTTGATGTTAATACCCTGTCCTCCTCCTGAGAACGGAATCAGTGACACTAGCCATTTCTGTAGCATTGGAGCTGTAAAGGGGTGACAGCAGTTTTCTTTTCAGAGGAATTTTGGTACTAGTTTAAAAATAAGACAATAGAACTATTACTCCAGTAAGGGTCTTACTGTGATATCTGAATAAGTAATCCAGACTCATCACTTATTTCTTCATGCAGTCTTAAGGTTTATGCATTTTTCTGCTGGTAGAGCCAAATCTCTGAGAGCAGACATTTTTCTAAACACTGATAAATTCCTAGGTTTTAAGCCTTTGATTCACCCCACCTTTGTGTGTCCCTCTCCCTTCCCTCACCCAGCTATCTCGACTTCATCTCTCTCTCTCTTCCATACTTCTGCAGACTTTATCCCGGTCTCTTTACAGCAGATGGATTTCCTGGGAAGCTCCTATCTCACTTTAATTATTTTTCTTCTCCTGCTATTGATTTGAATTGAAAGTATCTGTTCTTTACTTTCTGAGTTGTCCTCTACGTGATGGAGACTGGATGAAGTTATTCATTCCTTCTCCTCTTTTCTGCTAGTTTTTGCCAATATTCCTGTATTTCATGGAAGGGGAGTAAAATGATTGCAAGAGTTTGGGCTCTTGTATTGTTTTTCCCTGTGTTTCAATTTAAAGCAGGGGTGATTCTGTCTGCCACATCCCTCCCTCAGGTGCTGCCATTCTTGAACTGGAGGCTTAGCCCTCTCCCTGAAGAATTTCATTGTCAGGGAGAAGAGTGGGGGTTCTCCCATGAAGAATTTTAATCACCCTGTCTGTAGCCCTTTTGAAGGAGGCACAATAGTTCCTATAGTAACTACTACAGTGTGGGAGAAAGGCCAGTGCTCCCGCCCCCAGCCACAGATGGAGAACTCTCTTTGCTTAGATGACTGGAAATTCTTGCACAGCAAAGATTTCATCCTTACAGTGAACAAACAACAACAAAAAAAAATCTCTGAAATAATCTCTTAAAATGTACAAGTATGTGCTAATTAGGAAGCAGTGGTAGTTATCAAGGAGAGAACACAAAATATAGTTATTTCATTGTTGGGGTTTCTAATTTAAGAAGTTCAGAAAAGAGGAAAAAAAAAAAGAAACATTTAGGACTTAAGAAACTTTGTCTCCTCCTCCCACCCACCCTACCCCCACCCCCTAAAGAAATCCTGTGAGAAGGAGCAGACCTATAAACCAAATGAAAGTAATTGGAAAAGGAACACTCTCCCAAAACGGATGAAAACTTACACTAAGACAGTTACTTATCTAGTTTCTTTTTTCCATTAATTTTGAATGTTTCTCAAGGGAAAGGCATATTATGTCTTCAAATTCATTGATTCCAGTTCAATTAACAAGTGATACAATACTTTCTGCTTTTTTGACAACATTTCCATTTGATCAGTTTTAAGTTATTGAAACTAAAAAATCTATTTAAAAAAAAATTAAAGTATTAAGCAACTTGATTTTGAAAAGCAAGTTTTACTAAAAATTCTTTTAATTCCTGGAGCTTTTTCAGAGGGAAACTATTGAAAATTATAAAGCACACCTGTAATTCTGTTATATAATACTTTCATTAACTAACCATTACATTCTTGACAACTAATTGGTTATTCCATGGAAAGTTTAAGTTTACTTGCTCAACCATGGATTCCCCTGTAATGAATTCATGTTCTTTACCAGTCACCAGAAGATGAATATCTAGAATATTAGGCATTCTTGTACACAAAAACATAGATTTTAAGTGCTGTTGTTAGCTTTGTAAGTTGATTATCATATATTGCATTACACATCTTATATGTAGTCCTTTGTGACAAATTTGTTCTGATACTTTATTGCTGTGATACTTCGTTGGTAATGGCACAGTATTAATGATTCCCATAGCTTTACTAAACCAAGATAAAATACCTTTCCACATATGTTTCAGCTCCATCTAGGATTTATTTCTTCTTTCCATCTGTGAAGGTGGATAAGAGACCTGAATTTTGGATTGCATGATGGCTCACGGTGAGGTAACTGGTGACATAATTTAATTTCTTTGGATACCCTTTCCAAATCAGAGGGCAACATCTCTGCTGACATCATGCTGTTCGTCTCTTATCTCACTTTAGATCAGGATCTGAATATACATCTTGTATACCTTATGTCCTGAACCTCCAGGCAGAGGGGTTCTCTCTTGCTGGAGATTTCTTTCAAAACTTAGAACAATCAGTGGAAAAAAATATTCATCAGAAGGATGAACATGAAGCAAAGTAATTATTTTTTTAAAAAGGCTTCTGTGAATGTTAGTATGCAGAAATACTGGAGTGTAATGTTGATTACACTTCATCCTTCCTTGAGACTGAATCCTCTGTTGTTCAGTTTACCCTGCAGTCAGTGTGTCTGACTTTTCTAAAACACAGCTTTTAAAACTTTCCAAATTACTTGTTATGTCTCATCAGAAAGCCCCAAGATTTCAAGATGAAATCACGCCTCTTCCTGTAAAACCACCTTGATTGCCACATTCACCTCCGTTTTCTCTCGTGAATATTTGGAGTTGTTCATAGAAATTACAAAAGATATGTTTTCATATAGAATCTTCTCTACACCAAGGCAAATATATTAGAAATTGTATTGCCATTTCTATAGATCTTTCTTTCTACCCTGAAACAAAAAAAAAAGTTACATTCTGGGAAAGAATTTTTAAAAGATTATAGCCACACTCATGCCATGAACTGTTTTACACATACAGTCATCTGAGAAAATTCAGACAACTCTGCTTCTTATGCTCTCTCATCTGAAACCATCATGTATTTTGTTGATACTTATGGGGAAAAATATTAGCCAACCCTATGTGAAGTTTCTGTGCAATTAGCATGATATGGTTACATATTTTGTGAATAAAGCTGATAATTTTCTTTTTTTGGTGGGATGTTTTTAAACTTTCATGTTTATGTAGATCTGCTCAGGCTTTGCTAATTGAAGTCTGACTTTATAGGCAGTCATAATTAGAGCTCTTCAAGATGATCTCTGTTTTTTTATAATTCTTCAGACAGCAGATTGTCTAAAAGGTTGTAGCATGATGGCTCTATGTCCGCCTCTGCTTCTAAGTGTACAAAAAGTTCCTCTTAGAAAATTCAACAAAATTAAATAAAAAATATAAGGACTTTGAGGCTAATTGAGAAAAAGCTTCTAGGAGTAAATAAGGTTAAGGAAAATGAATTTAAAAGTTCAGTATTGTTTTTAAAATATTATTAACACAACAGAATTCAAAACCTCTTGGTTTGAATTTGCCGAAACTTTCCACAAACGCAGTTTATACTGAGGGGTGTCATACAAAGTCTCTCAAAATTTTTTGGGGGGGAATTGATAATTGTGCTCACGCTCTGCTCCTCCATTCCTAGTGATCAAAGAATACTGCTTCTACTTTATTAGAACTCTGTCTTTGCTAGTAGAAAGTCACAGTGAACATCAGTCTTTGATCTGAGCTCCCACACCTTAGAACTGTGTTTAAGAGAAAATCCTCCCTCTCAGGATGCATAGAAATCTTTTTTAGGCAATCTCCATTTTACTTTTTCATGGTTTCCCACTTTCTGTAGCACAATTGCAAATGCTCTTGAGGTTGCGTTAAGCATGCTTAGACTGCCCCCAAGACACTCTGAAAGGGAGGTGGTTCTTCCTTCACCTCACACATAGCCAGATTAGTCATTGAGGGAGGAAATTTAAGGAGGAATTAGGGAAAAGTCAGAATTTTCTGTTATGGAATAATCTTATGCCAGGAATAGACATGTCAGTTTGGATAGTAAAAGTCATAGTCCAATGCCACGGAAAGTAAAACATTTTAGAAGAGAGATTTTTCTGCTCCAGAACTACAAAGTACACATGTGAAAGCAATCTTTCTATCTTCTTGTCACTATTAACAGTCAGTATTTAGTACAAATACTGTTTCAGCCAACTTTTTGGTTAACCACCACAATTGTACATTGAAGCATCAAATGTTGTCAATTAAATTTACAAAATACAAAATACAACCCCAGGTGAAAAAAATCTGTTCAGAGGTGTTTGTTCATAACGTTAAAATAGGAGAAGCTTGGAAGAATTTAAGCTGTGTTTGGAACTTGTTTCCATTGTGACTCCTTCTGCAGTTTGGTACACATGCTTCAGCCTTCTCCACATCCTAATTTCCCCTGCTTCCTGTAACTCAAAGCAAGAAATTTATTTCATGCATTCAGTATTTTGTTTCTGTAAAGAGTCTGCTTTTAAAAGGGAATCCACACTTTTAAAAAAGATGTGCATCCACACCTTTAGTTCTGTGAAGGTTGTTGAGCTACTTTGATTTATAGGTGTTGTGAAATAAATCTTAAATCTCTCGCTCTTCAAGTTTTCTGTGAGCAGCTGAGCTGTGGTTGCTGATGGTTCCATCCACAGGGCGAGAGATTTAGATGACTGGCTGTGGCTTGTGTGACAGAAGCCAGTTCAGTATTTATAGTCTGTGTTTTGAAATTTTAGAATCAAATAACATTGGGCCTGCTTTTTAATCCAGCCGTTTCAGTCTATGTCTTCCTTTCGTCTGTTGGCATGCCAACAATTCGTTCAGAACAAATAAGAGGTTTTGTGCTGTGACTAGACTGTG
This sequence comes from Falcunculus frontatus, assembly GCA_013398115.1. NCBI lineage: Eukaryota > Metazoa > Chordata > Aves > Passeriformes > Falcunculus > Falcunculus frontatus. The sequence goes on from VZRV01008877.1 coordinate 331,078, forward strand.
AGATTGCCATGTTTCTGAAAGGTATCAATGTCATATGCATTTATATATCCGAAATAGCGTATTTCTTCTCCTGCAAATAGGTATCAAGAAAACTTGAAAGCTCAAGTAAGTAAAATAATGAGAATGAATCCAGATAATCGGATAATTTAAATTTCCCTTGTTCTATATTTTCTCAATATTCTTGTCTCATTCCTCAAAATATGAAGAATGATAGTTATGGAAATGCATGAAATAAAGTGCTTATTTAACATCTATTCACTTATCAAAAAAGAGTTGCAGCATGGCTACCAGAAAGATAATGGTTCTCTGTGGAACATATTATTGTGGCTGTAAAATTAGGAACTGTCATTAGAACTCCACATCACCTGACTGAGAGCAAGACACATAAATCTGAGTTCTAGTACTATAAAAATGTCAGTGAACTGAATGGCATGAAAGTACTACAACATATTTGTCTATGCGTGTACTAGCCACAAGTCTGCAGTCATCGATAGAGGATTTAAGTGACAAATTTTAAAGCTAAGATCTGACCCTTTCTTCTTTTCTAGTTAACTCACTGACCTTAAAATGATTTCTTTGAGGTATAGAGCCGAGGGTCCCAATTGTGAAGGACTGATGACTTACCTGTAAGTGTCATTTAAGGTTAAAGATACCGTTTTAAAGAGAGTTGCACTGACTTCAGGCACTTCATTCAAATTATGATACTTAAATGCTAAAAGCCCTGCAATTGACATCATAGAATTGGATTCAATATGTAATGGATACACTTTAAATTGGTAGAGGATGGTAATGTAAGGATATGGGCAGGAAACAGAAAATTAACTGAAAAGTGAATTCCAAATGGTGGTGTGTTCAGACAATGTGTGGAAAATATAACACAGTCTAGATGGAAGAATGAAAGGACCTAAAGGATTTCAGGGAGGTTTTGCCGGTTTACAGGCTGGGGGATTTTTTGGTCTTTACAATGCACTTATGGAGACTACTATGAAGTAATGTCTAGCAAGCCAAAACTGAATTTGCTTTTTTTGTTTCTGATAGATTATAAACGAAATAACCATACAAAGCATCATGCTAACTGACAGCAATCATGGTCAAAATACTGAAAATCTTTACAGTGCTATGTCTTTTGTTTAGTCCCACAACTAAAGGTAAAGTTTTTCAGAGAAATACAATCCTGAAGATTTTCTTTTAAGGTGTTAGTGTCTGTGTCCTTGAGTATGAGAAAAGAGGAGGACTGAGAAAATACCTGCGCTACAGCAGTCTCCATTTGTAATTATGAGCTATTGCCTGAATCTATTAGCTATGAAGCCACCTGTTTGCCCAGTATAAATAGCTTAGAATTTCCTGCAAGGAAATTACGTGAAACATCAGTAAGAAATGATATTACATTTTCAGGTCAATATGACTATCATTACTTGGCATTTATCTTTTCCTACTGATATCATGTTTGGCAGCCAGTATCATAGAAGACTAGAAATTGTTGCTCTGTATTTTGTTTCCATTGGTGTTAAATTGGCCTGTTCAGTGACGGCAGTCATTCATTCTGCATGTTTTAGTGGATCCTTGATCTTTCATTTTTCTTATCATACACTGTAAAGACAGCAATACATAAAGATGGACTAGTGCTGTGGTGGTTTCAGAGGCATTAGTCTCTCATCAGGGTCTTGGGGTGTAAATGCTTTTGTACGCACCTTAGAAGAGAGCAGAATGAACTGTGCCTCTTCTCTCTGCTGTGGATATGCCTGGTTTTGCCACTAAGACAGGAAAGGAAGCTTCCTGCAGCCCTGTGCTGTCTTTTCTGTGCTCTGGCTTTCTCTGATCATTTGGGAAAGATAGCCTAGGCCTAAGAAGAAACCTCAGCTTGCAGTATATGGCTACATTTGGCTATACGCGGACTTAATTGCTGGCTTTGTGTTCCTGGCATATAGAGTTTCACAGAATATTAGTTTTGTGATTTCTCAACCTTTTTTGTAGTCACTGCTGCCTATGAAGCATAACTACCTATTACTCACTTTGTCCTTTTAAACTATATCATTTAAATGTAGAAGTTGAGGTTTCAAGTACCTATTCTAGCAGCTAACATGGATATCTGGGATACTAGAATACTTCTCTACACTGAGGAGAACTTTGATATAGATGTATTTAGAAAAGCTGGCTTTTAAATGTTATGTTTCTGTCATTTCATTTTCAAATAATAACATGCTCAGATAAACCTCTCAGATAAACTAGTAGAATAAACATCCTAATTCATGAGTAATATTTAGTTCTTATTCCCACATCTCAAAACATTTACATTCTGTGTAGCCTCTTTTTCAATAGTATTTTTCACTAAATTCTGCATGCTTTTATCACCATAAACCTACAGAGATTTGGGATATATCTGAAAAAAAAATTCATTTCCAGATTCAATGTACATTTAAATAGATTGGGTTTTTTAGATCTGTTTTTTTCATCCTTCAAATTTGAGTCTGAAATTATATACCAATTTTATATACTATGTACAAGGCAAAATTTAAGTTACCACCAGTGCTTTAAAATGCAAAACACTTAAATAGTTAATGTCAGTGATCAGGATGCATGAGAAATGAATGTGCAGACCCTGCAACATAACTGTTTTTTATTCAGTTATAGGTGCCCAGCGCAGGAGAAGTCCCAGTGCCCTTGCCATTGAAGTTTTTGAATCACATTTGGGAAGTCATATTTTACAGGTAAAAAAAATGGCTTTTCCAAGAAAAATCAAAATAACTACCTAGTCATATTTCTACCAGTAATTCGAATAGTATTGTTGTCAGCACTTATACTAATGAGATTTCTTTTTATGCTCATATTTCTTCTCTTTCTAAAGTCCATAATTGGGAGATTGTTGATGAGAGGGAGGGCAAGTGTTATTTCAGCTGAATCACAATATTTTGTTGTTTAGAATCATGAGGTACATGTTTGCTTGCAGAATGCCCTCATGTATTTGTGTGAATGTGTGTACAAGCTAGTGTTTTGTCTTGGTGATTTGTCTTATGTCACATATCAATTTAGGGTTGGGTTTTTTCCCCCACTTTTGTTAATGAGCACTGCTTTTCTCCATGATATCCCAGTTGTCACAGTTATATGCCACAAATTTGGAGCAATCTGCAGAGATTAAAAAATTAACAGAAGCATGCCTCTTAGGTCTTCTTAGTTGTGGGCTAAAAACTAATCTGGTATTTGTCAAATAATTTCGTCACATGGCAAAAGTCGTCATATTCCAGGAAGATTCAACTGAAAAACAATGACCTCATGGAAATATTCTTGTACATGATTTATTTTGCCAGGGTTACTAAAACCTTTCTTAGGCTGAAGTAATCAAAAGTGGAGCCCAAGCAGTTAAGAAGAAAATGTGATGTGCTTTGCAGCAAGGCAAACTATGGAAATAAAACCTACATAGTTTTTTCTAAGTGTGGCACTGAATAACTGCTCTTATTTAGTGATGTACACAGCTTCTTGATGCAAATATATTGTCTGGTGTATTATCTTTTGAGAGGTATGAGAGAGGTAAATTAGGATAGTATCATGAGAAATATTCCACTTAATTTGAAATGATTGAGAGCTATCTCTCTGTACTAACTCAGCTGTGGTATTCAAAAGCACTATAGATAATGTCAGAATTTTCGCATCTTTATAAAGTAACTAAGTGCAGAATAACAACGAAGATAATTTTAGGAAAACATGAAATTAACAAGTAGAATTAATTTCTCTTTGGAACAAGAATCATGAATGAAGTTATTTGCTTAGTTGTGCACTCTTGGCAGAGGTCTAGGTCAAGTTTTTGATTCTGTAAGCAAATACTTTTGTTGTAGTTATCGTGTGAGAGATCTGCACCAGTATCTACAGTACTGTGTTTGCATATTAGGCAGAAACACTGCTTTGCTGTCTCATACATGTAGAAAAAAATGAAGAACTAGCAGTTTTGTGATATTTAGGTTTATGTAGTTTGTCAGTATGTTGAGTGTGCAAACATATCATATATCCTAAAGGTATGTTTTTTACAATATTATTTATAACTCATATATAAATAAAAGCTCATTGAGACTGATTTATTTACACTCTTTAGGTATTAAGTATGACTCTAATGGATGAAAATTAAAAAACTTAGGATGGCCACTTTGAAAACCACTTTATATTTGAATTTTTCACTTACTGTGTATTAAAACAATTAGTGATTTTCATAATTGTTTAACCTAGATTCCACTTATATTTTTTTTTAATATTTATTTGTGATAAATTAAGGTGTTTTCAGGATATAACTTTATCATACTACTACTAAAAAAACCCTGTATTGCACTTCTACTCAAAACTGAGGATTTCAAATCAAAATTAGCATCAGCATTGTATTGCATATCTGTTGAGGTGTGGCCTTTTCAAAGAGGGTGATGCTTTTATCAAATTACTGCTATGAATCTCTCAAATGATGATAGGAAGTTCCACTCTGATATTTGTGAGATAGACTGTTGACAATGGATAAAGGATAAAATGAATTAATAGTGGTGACAGGTTTATCATGGCATGTTAAGATTTTGTCTTATTTTAGCAGAGCAATCAACCCTTGGGAGGAAAACCTGGGTCATGCATTCAAATACACCACTTCTAAACAGATCAGAATGAACTTCGAAGTACTGCTCTGTGGTCTAATAGGTAGAAATATAATCACCAGAAGACAAAATTATTTTTAAAACAACAGTTGGACAGATTCTGTGGTGGAATACAGTTCTGACGTGTTCTCACCTAGTCTGTTACTCATAGAAATTATTTTCAAATAAGTATGATGATAGGTATTGTTTGCAAGTGAAGTAAACAACCTTGATTATACCTTGGGAATTTTGATTTCAAAGCCTGCTATCTGAAGAATTTGAATTAATAGTTTGTGTAATCCCTTTTGCTATTAATATTTTGAAGACTGGGTTAAGTGTAAGCTCAGAAATTAAGGAGCCTCTCTAATCCTTTTAATATTTTGATACTTCAAAATTTATTGACAGTCAAATAAGCATAATACACTAGATTTTAAAAAAGTGGGTATAGTTTATTTATAATGGTGTTACAAAAACAGAAATGGAGGTGCATCTTGTGATATTTTTACAACTTGAGTCTACAAGCAGGTGGTGTCAGTCATGTCTATCTATACATTATATACATTAGTCATGTCTGTATATATTAAATCCATATATTTACATATAACACTTAGTCATCATTGAATGAAGAATGCCTTAATCCATAACAATTTTTTTTTGCACTAAGGAATCAAATGTTTAAATACTGCTAAATTGATGATTGATGTAGGTACTAAAGGTTTTCTCCCATATTCAGTTAAGTGCAGAAAATAGAAAAGTAAAACTCTATCCGTCATAAGAAAAATAAAAGTTTAAAAGTTATTGATTTTGACCTGAGATAGCATTTCTGCTCAGGGATCATATAATTAATTCTTTTCTATTAATGGCAGACTTCATCAGCTCAAAAAAAAAAAATCAGAGCACTATTACCTTTACATAAATTCCAAGATGAAAAAGTGAGTAAAAAACCTGGTAAAAGCAAATTTAATACTTTTAAACGGCTTCCTTTACGTAAGGCTGGATGCATCTTTGCATTTGTCTTTTGTACAAATCTAGATGTACGAAGAGGCTTTTACTTTGCTTACATATGAAATCCAGCATCCATGCACATCCTCATTATGAGAGTGGTGAGGCACTGGCACAGGTTGCCCAGAGAATTTGTGCCTGCCCCATCCCTGGCAGTGTTTAAGGCCAGGTTGGATGCAGCTTTGAGCAACCTGGTCCAGTGGAAGGTTCCCTGCCCATGGCAGGGAGGTTGGAACTAGGGGATCTTTAACGACTCTTAACCCAAACCAGTCTAAAATCGTATGATTCTATGTCAAAAAATCTCCAAGGCACAGCTGATTGCTGTATATAGTGCTGAAGAGATTATCAGTGGTAGGTTTGAAGCCAAAGGCACTATCCACTCTGTGCTTGTGGAAAAAAAGACACCACAAATGATTGCTCAAACACTATTACATCAGAATCTTCATGTCAGTGTAAGGTCTTTTAATGTTTTCCAAGTAAAAGCACCTGAATTATGAATAGTAGAATAGGATGTAATGTAGGAGAAAAATAAATAATGGCAATATGTTAATTAATTTTTGACAAGATTTTTGATTTGCCAAATTATGGTCTTTGTTTTTCTTATCTTGTACATTCTTTTTCTTCTAAAAAGTGGTGTTATAATGAGAATAGGTCTCTTCTGTTTTATATTTCTGTGTATATATCTGTCTATCAACTAAATCAAGTAAAAAAATTACTTCTGGTACCTGCTATTAAAAACTTGACTGAAATTGGTTGTAAAAATTAGCAAGATTTTCATCAATTTTTTGGGACCTCTGGATTTTTTTCTGTAACTTCATTGCTATTGAGAAGGTGTGGAAAAGGGTCAGTAACCCCATATTCTTCTTATAATCAGGAATGATCAGGAAATGTAGAACTAAATATAGAGAAAAAGGAAAGTTAGTGAATATATTTGCATATGCAAATTAGCTTAATTGATACTGCTTGCCTCTACAGGGATTTTTCATTACAAACTGGAGTGCTACATTGTTCAGCTCATATTGAGTAATTTAGTAACTAATGAGACCAGTTTGCACTAATTTGCATATGATAAATGAGCTTAATTGCAGTAAATAACTTGGAGGCATAATTACTTAATTTTCCTGTGTTGCATGGCTTTTAAGTTCACGTATGAACAACTCAAGATAATTTTGCATATTTAAATTAGTTGCTTTTAAAATTCTTGAACAAAAAAGAACACACCTTACAATTTGAACTGCAAAACAATTAAAAGTATAATGTACATTATTTTCAAATAAAATTTAATATTTTAAAAATATATGTTTCTTCCTTTAAAAATGCCAGTGCCTTTTTAAAGACTAAATATGTGGAATCAATCCCAATGGAATAGTTTTAAAGTCAGGCTAGGATGGAAAGATGGTATAAGTAGTAATAATAATAGGAGTGTGTATCTGAACTGTAGTGAGCTGTACACATTTTGTATTTCTGCATAAAAGTGTGATAACTTTCATAATTGCATTCTTTGCTTCAGCAGTGCCTATTCAACTGTTAAGAAACTCTAACACTTTCATATAGCATTATGTACACATTACATACATAGTAACTTAGACACTAGTTGTCTTAGATTATCCATACTCTCCTACCTCATTTTGTGTGAAGAAATCCTTAAATCGGACACATACTGAAGTGTCAGTACAACAAAAAGTGTATCTTTTTTTTCTTTTTGTCGGCTTGTTCAATTGTGAGCACTGGCATGAATAACCGTTATGATGTAGATTTGTACCACAAATTTCAAACCACACAAACAAAAACAAAGAAACAAATAAACGAAAACAACTCCAAAATCAAACTAATTGGAAGATCATAGTTAATTTCTGCCATGTCCCTAAAGTTATTGCACATTAGATAATTTTGATAAATTTCATTGCATTGAACTACTGAACTAGACAGAGAAAAAAAGCCAACTACCAATCTCATTTATTCCCATAGCAAGATCTGTTTTGCGCCCATGATTTACAAGTGGATGACAATTACTGAATTCTCCATCTGTTCCATAAAGGTGCCCACCTACCTTCCTAGAAGCTTTTCATAAGCCTTGTTGAATATCTTGGAAATTTTATGAGACTTGCACTTCCCTTTTACTTTGTGTTGTACCTTTCTCTCCCATTAAGAAAGTATTTTGTGGTGAACAAAGATCTTTGTAATTGCAGTATTAAATTCAATGAGAGAAAAAAAATCAGGTTCTGATTAAGATCCGAGGAAAGACAACCTCAGTGAAAGCAATCTGACCCTATAGGTTGTATTCTTCATTGAGTCAAAAGTCAAACTACAAACCACTTATTTTAAATGAAGTGGTTAACAATGTACAGAGGATATTTGTAGTGGATGTCCAGTTGTGTCCAAGATGACCCAATGAAGTCATCTGAAACGCGCACAAGGCCTGTAAGCCTTTGTTTTACTTCCTAGAGGTAAAACAAGAAACCTCTCTTCCTAGAAGCCTCTGTATCACCACAGCCTTGATCACAGTGTGTCATCCTAGAATGGGAGCAGAATTTGAACTACTTGGAAGCTACAAGTCGCTCAAATGCTGCAATTTGGCTTTTTGCAGTAGTCCCAGACTTTCCATGCATGAAAGGCAGTCTTGTATTTTGTAAACATATTTCACATGCTTTTCACTCCCCTGGAAGCCTCTGCTTGTGGATGGAACTTCATGAAGATTTAATTGTCTCTTTACCTTCATCCTATAGAGAAGCCACAGGCTATTAAACCCACTGATGTTATTTTTGCTTTTCTTTATTTAAAGTCAACAAATAAGCAAGCCACCCATATCCTATGGCTGTAAGAAGCCTGATGAATTGCTAATATTGTGAACAATTGAATAATGCCTCTCATCCTAATAATTTGATATTCTTTTTATAATTTTTTTTATTAATGTGTCCAACAATGTAATAATGAGACTAACATGAAACTGTACAAATATATCCTGTTTGTCAATTTAGTATACTACTGTGCTTTAGAGAGGGGCCCTTATTAATTGTGAGGTAAATGTGCAGATCTATGCAACATTTGTGGTTTCTAGTGAATCATTCCAGGTGATGCCAGTACCATGTAGAGTAGGTGAGACTGTATCTGGGTCATTGGGTTTTTTTCTGGAGCATGTCAGATAAGCTTAAGTTTCTCAGGAAAGAGGAAAATTAATGTTTCTTCATTCCAAGTGAGCACTCTAACAATCTTCTGTTTGCAGGCACCTAGGATCCCATCCACCTGCACTCCTAAACTAAAGTAAAGCGGTACTAAAATTGTGTTCAAGAGGCTGATCCCATCCTACTCTTCAAGCTGTGTAATAGCTGCAAATAACAGATTGAATCATGTTTGTGATACTCTAAGAAATATTCATGGTCACATGAATGATCAACTGAATGCTAACAAAGGTTGTTAATATCTCAGTAGTTACAAACAAAAGGCTTTTTCTCATCTTCAACCAGAAAAACTGGAAGTTGTTATAGGGAAAATTTTTTCACATACTCCTCATGTTAACGTAGTTTTATCATCCAGTTTGTAATTCAATGTTATCAAATACAGAAGGTGTAGAAAGAAATACCAAATTTGAAGGGAACTTTCATACCATTTCTCTGTTGTCCAAATGGGTCATGTCCTCCATTTCTGTCACTATTTTTGTGGCATTTTAGACATACTTTTTAGAACAATTGTATTCTATCAAGCTTTCTAGACAAGAAGCAGCAAGAATTCACTATACAGTTTCACTACAGGATTTAATTGTGTTTGGAAGACGTTGCTATTAACCCATAATAACTAGAATAGAATATAATTAGACAATGACGCTATTAATTTTTTTTAAAAATCATCTTCCTGGAGAATATGTGGGTAAAGTTCTCCATACATTGCAAGTATGTGTGTTAAGCATGCAACCAGTTCAGACTGGGCAAAATCCATGAAAATGTTTTGTTAAGGCAAATTAGAGAACAGTAAACGGAGAAAGTTATTTACATTTTTTCAGTAGTGAACAACTGTGGATGGTACCAGAGTTGCACCCAATTAACAGTGTAATGGAAAAACAGAACTTTCTCCTGAAGTGAAAAAAGTACCAATACTTTGCCTTGTAAGCCCACTGTTAGTTAGGTATTAAAATCAGCCAAGCAGTATGAATAATCATAAGTGAACGAGATACATAGTTTTAAAATTTTTCTTCCCCCACAAGTGTTGTGTAAAACTCTGTAGTGTTTTAATTAGATAGAGGCAATAGAAAAAAAAGAAGTTGACTGGCTAGGCTATAGCTGAATGGAAATCTCATTTCTTCCAATATTTGAATTATTATAGGGAGTCCCATCTGACAAGAAAATTTAAAAAGCGGGAAAAGAGACAGGAAAGTGTTGGAGTGCTATAAAATATTAGGGAGAAGATTCATCTTCTCATTTACTATTTTCAGTCATTCTGTGTATTACATAATGAGGTTATCTCTGTATAACACTAGTCAACACAGAAATGGTGACACAAGACTAAAGGTGAGGAAGCAGCAGATGGTAGTACTGATGGAGGATTTTTCCAGGCTGTAAAAGGTGTCAGGAGAAAAGACTTCTACTGGCTTGGAAATTTGTGAAGGGCAGTTGTAAATGATGATGTCAGTGGTACTTTCTGAGAATGAAGAAGACTGTTCAGCTTCTTGTCTGCATTGGGTTAAAGGGGTAGATTACTAACTGACATCTGTTAGCATGTGTCAAAGGCAAACGAAAAGAGGAAAATGTGAAAAGGCTGACAAAACTTAGGGTATGTTGGAGAGCATAGATCTGTGCTGTCTGAAAGTAAAAATTTTTGGGATGAAGTAGAGGTCAAGTTATGCATCAGTAGCCAAAAATAAAGTGGAAATGAAAAGATGAATTAAGAGCAAATAGTTGTTGCAGTTCAAACCACTCAGCAAAGCGATCCTAAACTTTCTATTCGTGAAGAGCTGTGCATGTGTGCAGTGAGACAGAACAAGTACAAAGCAAGTCAGAACTGAAGGTTTGGAGATCATATAAAAGTTCTATGAGGGAATGATTTCTTTAGAGCTTATATTGAGTCTACTTTGTGTACTTAAATTTTGAATCTGAACCTCCTAATTGTCAAGTACAGCCTATATTTATGAGTTTTCTTCCTGACCTTAAGTGGCATTCAGAGAGTTTGGGTACAAAACCAAAGAGATCACTAAATGCTCTAAACAAAATGCAGTCCAGAAATTGAGCACAGGGGAGAAAAAAAGGCATTTGTTTAATCTACATCTCTATCCAAAATCAAAAGTATTTAGTATGTAATCATGTTTTCTCTAGAATAGTTGATGATTACACAATTCAGCTTAGTAATTCTGAAACAGTAATATAACATTAATAAATGGGATGCTGTAGTGCCTTAGTATAAACTGATCAATGATGGATTTATGATGTAAGATATTTCATATATACCAATGAAAGTACAACTTTCTAGAAAAGATACAGTTCTAAGTGGACAGGACCAAAGAATATTAAATTAGGAACAAAATCTGAAAAAAAAAAAATCAGCAAGAGGAGAGAATAGCAGCATACTAAATGCTGTGTTGAGGAAAGACAGGCACACAATCTACTTGGGAGCAATAATTTGGAGTGATATGAAATATCTCTTTATTAACTGTTCAAACACCACACCCAACCACACTTTAAAGGCAGGAAGTCAGTGTAAATGCTGAAATGTTGTGAAAAGAGTCATAGGACTCTGGTAAGAAAAGATTACTCTCTTGCTTTGCAGTGTGCCTTTCCAGGTACAAGGCATCTCCAGAAGCAGCTTTCCCTTTATGATTTGAGGATAAACGCTATTTCATCTTTCTGCTTCTTTCTGCAGATTTCTATATAATCTATAGGAATCTGTTCATGCTTGGTCACCAGTCGCTCCTCAAGTACTTTGTAGATCAACAGTCTTCTGAGAAGATCATACTCTTGTCATGAAAGGACAAACTCTTATACTTGATGTTAATTTATTTAGAACTTTAGAAATCTAATTGTGCATTTTGTATTAGTTTAAGTGATTCAGAGTAAAGGTAAGTATTTGAAGCTGAAAGTAGGCAGAAAAAACTCTCTTAGAAATTTTAATGTTGTGAACCTCTGTTCACTGTTGGATGCTCTTTTGCACTTTAAACATGTGTAAATGCCACTGCATGCTGTGATATGGCTCTGGTGTTACACCAGTTTAAATTATAACAGAGGTTAACTTGATACATTGCACGATTCTAAAAAGGGCTAGGAACAAAGGCTAGATCAGAATCTGAAAAGGTTAAAGGAGTTGCACAGACAGCACTGTTACAAAGGACATCTCAGGTCCATTAGCTGGAACACGTAGCAAGAGAATTTCCTGGGTTCAGGAGACTCAAAAGGTGCTAATTTGCATACTCCAATTTGTCCCAGTCATAGCAAATGCATCAGATTGACTCCATAAGGGCAGGGCTTTCAATCTGGAGTTGTGGCAAAGGTACAGCATCTGAGCACTTGCTGCCCAAGGGGTTATATGCTAAAAGGAGACTGGGGGAGGTATGGGAAACAGCAAATTGTTTTACAATTGGAGCTTGGAGCAGTACACTTAAACCTGCATTTTATATGGAAACTATATATATAGAAGCATGCAGTTTCACTTAATAAAAAAATATTTGATCTGAGCAGGACATGTACACATACAGTAGTGTGTCATTTAATTCCTGAGAAAGTATTTGAAGAAAATGACATACCTCAGCACTGTTTGTTGACCGTTTTGTTATCACCTGCTGAGTGTTGTCATTTCCATAGCCAGTGGGCTGTATTGAATCAAACAGAGGGAATAGGTCATTAAAAGAAATGGGGGAGTTTCTGCAGCCTGTAGAAGCTGAAGGAGGATTTTTATCTTCAGGTACATCAACAGAACTCTAATGGAGTCTGCATTCAGCTATGATTTGGGGTTTTGCCCTATATTTCTCTGAAGTAAGGTGGCTTGGAAAGTATAGACAGCATAAACTAATGTGTGTGTTCACCAGAAAGAATTATACCCTCTATGGTGTTTGTAAAGATATAGGTGAGGGCAGTAAGTGTCCTTGTTTCAGAAAACTTTTTTCTTTTTTTTTCAATCTCAGCATTCATCAAGAGAGGAAAAGTGTGTTGATTTTATATAAATAAATAAAAATGGGGATAAGTATATTTCATGGGCATGCTGAGCAAGTTAACTGATATTTTTCTTCACTTTTTTGACATTTATGACAGTTTCAAAGATTTAAAATATTTCTCATTTCAGGTCTTATTAAAAAAAAAAAACCTAGAAATAGGCTTTAAACATAATTTGTACTCCTCTGCAATGGATGTGAAGGGCAGCACTATGTGCCCTCTTTTTACCTGGGAGCTGGCAAAGGGTCGGCTTTTAGTCTGCATACAAAAAACCCTCAAATGGAACATGGACAGCTGAGATTCATGTGACTGCTATTGTTGAAGGCTGCTTTTAACTCTGAGTTATTTCATCATATCAGGTATCTGCTAGTCCCTTTTTGTTTGTTTGTTTCCAACTGTGAGGCCTAAATAAATAAAAAATTAACTATTGACATGGAAGCTATGTGTTCAAATTTCCCCAATGCTATAAAAACTGAAGATACAATTCTGTTTTTCCTGGATTTACTTGGAAAGTGCAACCACCTTTACAGACTTTTAAGTACATAACATTTTAGGCAATACAAATATTGCTGAAATAAATGAGTTGGGCTTGTAGAGCATACTCTCTGTTCTGAAGTATATTATCTCAAAAGTTGATTAAATGGTTGTTTCTATTAGTTTCTGCTAAAATGTCATTGCATTAGAATTTCTACCTGTACAGAAATTTAAAAAGGAACTATGGAAAAAATGATAATATTTTGACAAGTGAAGTAGCTATGTGTAATTACATGGTATCACATTTAGGCTTGCACACACACACACACACACACACATAAGTTTCACACAAAAAACTGGGGCTGCACTCCCTTCATTAATTATGCACAGCACTTAGCCAATGAATTTTCTTCTTTTACATTTCTTCCATTTTAAGGAGATTCCTATTTAGATATGAACCATTTTAGATTACTGTGCAACTATATCTCTTTGATAGTGTCTCACAGAATTCAGGCTTGATTTAATGCATTGTAAATTGTTTCCTACATATTTATTATGGCTAGTGATTTAAAGTGGGTATCATTGGCTTGCTTTGCACTTAGTATTTGTTATTCTATTCTTCCCTTCAATTGTATCTGCTGCTCAACATAAAGATTTTAATCTTTAATATTTCATTCTTTTGGGTTTTTTAGCACAGAGGTGGTGGATTATCTGCCTTTGATGCACACTTTAAGGAGAAAGAAAAACCTATGATGGGTGTATGTCTGTGTCTAGAGTTCAGAAGTCCTCACAATTCAAGAGAGTCCTACTGTAGAGAGCAGTTGTTATAGAGGACACCTTTGCTATAGGAGCTGTCTCCTAGCCAATTGACAGAGCCTAAGGCATCTACTACCTTAACTTTTTGCTGTTCCAAAAATAACATTAGGTGAAAAGATTTGAAGGGACACACTAACAGTATGGGACTGGTCAACTTTCTTCGGGCTATCAGCAAATGCATCTTAGTCCACAACATGAAAAAGAGTGTTAGTTTTATTGAAAATTAATGAACAAAGCTAGAGTTTGAGTAGAGCCCTAGTGTGTAACAGACATGCAGTAGAGAATCTCAGATTTCCTCTGTACAGTCTTGAAGAAGGTCATCTACAGGTGAGATTTAAATTGAAAGTCTGGACTCACTTTCTCAGTATTCAAAGCAACCAAAATTTTTCACGAAACTGTATTTCTATTGTGGTTTAGAATTTCAAGGCTTAATTATGTAAAGTATATGGTTAGCAGGCAATTCTGGAAATAAGAGTAAGCCATCTGTTAATTCTGAAAACAAAACTTTGGGACTTGAAAAAGTATCATTGAAAGACTCTCCTGCTAAGCTTGCTGTCTCTTTTTTTGTTCTCTGTCTCAAATAATTTTTACATTTACATGTTTGAAACAGTAATGATCAAGGCAGTGTTTTTCATCGTTTAAAAATTATATAGCCAAGCAAAATCAAAGGCCTAATATGATCCTCCCTTTGAAGAAAAAGTACTAGATATTCTTAACTAAATAATATTTAGCAGAATGTATATAAGAAAGTAGGAAACAGTTCAAATTTTCAGGGGTATAATGTTGTATTAGTCTATCAAAGCAAGAAAAAATACTTGGTTTTGTTTATTATAAAACCAAGCTTAACATCCTCTGAATGAAAAACAGTTCTTGCATTCAATTTCTTCAAGTTATTAACTTTTATGTTTTGCAGCTGGCACAAAAAAATAATAGAGTATTTTAGTTAAACACCCAGTTGTAGGCTCCTAAAGCTGTAAAAGACTGAACCTGTATGTCAGGTGGCTAGCAGGAGATGATACACCTTCCTGTAGAAAGGCCTGCTCTTGTCACTGGCATTGCATTGAGGCCATTGTAGGGATTCTAATTTGTGTCTACTTTAGATTCCACACATTTGCATTTTAGGCCGCATAAGGCTGGGCACATGCTGTAGGACAGGAAGGGGCTTGCTGCATGTCTAGTCCTTGCACATTTAGGCTACAGACTTTGTACTGCCCCCCACACTTCCCGTGCTTGCCAAGGCCAATTAGCAGCATTTGGCTTTCATTCTACAAAAGTTCCCCCAACTCCCAGATAGATTATTTCTGATGAAATAAATTATCTACATGTAGGAGGCTTGGCATGAAGTGGTTGTAGCTGCTGTTGCTGGATATAGGAATGCATATACTATTAAGCCTTGTTTTAGAACGAGATTCAGTGACCTCCCTCATGGATAGTCTCTGGTTTTGGTAGATTCCAAATTTAAACAGAAACTAGCCTTTCCTATTTCTTACCTAAGGAAATGGTTGATATTTCTTAATTTCTGGGTATTATCAGTGTTTGTTCTCAAGTACTTAAGTCAATATTTTCATTCTCAAGGAATAAAAACTCTCTTTTTCAGAGCAACCAAGGAAGAACAGTAGCAACAGCAGAGCCCAGCATTTTACTTAAAGGGCATTTTATTTCTTTTAGTTTCAAGAATGTGCCTGCCGAGGTGACACATGCAAATATCTAAGTAGGTGTCAATAGTATCTGGGAAAATTCTTACATAGGTTTTGTTCTTTGTTTTATAAAGAGCATTTTAATGATGTGTGTTTTCCTCTTCATAAAAATGTCTTTGTGGTCAATCAAATCTTACACGTGAAATTCCTGGCAGGATATCTAGCAATAAAAAATTGTTTAGGATTAAAAAGTAATGGATGGCATCAGCGTAACTTCCTAGCCACTAGACAGGAAATTAACATTTACACATTCTACAGATTCCCTGCACCTGCAAGATTTCATCATCTATGCTGAAATCATCAGGAACAGTAGAAATACTGGAATTAGATGTGTAGTGGCCTATGAAAGCATTAAGGGATGTGCACTATGCTCAGATAGTACTCCTTAATAGAGAGGAACCACTGAGTAATCCACAAAACATGACTACAGGGCAGCAGCAGGCTGACCCACAGCAGACAGACAATCGGGTTTATCAGCAAAGCCAGAAGAGAGCCGAAAAGGAAAGCTGACATCCAGATGCCAGTGACACAGGCATCCTACCCAGACTTGGGCATATGGGTCCCTCATCTGTCAGTGTTACACCAGCAGTTGGCTCCCAACCTGGAGCAGATTCTCTATTCCCAGTGAGTTAGAGATCCCAGCCAGCACAGTCACTGAATGGAAAAGCCAAGTCTTCTGAAGCAGTGCTGTTATATTTGAAAGGCCAATTTAGGTCAAAAGAAGTCCTGTGAGACTGTATGAGGGCTCTTTCCATTCATGGCAAGATTGTGATGCATAAGGCTTTTTCTGCTTGTGCAGGCATGTAAAAAGCAGCAGCACAGTGAGGAAATGAGAGTATTTTTTAAATGCCAAAAGAAAAAGAATACATCTGACAAGGCTGGAACTTACAGGTAGTTTTTTTTCTTGTGTGGAGAAGGAACTTTGTTAATATTTACTTGCTCATTCTCCTGGGAGAATTGGTATGGGTTCCTGAGTAAGCCTAGGTCTCCAAAAACCCTGAAATAACTTCTCTTTATTAGAAAAGTTCTCTTCCCATACCGTCCCAGTTTCATAAACTCTGTGAAGGCTAAATCTGTTTCTGCTACATTGAGCAATCTCAGAGAGTGAGAAAATTCTGTAACAGAGATGAGGGCTTCTGCCTCCATCTCCCCCATTATTTTCTCCTTCAGAAATTCAATAGTAATAGCAAAAAAGATTTATTTATCCCATGCTACTTTTCACTTGTTTAAGCTAGTGAGAGGGCTGTCTTCCAAAGAGTTTGAAATAGAAGAATGAACACTTAACACCAAGAAGCATCAAGGACACTCTAGGTCTAACAAACTTAGCGTTGGACTCCTTTACATGATGAAGCTGTCAAAGAACTTGGAAACTACACTTAAACCATCCTCTTTAATTGCTTGTAATCTCCTTCAGGAGCAGATGTATACATGATTGGAACATTAATTTATTGCCTGACTTAGATCCTTATACTAAATTCCCTGTAAGCATTATGTGGTCAAAATGCCAGAGATGAGTTTACCCTTGAGTAGTCTAGATAGATATTTCCTCACAGAGAGAGAGGAGTAGGCTGTGAACATGGACACATGCTGTTTTTATCAGCTCTCCTGCACAGCTTTGCTGGTATATTTTCATTTTGAAAACTTCTGGTCAGGTCTTTCTAATGTAGAATTCATATGGCATATAGGGATTCTTGGGAGCTGATCTTCTAAATCTAGAGGGCTATAGAAGTCTTCTCTGTTCTGAAAAGAGAATGGTACTGGAAGGATTGCTAACAATGCAGCATGTACCTCATAGTTCTTTAAATAAAAAGTGGTTGTCCTTTAAAATAAGTAGACAATAATTCTTAATTCATTAACCTAGTGTATAAAAATGTTAGTCATTTGAAACTAATATGGCTTAATGCTTCTACCTTGGGGATTTCATTGCATTTTAGCAATTATGTACTTTTACGATGCTATTAATAAAAACAACAGGAATACTTCTCTTAAAGATGTGACTCTATGTGATGTGTTTTCCATTATAGCCAGTGCCAATATCGATTGGCAGAAGAAAAGTGTAGGGTTTGTTTTAAAAGGGAAATGTTTAAAAATAAAATAAAAACAAAATCAGAAATATAAGAGAAAGAGAAGGCACAATGCCCTTTTTTACTGTGTTAACCCACTAAGAGACAATTATGTCTTTATAAACTTCTCTTGAGCGAAAAAAAGACATTTAATTTTAAAAAAGGAGCAAACTAGTTTGCTTTTTTTTTTTGTACAATAGACTTTCTTTCTATTTCAGTTTGTCATTACTATACATCGTATTTTGAATATTAGTTATTTGATTGTCCTGCTGTAATTTGTGACTTACAGTTTTAGAGATGTTGAAGGTGTCTGTCACCGTGATCTTTCTTATAAAATACGTTATGCATTATATAACAAATAAACACTTTATTAGGGAAAAAAAGGTAAATAAACCCATGCAGTTAATTCCTGAGAAAAATCTCTTGTTGAAAGGAATTGAGATGTTTAAAAAATGGTCTCTGTTGTTATTTTGTTGGTTGTGCTCTTTCATTAAACTCAATCCTGATTTTTCTTACTACAGGCAAATTGTATCTCTCCTAGCAGAAACACTTCATTTAACTGTGTGATGTCTGGGGCATGCAGAAGGCTGACTAGAAATAGAAGGCTTTTCACAGATATGAAATAAAGCTTCTGTTGTGAGTTACCTGTTAGAGTAAGTTTTCTCGCTTTTGTGACTATAGCAGAAGCACAGAAATTAATCCTAATTGTTCAGAGCTAGATTTTGTGAGTGTCCCCCACATAGTAGCACGTCAAAAGAGCTCAAACTAACATTCATTACATGGAAATAATTTAAAGGGTAGAGAAAATGTGGAAATGAGCAAGCATTGAAGACAGTTATATAAAGATACAAGCTTTCCTTTGTGACCAAAACTGTAGGTTCGTGATCCATCTGTGCGACCTCCCCACTATAAAAGATCCTAAAGTGGAATCATATGCAACCTGTGGGGAAATGTTCTTATTTCATTCTGATGTTCTGATTTTTCCCTAAATACTTGGAAATATTGCTGCAAAGCTAAACCTTTAGGTCACATGATAAATTTTTAGCTAATCATCTGAAGTCAAATTCTCCCCTGAACTTTATGCTGCAGGAGTCATAATATGTAGTCAATGGTATTTAAAAATTCAGTCCAAAAAAAGGTGAGAACACCTAGCAAAATAAATTCAGGTAATGAACACTCAAAATATAAATTTTCTGCAAATAGCTGTCGTTTTTATAATACAATACGAAGACCAAGATCTTGCAATGAACAGATTATCAGAATGAAGTCAGCTGAACAACAGGCCCAGATGCATTCCTCTTTAAAATTTAAAAATTATAGAATGACTGCAATGACATTTTAATAGATTTTACTTAAGCTGTTCATATGTATATAACTGAAATTTTACTCTGAAAGAAGGACACTTTTTCAGTTGTATAAGAGAGTAAAAAGGTGGAAATTCAGAGCATATTTTGAGGCAGACCTTTTCAGGATATGGAACTGATTGAATGTATGAGAATGCATTTCAATGTTAGCCTTAAACTCCAGAAGTGCTACTTTTTTTTTTTTTTTTTGAAAAAGCAAAAGTTCTCAAATAGAAAAAATTGAACCCCTCAACATAACCTTTGAGTCTTACAAGGTTTATTATTTTAGAAAAATATAAGCTGACAAAGGTCATAAGACCTTTTCCCTCTGAAATTTATGACACTGTCTAAGTGGAAGTTAACTTCTCTGATTTCTAATGCTTTGTTAAGAAGCAGGAAATGTCATCCACTGTGTGGTCCTCAAAAATGCAAGCAATCCAGTCCTGTGGACCCTCTGACTGTTTTTAGAACTGTTTAATCCACTGACTTCCATGAATACTTCTGATTCATATCACTATCAATGAACCAGAACTGAAAACTTTGCACTCCTAAGAGCACATATTGTCCATCTGGCCAATCACCGATGATAAACTTGTTTGGAATTGTGTGCTGTGCTTAAATTTACCTCTACACCTAAGCTTATGATTGAGTTAAAAGGTGCTTAAATGATTCTCTTAATAGGTGCGTGTAACCAGAAACAAAAGATTATGATAATAATTAAAGAAATAGTATCCAGGACTGAATTTCATGAGCTCCTGGGGGAAAATGACTGAATATATTCTGGTATTGCAAAAGCTTTTGTAGAAAACTGTAACGGCTTTAATTATAAGTAGAAAGATTTCCTCCTTCAAATTAAGTATCTCTTTTATTAGCAGTTCCCTGTCAATATAACAAAATCGTTCATTAAGATTTGTTTATTTCAAGATAATTTTCTTGTTATATTTTGTGCTAGCATATATTACTCTGATTTCTGCTTTTAAGGAGAGAGTTATTTGCTGTTTAACTCTTTTTCTTCCCTTTATAGTCTTTGATGATGTTGTATTTTGAATTCTGGTCATGTGATGATCTTATGTAACCACTCACCCATTTGAGATAGGACATTTCCCAATTATACTAGCTAAACCCTTCTAGACTGATTTGAGTTGAAAAATACCTGCCTGTTGTCATCACAAAGTTTTGGGTCGGGGTTTTTTGTAATTAATGGAGAAGCAGTATCAGCATCTATCGAAAATGTCACACAACTTTTTGATGCCATTCTCCTTATACTGCTTTTTCTTTGTACTGCAAATCTAGAATATAGCTTCAGCAAAGAAAATTTCCTTGACCATGGAATTATTTTGGGGTGGTTGGGTTTTTTTCAATTTAATCATGTTTCCTAGCTTCTGTGATTTGAAACCTGGAATATTGCAACTCGGAGTGCTAGAATAATGGTGCCATTGAAAGAGATGATTTAAGCATTTGAGTTTGGTTACATTCTTTCTCAAAGACCTTTAGCTGGTCACGTGTTTCTTGGGTAACCAACCTATAAAAAGCCTGAAATAAATTCTTAAGTCTGCGATCACATGCTTTAATGTCCTTTTCTGGAATCTAGCCTTATCTTTTAGAAGATAACTATGAAAAGAATGAAATCCAAAGTGTCCTGTAATGTAGGATTTCACCAGGAAATAATTCATCTACTGAAAACATCATGACTGCTAGTATCAAGGGGAGAAAGAATATAATGGATTCATTGAGAACAATTGTGTCTGTATTGCCTAGACTGTCAGGTCAAGATCCCTTATAAGATCTTTGCATTAATACTTATTTACTTCCAGTGGAGATTCAGGTTCTGGGACCAAATATTACCATCCTTCTTCAGAATTGTCTCTTAATCAAAACTGGCTTGTGTCCTTTTTAAAACACTTTCTAAGCATAATTACTAAAAGTAATGATTCTCTATAAACATTGCCAGTTTCCTCTCTGAGAAAGTCACCTAGCTGGAACTCCCTATTTCTGTTGACACCATGAAACTTCTATAGTTCCACTGGTTAGTTGCCATGGCATTATTCTTTGTGTCACTGCCTGCAACTAAGCTATGATGCATTGATGGATTATTTTAATTCAGACTGTCCATGGTGTAAATGATTGCTTTAGTAAAAGAAGGAATATTATTAAACACAACTTAATACTTTAGAGAGCCATTCTTCAAAGAACATTTTTAATATTTTTTATATATTTTAAGACTTTTAAAAAACAATACATTTTCCTAGGGGAAATGAGATGTCTTTCTAACAAGCCTGAGATATTTATCCATGGGACTTAAAATAATGTAAAAATATATTATGATAAGGTGAATGTAAACTTTAAGCCTCTTTTACAATGCTAGCAGTAGAAAAAGCAGTCCTTATGGGAAAGAAAGGGTAAATCTCAATAAAGCATAGAATTACATTTGAAAAATAAAACAAAGAAAGGATTGGCAAAAGCTTAGACCAAAGTTCTTCATGTTTGGAAGAATCATTGCTTATTTTATAACAAGTGGTTATGAAGCTGATGAGTGTACCATTTTAGCAGTAACTGCTAAAGATGTCCTATATAGGAACACCTGTAGTTAGAATAATTTCAGTGCTGCTGTTGGTTGTATCTGTTTCTCTAGAAACTGTGATCTTGCCATGACCCAGAACCATGAATGGCCATCTGAATTACATGTATCTGTCTCCATTGAAATATAAAGCTACAGCAAAATTCTCTAGAACTGAACTGAGATATAATTAACTTTTTCATTTGAACTAAAGAAAAGAAATTGTGAAATTGCACTGTATTTTTTACTTAGGTTGACAGTGCCTTCTCTCCAGTCAGATATAGACTGACTTCCATTGACATAAATGTATTATACTAGACATCCTTTCATGGTGAATTTAGGGTGGTGTCACAGTCATCTTTGAGATCTGATGCAAACAAATACTGACCAGGAATTCCAGAGGCTCAAAACCTGGACTCATGGAACTTGAACTGAAAATCTCAGTTCCAGGAGATGTAAGTCCTTGCTACATCTTAATGTGTCTATTGTCTGGTTATCTGGTAAGAAAACAAGCCACACTGCATTACCCACTGAGAAGAAATTTGGAATGGGTTTTTAGAAACAGTTCCACAGTACTATGTAAAAATGTGTGTCTTGCATTATATACAAATTATGCATTCAAGGGGGGACATTTCAGTTAGAAAGATACGATCCGTGATGTCTGTTTTGTCTTCATGACCAAGTTGGTGAGAATCATATGTACTCCTTGAGGATAATTAAAGTTGGGCAGTACGTGTGTGAGATGGTGCTGAAGGGAAAGTAAGGAGTTTTTCACTAATTTTTTAGGCCGGGAGGTGGGTTACATGGGACTAATTAGACATCACTTTTTTTTTATTCCTGTGAACCAAGATCAGATATAATGATAGTTTTTATCTCTCTGGATCTTGAGCTTTTCTCATTTTTCCTTTTAAAAGCTTCCTTTTTGAGATCCCATTGAAATCAGTCCAGTTTCCTTCTTTGACATCTGTGAAAGGTTATTAAGAGCTAATAAAGATTTGAAAAATGTGAATGAGCTAATATGAGACCATCAATGAACTAGTTTGGGCTTATTCAGACACAACGGATGTGAAGGACAGCCCCAGAAACACAGCTGGCAGTTAAAGATTTTGCAAACATAGACTGGCTTATTTTATTTGGCAGGAGAAATTACCGGGATTCTGAAGTACAAAACTAGTTTCTTGCTTCATACTGTTTGCCAAAACAGTTCCAGGGACATCATATGAGTAAGGAGTGTGAGACTTGTAGTTAGTGATATGTTTTCAATTGAAAGAAACTAGAATTTCATGCTGATGGCAATCAGGTCTACATGTGTTAATGAGGAGAAAGGTTTCTGCTGTTCTCTCTCTGTCTCAATAACCATCCCCAAGGGCTTTGCAAAAAGCTTTCGTTGTTATTTTGTGTTGTACACCTACCAGGCTATTGTCTTGACAGTGCATCTGGTGTCAACCCTAATTCCTTTGCCCAGAGGAAATCCTTCTCCAGTATTTCCTAGTGGGAGAAAAGGCGTCTTAAGCTTTGCCCCACTGAACAGAGACAGACTGCACACCTCATGTATCACCCTCCTGTGCCTTTTTTTTTTTCCCCCCTTGAGGAGATCTCATGTTAGTTTCTTAGACCCAGGGAAGGGGATTCTTACTAGTTTCACCTTGTTGGCTTTTTCTGATTATTGAAACCAATACTTTCATAAAAATTTGGGCCAGCTAGTTACCTATGATTACAGTTAATGAGATAGTGTAAATGAAGCAACAGACTTATGGCAATTTATGTCACCTGTGATTCTGACCTTTAAACTGTGAATTTGTTGAGCTGTTGGGAACATCCGGATGAGGAAGGTGAGTCCATTCCATCAGACTGTGTTCTAAACACCGTATTTTTCATAACAGTATTAGATATGCTTTTCAGTTTCAGTTTGCAGATGTTTATTTACTCATAGACTCAAATGGAGTTAATTTTGGGGATTGCAGTTGAATTATTGTGGATCAGGCTGTTACACAGCAAAAGAAGGGACCCTTTCCAGTGCGGCAACATTGTTGGAGCCCTGAGGCTGTTGACTCAGCTCATGATGTATTGTACTGTTAGTGTTTCAGCTGTCTCACAGGGGATTGCTGGTCCTACTTTGAGGTCAGGAGTTAACTACTTGTATTTTAGCAGTGTACTGATATCAATACAGCTCCTATGGAAACCTTACTTGACGTCATTTTCGGATCTTTTCTACTGTAGCTAAGCTTTAGTAAAAGTCAATAAGAACATTAGGTTGTTGTCTGTATTATTACTTGCCACTTCCTGCCAGCAATCTACCAATTCATTAGCAGAGAGTTTTGGAAATCTCACTTGATTATTTATGCAGTCAATAGCAAGGCTTGTCTGCATTCATAATTGTTTGATTTTATGGCCTCTTCTTTAAACAAACATTGTCTATGGTAATGCGATGCCCTGATGGATGGGAAAGGTTTTGTCTGTGAATATCATTTAGATAATTAAAAATGACAGATGAAATCGCCTGCTGTCTTGACCTGTACTTTGTTCCCTCAGTGATGCTGAAGAGATGCTGATTGCTGTCAATCAAAACCCATTGGAGGTTTGTAAATTCTGGCTGCTGTGAACTCTGACCTCAAGTGTTGATCTGAAATAGATAATAACCTTGAAATTCTATTAGAATTTAAAAACTGTTCCACCAAAGGGGCACACTATATATTTTTTTCTTAAGAACATGATTACTGAATGTCATTGTTTACTCCACACATTCCAGGGAAAAAAAGGGTTATGTTTAACCAAAATTAATAGTACAAATCAGAACTAAAATCATACGAAAAAAAATCACCTCTTCCTGCTTCTGTTTCAAGGCTGCAAACCATCTTTAGAAAAAATTCCATTTCACACTGCATAATGGGGTCCAAATAATGTTTGGATTCTCTTTATTGATCCTAAAGCTTATGATGTTGTCCTGACTTAATGACCTGTTCTGGCTGTCCATCTATCTCATTTTCTCATTTCCTCTATGATTAGTCTTTGAGACACTTTTTTAATTATTTATTTAGCAATAGTTCTCTCCTTAAGAACCAGCAGGAAAAACACCAGCTAGAATATTTAAGATGCTGAAAGCCCAGGCAGGAATGCACAAAGTTCTGAATGAACAACTGCCTTGAAACCTGGGTCAAGAGATCAGGTGCATAAAGGGCAGTCATCATGAGATTTTTTTTCATTACCTAGAAACTCCTGGGATAATAACAAGTCATACCATTTGTTTTGAGATTTCAGATGGGGTGGAGTTTTTTTGTTTTTCATGAAACAAGGAAGTAGAAGCATTTTTAGTTTGTATTTTGATACGATCAGTGTTTTAGAGTTTTAAATTTACTGGGAATAGTAATAGTCAGACTTTGGGAAATTAAACACTCATGGTTTTACATGTTTGTCCTAATAAGAAAAATCATACAGACATAAAATAAGTGCTTTAGGCTTTAGTAATTCTTATTTTACAAGAAAAAAATTATAATTAGGATACTCCAGCTAGTTTTTAAGTATATTTTCTTAATGAGGTGGGTGTACTTACTCAATTTATTACAGTAAAGGAAGCAAATAAATATGATCTTTGAAAAAGTAGTTGATAAAGTTGCTTTCTTTGTCTTTGGAATTTAATGTGAATTTCCAGTAGGGCTGATTTAATAAGTAGGATTTTCCACAACAGTATTGGCTTAGTGCAAAAAAATTAATATAGACATTTTCTCATCGGTGGGGAAAAAAAAATCACATCTGAATGTTACAATTCAGAATGAATTGTAATGAACCCACTTTCATCTGCAAACCAATTTAGGAACAATTCAGATTTTGTTTTGAGTGAGCATATAATTTCTTCTGTGAACAGAAGCCTGTGAATATAAGACCCTTTTCATTTTCTGACTTACTTCCATTTGTTAAAAAAGGACAGGTGAAAGTCAGTGTCTGTGTAAGTGGGACCAAATACTTTCAACTCAGCTGGCATAAGTGTGTTTTGCAAGTTTTTTGCAGGTTGTTAATAGGGCTTCCTAGGAGCTGAAGACCCTACTGTGGTAGTCCTAGGCCTTTTTTAAAGGCTGTGAGGCATACCAAAATGGCAAAAGGGTTTGCTATCTGGACAATTGTGAGCAACAATAGAAGCCTTGAGAGCTTCTTTAGCGACTTTCATTATCTGAAGCTTGGAATGTGTTGCTTTAAGTAGCTTAAATTGCTATTGTTTAAATATGTTTATAGTTTTCCTTGTTAGAAGTCTTAGTAGTATTATAGGATTAGTTGAAAATAAATTAGGAAAAACACGGAGAAGGTGAGACTGAGTGAATGGAAAATAGTTTATTTCAAAAACTCTCAAGCACTGTTGTACCCTGAATTTAGATACATTGGAACTTAGGTTTGGATTTATTAGCATACTCATAGAAGAGCTATCTCTTTGCAAGTAAGTTTATTTTACCAGTTAGATCCTGGCTGTGATTTACAGTATCTTCTTGTCTGTAAACACGCCTGTGGTTTAAATAAGTGCTGATTTTGTAAGATTTGTAGTAAATGTGTAAAATATTACAAGTAATTTGCCACAGAATGTGTCCCATCCATTTTTTGCAAATGGGATTTTGTTGGTAAAGTGTCATTCCTAGACAGAGCAAGAAAATATTGGCTGTTGATTTTGCGGAGACTAAGGTGGTCTAAAATTACTGAATCTGATTTAAAGTGCATAGACTGATCATCTATGAGTATAAAGTGAGATTTCTTTTAATTCAAAAGGGCTCCTGAGGTTATTTTGCTACAATATGAAAATGAATTGTGACAATACAGTCCTGATTGCAAGCATCCCAGGCTGTCGCATTGTGGCAATTAGCTCCCGGTTGTTAAACCATTTGTTTATTAGAGCATTAAGACCTGGTGCTGTCTTGACTTGCAATTGGAAATGGATTGCTACCAAGGTTGGTTATGAACACAAAGGACTCTCAATGAAGTGTTTATTGGACAAGAATAACCACACATTTCAAACTAATTTGGGTCACCTCCAGTACACTCCAAGAGAGTTATTAAAAAGACATCTGTAACAGGTGGTTCACTTAGTCTGATAGAAATTTTTTTTTCATAAAACTTTAAGCTCTTCTCTCGGGACCTTAAAGCAGTAGGAAACATAGTAAAATGATCCAGGAATTAAAAGGGTGTTTGTTAACTCTCTATGACTTTTTGTACATGCACAGGTTAAATTGTACTCTGTCCCACTGAGAAACACAGAGGTGTTCTGTGCAAAGGTGTCCATATCCATATCTTCTTGGTTAAGAAGCTGGGGCTAGAATTTGTTGGGGGTGTTTTTTAATATAAAATATTCCCCGGAAAAACTGATCCCATAGACACTTCTCCTGAAAACAGTGAAAACACACTTGCTTCTACCAGACAGTGTTTTGCTGGGTAACAATTATCAATCTCAGGGTGGAAATTCTTTCCAGAATAAAGAAATGCTCCCTTTTTTCTGAGCATTGGGGTGTGCTTCTGCTTTAAAACATAGTTGACTGCTGCACTAATGTGGATATAAAGAGATCTGAAACTTTATGGAGCTAGAAATGCTTGTCGTTACCATCTTTGCTGCTTGATGATGAATGCATCAAAACAATGGGTGTAAATAATATTTCAGCATGTATTAGATAAATGCTTTATGTCCTCAAGTTTTGTAATTTAAAAAAAAAAAAAAGGTAAGCATGTGCTATAGATGTTCCCAGATAACTTTATTTGTTTAGGACCATTCAAAACTATATGTGAAAGTTGCAGTGATTTAAAACATATAGATAGATAGATGGGTTTGAGTCATTGTATTACTTGTATGGGGGTTTTTTCTTCTTCTTGAATTCCATGAGAAGATAGTAAAAAATGTTAAAATTGTTGTTTGTGTTCATGGTTTACAAACAGACAGTGTGTGAGGCACTGTACATAAAAACTTAAATACACTATCTCATTGGAGGAACTGAATTAATTTTCTTCTAAATGAAGAATTAATAGCGTACAGTACCTGAGATATAAGCATTGCTGGTTGATTCTAAGCTGGTGTGTTGTGAATTTATTTCATAACTTAGGCCCTGGAAAATACAGCAACACAATGCATCACTGATACAAGAACGATAGATTTAGAAAATGTTTAGTGAGAGTATTCCACCTAGACCAGTAGGAACACCTGCTTCTATTATTCAATCACTGATAAAATGGTAAATAGCTTATGTCAGTAATGCAGCTTGCATAAAGCTACATAGTTTGCCTGTAGGTTTGGGCTTTTTTTTCTTTTTTTTTACTTCTACGTGTTTTGTATTCAATTTCTTTGTTAACTGACACCTTAGAATTATAGGATCATAAATGGACACTGACACTATTTTTATCTTTGTTCGTGTTATCTGTCTTGCAAATGCAGCTCTGCATGTCAGACTTGGAAGAGAAGAAGGATGTTAAAGCTATAAACTGTTGCTTTTAAATACTAGGGTGTAACCCACATGGTCTATTTGGTCTCTGTTTTTTTTTAACTAATAAGGGGGCTGTTCTTCCCCTCAAACCTGTGAGAATAAGTACTTTGATATCTGCATCCTCCTGAATACTTCTTGCTCCCAGTTTCATTAACTGTTATGCAAACAGGAGAAATCACATCACTACAACTTTATTTATGTGATACGATGTAATGGCAATCATATTTATTTCTATGTACTACCCAAAATAATATTCATCTGGGTAAAGATGACCTCATCTGCACTTGGAGGATAGATTTTTTCAGTGATAGATTTTAGATAAGACAGTTGTAAAGATTAGAGCTTCTAAAAAGTTTGAACACTTTCCAGAAAACAATTTGTTCCTGGGTTTTGTAGGTCTTTCTGGGTCCATTGTAATACTGCTCTCTCAGAATGGCAAGGGTATTTCATTTCAGCTGAGTGGTATTCAATAATTAAATGATCCCTAGGTGATATTAGATAATCCCCATGATGGCAGGCTGCCATCATGTGTGTGCCATGGAGTCCAGCCTTGTGATACCCAATAGTACTACATTTTTTGAAGGAAACAGTGGAAACAGCACTTCTAAACAAACTCTGAATCAATTGCTTTCAAAATCAGCTTGTAATAGGTAGGTAGTAAATATCTACTGCTCCCTGTACTTAACAGACCTAAACATTTGATGTTATAGAATTCGTTTCTCCTTTATTCAAATTTTAACGGTTTTTAACACTTAGGTTGTTTGAAAGAGGGACTGAATATTCTGCACTATTAAAACCCCATGGCTGAAGAAGTATCATGCTTTTTTCTAGTTAAGTTTCATTCGCTTTGTAGAAAATATATCTTTTTGGAGGAACAAATTGTCTATTGCCTTGTATTACTTGTGCTACTGGCAGTTCTATGTCAGGCTGTCAAAATAACGATTGACCAGATATTTAAATTTTGAGTAGAACTGTCGGAGAGAAGTACTCAAATGTCATCAGGTGTCACTATTCTCTTCCAGAACAATTCAAAATATTATCAGCTCTCATTCTAATAAAAGACTAAGGATGTAACACTGTAAAAGCCACAGCAGCAACCAAACATACTGCAGTGGGAACCTTGAAAATGGATAGTCTGGCTGAGGGACAAAGAGAAGTGCTGGTAGTAGTAGACCATAACCAGCAGCTTTCCATTTCCTCTTCCTTAGAGCACCAGCTATCTCATGTTCTCAGCAATATGGTTAGTCTTTCAACACATGTTCCCAAGTTCAAGTGTCAGGTTTTCAAACCCAAATTTGACTTGCATGTTATTGCATGAATTTGAATCATCTTTTTTTTTTCCTACTAAAAAAGGCCAGCAACCTTAAAAGCTACTATTAAAAAAATAGTAAGTGAGTTAGGAAGTCAATTACCAGAAGCTGAAGGAATATTGGATTTATGGCTTTCTGCACAACCTTAATTTGTTCCTCTTGCGTTTATGTTTTATGATGAGGTCTTCAACCACATGATCACACACTGCTTTGTACTCAAGTTCTCTGCATTATTCAATATGCAC
This sequence comes from Falcunculus frontatus, assembly GCA_013398115.1. NCBI lineage: Eukaryota > Metazoa > Chordata > Aves > Passeriformes > Falcunculus > Falcunculus frontatus. The sequence goes on from VZRV01008877.1 coordinate 360,762, forward strand.
AAAAAACAAGGTCCTGAAGAGGAGTTGTGGCTGTGAAAAGATAACACCAGGGATTTTTCTGTCATTATTATCTTCTCTAGTAATGGAATTACATAGAGGGAAAAATCATGGAGTTTCAGGAAGAAAAAGATTGGTCTCACGAACAACAGGTTTCACAACATACTAAAGACCTTAGTTTGATCAATGTTTCTGCCAGATTTTTATGCAATACTGAGTAATTTAAACTAAAATATTGGCAGGAGGCCACTAATTGTACATTCCTCAAATCCTTGACAACAGCTCAAATTCACAGAAGCAGGTAGGGAAAAGATCAGAGTACCCACAGCTGCCCTACATAAGAGTTCATCCTAGGAAGTACCCGTACTGGGACAATGGTGGTTCTTACAGCCCGGCCTGGGGGGGCCCAAACCACACCCCAGCTCCGGAGAGGAGAGAACCAGCATCAAACTGCCACAACACTGCTCTCAGCTCTCTAGACCAAACACTTAGAAGTCATGCAGTTCTGTGTTCCAGTGCTAGCTGTGCTACCTATTAACTGTTTGACCTCTGGGAAGTCTCTTTGTCTTGATTTCCCCACCTGTAAAATGGAGATAATAACACTCTCATCTCATAGTGAAGATGAATTTATTAATGTTTACGAGGCATGAAGATTCTGTGGTGATGAGCACTCTAGAAACACCATGAGGAAATAAACAATTCTGCATTCACTGCAGGCATTTGATGGTGTGCAGTAAATAAAACAGGGGCCAGTAATAGCATGTTAAGGATAAAAATATTGAAGAGCTGCCTCTTTCTCTAAGCAGTATTTATCTTAGACTTCAAGCAAGGCAGGGGGCTGCTGTGGAAAAATTATTACATGATCCTGTAATTAAAATTTGTGTCATTTTGATTATGCATGGGGTGAGAAGAAGGGTCAACTTTTCCCAAGCAATGATAATTCTGGCATTTTGTAACTTATGGGAACTTGAATTTCTTATTTATATAATATTCTGTAATTCTTTTGTTGAGTCTAGCAACTCTCATTACATACAGGAGGGTAAGAAACAGACTAGCTATATGCCTTACAAATGTTGCTATAGTCCATGCTTGGTCAGGAAGAACAATCAGATCTGAAGCTGAACATAGTTAGAGATCAGCTACACCGTAGAGGTAAAGACAGGGAGGAGCAGCACTTGGGTTTTTGGCATTGTTTTTAAACCTCTTAAGACTCTTAGTTTCTTACAGTCCATGTGAAAGCCAGTATGCAATCAACACCCTCAACTTTTTCCTCACAGCATTTTCTTGCAGTTGCATTCCACCCTTCTCTCTTTAAATCAATACCAGACTATATTTAATCCTCTCAAACCATAGCTCCTTCCTGCATTTGCTGTAGCCTTGTTTTCAGAGGCTGATTGGAAATCAGCTCAATCTGAAATCAGGAAGGGTTGAGTCATAGTTCGCTTGGTCCTGGCTCCAAATGTTACTTGGCGATCACTTTTACAGTCCCAATGGTAGAAAATGAAATGTGTAGAGAATCACCTCACTTCTGTATGCTTGTAGAGATGAGATAGGCAAAAAAAATTGCTGTCAGTGTTTCCTGCCTGCCCCTGGCAGAGATTTACACTTCAAAATGTAATTGCAATCAACTACAGCTTTAGTTTTTCTAAAACATTTCATTCAGGGAGTTTGGGTCAGGAATATGTTTGCATTATATTGTGTATCTGCAATGATTTTCAGCATACAAAAAGTTACATCCTCTAGTCCTGACAAGCAGTGGCTGATATGGAACACTTACGTGTCCCTCTGCTTATTAAGCATTTAGTTGAGGAGGAAGAGTTGCTCAGTCTTTGTTCAAGAGTTGCTGCCAGAATCACAATTGAGTAAACCCCATACTAGAGGATAAAACAAACTGTGAAGAAACTCATTCCAGGTCCTTTGTATGAAAATTTTCTTTGATATACATTGGCCCAACCCCCAAATTAACTGTCCAAATTGGAACAACTGTATTTTGTCATACTCTTATTCAGCTCTGTCAGGGTTTCATGATTTTGGTTATGATACTTAAACTACTGAAAGAGCTGGAATGAATAGGAGGTTTCTGTGGTAATATCTAGTAAAAACTATAGTTCTGCCTGAAGTCCTGCGAATTAAATGTCAGTCATTTTTATGACGCCTTTAATACTTTTAGCTGCTAAAGGCTATTGGGTGATGAGGGAGCAGGGATGCCTTGTTAAATGCCCTCCTGAAAGAATAGTTACAAAACCCCTTCTAGAACTCACAGTTGTCATAACCATACTTACATCAGTCTAGTAGAAGTGATATATAGTATGGATAAGGGCATGAGAACACTTCTCTTTCTTATTACTATAGAGGCTATCAGCAGAAAGGTGGCTGTAGTTAGGTACTAGGGAATACTGATGTTCTAGGTTTCCAGCATAACAAATGCATATTAACTAGTTCTTTAATTATTTCCAGTCAGTATTTCTTATGGAGATATAGCTCTTGCATTACCTACTACATTTGGAGTAACCCGAAACAGTCAAACTTGAATTTTACAATCTTTTTTTTGGAGTAATTTTCCAACTCAACACAATCTACACCTTAGCTTGGATAGACACTTATTCTGGTAATATCTGAGTGGAACTCAACACTCTGCTGCTTTCGGAGCTAATGGCAAAGACTAAAGCAACTTCTAAAAGCTATCGTAGAAACAAAATGGTGTTTTGCAGTGAGACCAGCCATCTTTTTGCAGGTTCAACCATTTATGTTGCCGGCACTATGTTTTTTAGATTGGTTTTAATAGCTGATGGTCCAGTATTGTCGGCAGCATTGGTTGCTATCTTCAGAAGTCAGAACACTGAAGCCAGAACACTTTGAGTGCAAGCAACTTCATCACAAATCCTAAGCACATGCTTAGTCCTGAAAGATATACTGAGGATCAAACACCTTAGGATAAAAACTCTTCTTGTTTTAATCAGTGTTCCCGATTCAGCTGTCTGTCTTTTAATTGCTGCATACCTTTTATATTGTCTGACCAAAAGGCCACCAAATGCTTCTGTGACAGTCTCGCCTTATAGAACAAAATCAAGATGATTGGAAAATCTTCTAAATATACGACTAATTTCATTGTGTAAGTCAGACATGCTTGTATTCTCTGGCAAGCCATAAACAATGAAAGTAGTCTCCAAAATGTATCCCCCCTGATAAGAACATCATGTGCTTTACAGTTTTATGAGCTGTGTCTTACCTTTGGCCTCTGGAATGCATGTGAAATGCTCCAGAAAGAATATCCAGACTGATGTATGTGTTCTTCTTAGTGGCCTGTAACTCTTGTAAAATGACACAATCCCATTCCCTCAGTTGTGGAAGCCTCTAAATTGCAAGCAAAGGGTATCCACTGAAAAATGTCCTAAAACCAAACTTAAATAACTTGACACTAACTGCATCTGTGGTTTCTCATTTCTGTCAACTCTTCTCTGATATTTAGAAGTCTATTTGAAATCAGATGGGACCCCGGCCTCAAACTCCAGATCATCAGTTAAAGAGCACATTTGAATCCTCTGTTTTATCCTCTGCCAAGATCATTTCAATTTCCCCGAGGCATGCATCAAATGCAGTTATCTAAGTAATGGGAGATGAGATCATGTCATTCCTGATCTCAGGTTTCTAGACAACGCCTACACTCTGGGACGGGAAAAGCTCTCTATACTGAAACCCTCAGCCAAATATTTACACAGAATGTTTACATACGCATGGGAGCTTTGACGCTGTACGGGTATTCTCCTATCCAGGGAATCACCTTGTTTTTATAAGCTGACACTATTTACATGACTCTCAAGTCAGCTCAAATTCCTGATACTTCAATGTTTGCTTGAAACATTTCACAAAGGGTTGTGATTCTCCCCCTCTTTACATTACTTCACTTACTACTCTGTGACACTATGCACAGAGAGAGTTTACACACAGAGAAATCATTACCTTCGCTTCTTTAAATTTCTTGGATCAGGCTATTTGTCAAATGCTACAGTGACAGTTGTCACTGAGTTACCAACAACCTGATGTTCTCAGGTGGCTGTAGGAGTGCACTGCTCCTCTGCATGCTCAGCTGAGTTTAGATGAGCACATTGTTCCACATATGCATTATCTAAATAAATTGAACACCTAGAGTCTCAAAACCACAACTGAATAATAATCCTACCCCTTTAGAAGTAAGTCTAGGGGATTTATTTGGCAATGGCTCTTAATAAATCCATATAAGCTGAAATCCAAGTGTACCTGTCATTGTTGGTACTATATTTAATCTTTAATCTGTTTTCTAATTCAAAGTGACCTCTATCTTCATCTGTTCTAAAAGAATCCCCCCAAATGAGTAGCTACATCTCATATATTTCTTCATTAAATTATTCAGATTTGCACTCTGGAAGTCTGTTTTCAACACATGTCAAAAATAAGAACCTTCAGGATAAAATACCTTGTAGTTCTTATGCAGGATTGAGAGTATATTTTATTTTGTTTGCTGTTGCCTATGAATTTTGTGATGGATGATCATAATCGTTTAGTACTTGGAAGGTTTCATCATATCAGATGAGACTTCCCATGTCCTCAGCCCTTTGTCATTCACAAAGCTCAGTTGTTCAGAGCTTTGCTTGTTGTATTTTGTGGCAAGGTATGTAACTCAGCACAGGTCTTGAGTAGACCTGAACCTCTGTTTATGTAGACTTTGGTTTAATCAGAAAGTAAGTTGACATTTGTGCAACTGAAAAATAGCTTGTGGTAATTCCTGTAGGGAGGTTTCCAGCCTTTGTAAATCTTTTTCATTTACCACATTGCTTTTGGTATTTGGGATTTTGTTGTCTGCATTCATGCCCTGGTAAAATGGTCAGCTGATGTTAATTCTAAGGCACTGGGAGCTGTGTTCTCTCAACCTGCAGCTTCTTCCTGGAGTCTTAGGTGTCTTCCTCCATAGAGCTGCTCTTCTCAGGCCTCTCAGCTGAGCACGTCCACTGACTAAGGCTTATTCTTTAAATGATGATTTTTCACGCAGAGGTGACATAGCTCTCTGAAACCTTCCTGTACTTTAAATATTGCCTTGCTAGCTTCTGCAGCTCTGGATGAAAGATGGACATTAGGAAATGTTATTTGGCTGGTCCTGACATGGTGCATCTTTAAGCACTCGAGTGTCTCAGCTACCTTTAATGCTCAGCGATTTCTCTTATAGGACTCACCCTCCAATTTCTTCCTTTTTTCATCCAGCATACCTAAGAGTGACCTTTACCCAGCACTGTGATGATGGCATAATGAGGAAGTGATGTAATATTTGGCCAAGATGCTATTGAAGACACTTTGGCTTGGGTGCTCTGTCCCCATCCAGACATCTTGGCCTTCAGAAGTAGCTAGAAAATATTAGGAGCTGGTAAGCCATCTGAATGTGGTTCTATAGGGTGAATCTAACCATGAAAGCCTAAGATCTGGTTTAGTAGTTGTGGAAAAAAACAAAGGTGCAACGTTGAAAGTGTAAAGACAACGGAGAAATTCTCTAAGCATTTAAAAATTATATAGATGATAATGAAAAGTGATTTGTACTGAATCCATGTGAAAATAGTATAAACTACAGAAGAACTGGTTATTCCTCCAAGGGAAACTGATCTGTACTTTTTTTTTTTTTTTAAAGGATACAGAATTTTTTTTTAAATTGAACAAGAAGGAAAAAGTAGAGGAAAGACAGTAGACTGATGAGAAAGAACCTAGGAATACCTGTGAATTAGTGATTAGTGTAAAAATACCTTAAATTTTTCAGTGCTCATTGCCCTTCTCAGTGAGTAAAATAAATCATGCAGATGAAAAAAATTCAAAGACTCTTACAGGGTTGCATTATTGAGATTTCTTTCCAGCTCTTCACAAGAAGAGTGTAAGACTTCTAATATGCAATACTTAACTGATTGAGTAGTTTGAGAAGTATTGTGCTCTGTCAGACAGTAAGAGCAACCTCTCTAACGGTACGGAAGAATGAAATATTAGAGCTGATCTCTGCTTAGCTTGAAATGCTGAGCGCACCATTCAGAAAAGGACATGTTTGACTGTGATACAAGAGTCTATTTCAAGGCCTCGTGGAAATGGGGGTGTGCAGGGGGTGGAGGAATGCAGTATCTTGAGGGTCACCAGAAGATGAAAATGTATCCTTCTGCACCCTGTAGATCTTAGTGAGATGTAATACAAGATACGCCACTGCTAGAAAAAATAGAACAAAACAACTAAGAAAACATCAAATAGTTTAAAGTCCTTTGTTATGTAGTTCATATGTTAATTGACTGGAGAATAGATGAAGTTGTGAGTTGCAAGTCCCTTTTTCTTGCTACTGTTCCAGGCCAACACCAATACAGAGAAACAAAGTTTTTAAGAAAGGCAATAACATGGTTATGCATGTCATGAAGTTATACAGTCCATTAATGCTTATATTTGTTTCAAAAGATAATATATACATTTCTGAGAACTATTTTCTGTTATTAAAATATAACAAATGTGACCAAACACATGAGTTCCCATCTGTACTTTCTATGCAGCAGTATTGTGATGCAGCCCTAAAGATTGCAGAAAGAACTTTCTTTTAAATCTGTAATATTCCATTGCTTGTCTGCATATAGATATGTTACATATTAATTGCTTCTGACTGACTCCATGAGGGAAAGCTTTTATTCTAGAACAAGAGAGTGAAACCCAACTTTCAAACCCTACAGGAATGAAACTCCCTTGATGAGAAATAACAGTATCCAAGCATGCAATTAATTGGGAACAGCTACTGAATCATGGAGGGATGAACAGTCTGAAAGGTCCAGAAACTCTGATTAAAACTGGGGGGGGACGACACAAAAAGAAGCTGTTTATGTCCTGAGTCTTAAGAGCACAGGCCATTTAATTGACAGAAGCCTACCAGTTATATCTCATGTGGCCAAGGAAGGACTAAACCCGTTTGATTCACCCAAACATATTCCTGAAAGAACTGAAGCAAGGGATTACCTGACACAGGAGAAACTCAAAAGAAATTAGTACACATCTATGTTCTTCAGTGATTAGGAATTCAAAATGCAGTTTGAGTCTTGATATCTTATACTGCATGGCCAACATCACGAAAACACAGTTCTTAGCAGGAGTGTTATTAATTTCACTTTAATTTTAATCAAGAGTGCTATACATGATGCTAATACAGGGAGTTCTTAATTGTCAGGTGGAGACTAATTTAATTTTTATTTCTTTCTACTCCCTCAGTTTTTCTGTAAGTTTACTAGGGATTTTCCTTTTAACTATCCTTGCACAAAAATGACAAAACACTTTTTCTTCACTAGTGGTTTGTATGATACCAGAAAGGATGCAAGGGCATTTTTGTAAATAGGAGATAAGAAAGTGATTGTTTCTGTCTCCTGTACATGGCACAAAGAGGCTGCTTCTGTTAAAGATTGGATACCGTTTGATGGCTCTGTGTAGTATAATCTTGTGCAATTACCTCAGTGTGGTTCAAAAAAATAACTCTAAATATGGCCATGTAGGTTTCCAAGGCTGTTTCTCATTTATCTTGTTGAAACTGTTTTCCTTCTTTAAGTTAAATAAAAGTTTTTCAACACAGCTAAAACACAGAATATGTGGGTTGAGGTATTACCTGTCTCAGTTCTGTATCAACAGTAATCATATGTATTTTACTTTTGGAAATATTTTCATCATTCTACTGAAAGCAGACCAAAGTGCTACCAGCCTTTGCCTCCTTTCCTTTTCTCCTGTCCCAGTCTTGGGATTTGCAGAGCTAATAGGAGAAAAAGCTGTGACAATGTGCTCACAGTTCCTGATTCATAAAGTTAAGCTTATGCCTAACTGTTCAGCATGTGTGATGTCACACCAATTCGTACTTAGGAAACTGCATCGGGATTCATGAATTTGGATTGGGTTTTTTGGCTTCATGTCAGACTTGTATTTCCTGAGCAAATCATTCAGTCTGGCTGCATCAGTTTTCCAGTGTATTTCCATTTATTATATGTACTTTGTGAAGGTAAACAGCTTTTGTGACATGCATAAGTGAAAGATTGCTATCCCTTTGAATCTGGTAAAAAATCGGACCAAGATGAGAAAATCCAGTGATTGAACCACTGATGGTAAGACTGTAGGCCAGAGCTCCTCTTTCAACTCACACCTCTGGATCTTCCAGAGCATGAAATTTTGTAGGGAAAAAACAGTAGAAGGCTTCCAAATGAAAACAGCTAAAAGAGAAGGTTAATTTTGGAAATTGGAATGCAGTAGTTATCCACGAACCTTGAATAAAAATGTTCAAACAGGAGCAGTGAGTGCTAAGCATCTTTTCCTAGCTAATGTGAATAGTGATCTGCCACCAGATCTTTTAGGTGCTGGCAAAATTCCTAATACCTGTGCGTGTCATTGGAGGCTGCTCATGAGAAACTGTTGTCAGTACTATCTGCTGCACATTATTTTGTTTTGATTACTGATATAACTTGTTTGTTTACATTCTTGCAACAGAAATAGTTTCATGAAGTGAATGGAAACTTTGCCTCTGACTGCAGCAGGACCCGCATTTCACCATTGATTTGTTATAGGGTAGTAGTTTTTACTTTGGTTGGGTTTTTTGTTTGGTTTTGGTTTTGTGGTTTTTTAATTGCTGAAGACAAAATGTTCTTTGTATTGGCACTCATTTGATTATTAAGCCTTAAGTGAAATGTGTTTAACTAAAGAAGTTATTATAAAATAATGCAGTTATGGCATGTTTCATGGGATATCAGTTTGTTATTAGACTTCACAGATTCGTTTCGTATTGGCTGTCATAAAAAAAAGATGATCTGCCAACGTTTCTGTGTATGTATTTTCAAAATATATGTACTCTAAGAGAAATAATTTATCACTTTAAAGCTAAGAATATCATAAGCTTATATCTGCTTTTAACCATCTGTACATATCTGAGGTGGAAAGCCTATGGTTTATCTCTCTTACAGATTAAATTTCTGGATGTACTGTTTTATCCTGTATAATAGTTATTTATTTATTATTAGTAGTACTTGCTGTATATTACAACTGAAAAATTTATGATAAAGAAACTTTATTTGGAGCTCCTCAGAACCAGAGACCATATTTGGTGCTTTGGGCTTTAAAAGTGCTAAATACATAAATACATTTCAGTGTGAACTTCTTCATGATAAGAAACTCATGTTTAAAATGTTCATATTTATCAACGTTATCAGAAAAACATGACTCAATGGGAATATTCCAACATATTTGTTTTCTTGCTATTAAACTAAACTGACATTCTGAAAGGACATTCTTAAAGCAACTTCTTTAGATGCAGCTAAGTTGTATTTATAATTAGTTCCTAATTTAGCTATGCAAGCAGAAGGGAGGAGAGATGCTTATGTTTTGCCAGATATGAGTTTTTTCCCTTTTAAATGTAATTATAGGAGGGTTTTTGCATTTAGACCATCTTATCAGACATCCTCTCCTCAGCTACCAGTGTGTAGTTATTGCATTTATGCATTCAACTTCTTAGTCAAGTGATGCTATTTTTTTTCAGCTGCTGCCTGACAGCCACTAATAATAACACATGAGGACAGTCAGACAAAATGAAGACAAATGCTGCTTGTCGCAGCAGAATCATAATGTCTCCAGACTCAGTAAAGACAGTCTAACTGTATGTGGATGCTCCTTATAGCTTATTTAGGCCTGTGGTTTTTCCCTGTGGTTTTTTTTTTTTTCCTTCTTTTCCAAAAGCACAAACATTGTGCAGAAATACATTAAGGCAACATATGGGCCTCTTAGTTAGCCAAAACAATGTGGAGCCATGGAGAATAGAGATTGCAATGCACAGATGGATATTGTAAAAAATTAATGAGTGGCGTAACAGATCTAAAAGGTAAATTTTAGTCAAAATTCAAGTGGGAAGCATAGAAAATGGTTAATAATAGGGATTTACAAGATTTTCAAATCACCTTATATGAAGCATTGCAAATATTATACAGATGTGTTTATTCCATTATTTGATAATCATGTTTCATCACGGTAATAATTATGTCTATCTAGATATATGCCATCAGAAGTAGATTGCTGATAAACAATAGCACTTTTCTTCTACTTGATGTAAACTCTGCAGTATTAAATATCCATATTATTTCCAGTTCAATATTAGAAAACGTCAGTCATTGTGACAAGTCTGGCAAGAGCAGTGCATTGAACAGCCCTCTGTGTAGTGAAGTGCTGGTTTAAATAATCACACTTCCATGTTACATTACTTTGTTGGTAAAATCAGATTCTATACAGAAAATGAGCAAATAGTTCTTCTCTCCTATAAATTCACTTCTTCATAACAAAATTGAACAGCTCACTGAAACAGAAGGGAATTGCTTTTGGAATGGGCAACATGCAGTGCTTACCCACAACTAAAATCTGATCTGATTTTGCCTGAATGTAATTGAGGGCAGAGTTTGGTATTTAAAATAACATTTATATTATCTCTGGAACTAGGGGATGTTTCTAGCTTTTATTGTATTCTTTATTAAAAGGATTATGTGCTATGGAATTTTTTTTAAATCATACCTTTTTCTCTTTTTTTTCTTTTTTTTTTTCTGTTCTGCACTCTTGATTATCCTAGATGTGCTTTGAAAAGCTAATGCATTAGGAGTCCATTTTCTTCTGTATTTAAAAAACCCCCTTACAAATTTAACATGGACACTTTCTTGAATATACTAAACAGCTACATGTTGATACTGATATATCCTTGAGCTTCATTCCTACACTAGCTGATCCCACTGTAAAATTACAGCAGTTGCTAGTTTTGATAGGGGTTACAATGGGAATACTAGTATGGAGAGAGAATCCAGAACAGCAGGGGCATTATGAGCATGATGTGAGTCTGCTGTGAGTGACAGTACTCACCAAGAATTGGGAGAGAGGGACAGGAATATGCCTCAAGTAAATGTCCATTTATTTATTTGCTTTTTGAAGTCTTACTGCTTGCCTATAATTACAGAAAATGAAGAGAACAGTTTGACAGGAAAGGCATCTCAATCAAAGCTGCTCTTTTAGATTTTTTGTTTGGAAGTTTTAAGCTCTCAATATTACCTTGGCTAGAGAGGCCAAATGTGCAGACTTAGTCCATCAAAAGAAGACTTTCAGTCAAAAGGTATAGTTCTGTTCTGTGGATACAAGTTTTGAAATCACTGACAGCTCACAATTTTTGTTTCCTCAGAACTACACCAGAGAGAAAAAAAAAAAAAAAGAAGTTGAGAGAGGAAAAGGAGTGTTGTATGATTGCAAATTTATATCTCTTTTATCAGTACAGAAATTGTACAAAGATAAGAATTTTACTGCTTGGAATCCTACATCCATATTCAACTCTTTTATCAGTGGTCCACAGTTTTAACAGAACTGGTCCCTAAAATTTCTTGAGTAGGCCATCTTCTTTCTGTGATCTCAGGTAGAAATGTTTATTGGAAAAATCACTTCTCTTTAGATTTCAGTGAAATATTCAACTTTTACATCTTCTGGATGTAAAATCCGTCTTATGGATTTTACTAAAACCTCACTGATAGAGGACACATTCAAATAGGAATTTGATGTAAAGACAGAGGATAATAACACCGTGGATGCTTGGGAAAAGCCGTTTTGCAGGAAGTGCAGCAAATAAAACTATATAGACTTTTACCTGGATAATTTTGATATATAAAAACTGCTGTGATTTGTGGAACAGCAACCATGAGTATGAGTGAATGAAGTAACAGGGAGTGAAAAGGCAAGATAGTACCTGTAAAAGCATCTTCTACCCAATTTATTAAGAAAAGCTTAACAGAGAGTAAGTAGCAATAATCATGGCATTAGATGGTACTGGCCCAAGAAATGCCTAATTTTAATACAAGTTTTGAATAAATAGACAAGTTAGATGCTGTTTACAGGATGGTAAGAGAAGGGATGACAGAAGTTGAGACACATGGTGATGAGAGCCTTGACAAAGTTGTTCTTGAGTAGATGAGCAAGAAAGGCAAGATAACAGGAATGTTGTACAGGGAGACTTGGCAATGTATGCCCAAATTAGAAGTGGGGAAATGATCCAAATATTTCCATTAGAACTGCTTGTGTATCTGCTTCTCATGGAGAAATAATTTTGATACTGTTAGCCAACTGTTTGCATCAAGAAGAGATATCTGTACCTTCCTAAAGCACTGTTTGAATTTCAAGGGATTTGTCCTAAACCAAATGTCAGAAACATTCTGTGCTGCTAGAAAAGAACAGGAAAGTAGATGCTTATTTGCATATTCAGGTGAATATTTAAGTGCAAAAAATGCTTTTCAAAATAGTAGCAGTAGTGTTGTATTTGGAGTATTAAAACAATTATATTCATCCAGATAAAAAAAGCTATAAAGCTAAGCTTGCTTCAAATACAGATGCCAGACAAAATCCTGCTAAAATTTAGAACAATAAAATATTAGGAATACATGCAAAATTAAAATACTGGCCTTTTTTTAAATACATGCCTTTATTTATAAAATTGTGCGAAGTAATGGACAGCTTTTTATGACAGTAAATGATTTGCAGATATTCCAATCTCATTACAGTGGCATAACTTTGGAGGTGGGACTAAAACCTGTTTGCTTGCTATTTTAAGATGAGACAATTCAAGAGGTACTAGCAATTCACCTCCTAGCTCTATGTCAAGATTCTCCCTGTAAATTAAATTATTAATTGGCCTGTATGTCTGTTTATTTAATGAGGACTGTGACAGCCTTTACTAGCGCATATGTGAGAACAAAAACATCACAGTAGGAGCTTCTAAACTGCCCGGCAAGCCAAGGGGTTAAGCAGTTTGATATGTTGCATTAAAAGTAGCTATTAGCAAATGTTGTCTGGCTAGTTGCGACATAAATACCAGAATGTGACATTCATATGGAAGAAAATATAGCATGTTTATGCAATTTTAAGTCTGTAGTAAAGATAAAAATTTACGTTGTTTCCTTTTACACTTATTTCTTGGAAGACCATATTATAATACAGTTATTCTCTAAGTGTTATAAAATTATATCCCATTCAAAGCCCAACTCCAGATTTGGCTGTGTGGGGCAGGACTGGCAAGGGATAGCACATGGATTCCTCTAAAATAAGATGGAAGGGTCAAAACTGTGCAGGACAGAATATGTTGTATCAGCAGGGTGGCCAAATTCCCCCCTTCCCAACTGGCTTCTTGAGAGCCAAGTAGCAACCCCTTAAATCCAATTAGCCCTTCAGCAGCAACATCACGGATAAGAAAGTTTTCTGTTTCTAGTTTCTGTGACTCCGGACAATATGGATCTGTACTGTATTCAGCCACGTTCTGTCTGCTTCAGACTATAAGCTCTGTACAAGGTTGCTTGTGATCCTTAGTTATATATACTCTTCTATAAACACTTGTGTGCTTAAATGATACAGAATTTTCTCAAATGGTTTCTTGAAATTACCCATGGAGGACACTTTTGGGTTCTAGTCTGGATCAGTGTGGTCATGGGAAATGTCTGTCCTTGACAGTGAGGCAAGCAGAATCAGTCCTATCAGCACACATTAGAAGAAAAAAGAACCATGCTGTGTTTTGACTCTTTTATATTTCTAATGGAAACAATAGCTGACTGGAATGGGAGCCATATTCTGCTGTAGCATGTATATGAATCCTCTTTAGGTTTTCCCTCATAATCCTGTCCCTATTCACTTGTAGGCAGGTGAGAAAAAGTGAAAAATATTGTATAAGAAGCATAAAATAGCTCGTATTTTTCAGACTCATTAGCATTTGACTTACTCTATCATTTGAATATTCTGATTACGTAATATGATTTTGGAAACATAGTTGCCTTCAGATTAATTTCTTTCCATTTTTATATTTTACAAGTATCACTATCAAGTCTTAAGATACACACACATCTGGAAACTGTGAAAAAATGTATTGTGTATGTTTGCTGTAGACATCTCAACCATTGATCTATCAGTATTTTTACCTTCTATTAAAAGCAAAGATCAGATTAATTTACGTTTTTTAGTGGCTTCTTGTGTATTCTTTATAACTAAAAGTGTTGGTATATTTCTTGGGAATGCCCAAGAAATAAGTTAAAGTGAGTGGAAAAGACAAAGTAAAAACTGCAAAAAAATATGCAGACCACTCAGTGTCACAGCACTATTTCCTAGTTCTGGAAAGCAAAAGATTTTTGCAGACAAGTGCTATCAGGAAATTATCAAGTTGAATAGAAGTGGATTCTTAAGTATGGCTGTATGGGGCAGCAGCAGTGCTGCCCTTCAGTTCTCTGTTTCTATATTTTTCATGAAAGAAAAACAGAAAATGCTTGTTTAATGCCATTTCACTTTGAGTTTAATACTGTATACCTAAGTGCCTGATAAATTAATGTTTCTTCAATTTCTACATGTTGCTTTATACATATTTTACTGATAATAAAAATAAAGTTAAACTGATGTTCTTAATGTTCTTAACGCAGTGCCTTAACAAATGAAAATATGAAGATTAGAGTGGTTTTTAAGGATAAATCATTTGTTTTCCACATTTTTCTCCAATGGGTCTCATGAAAGCATTTCATTCTTTAAAAAGGAATTAAAATTATTACATCAATGTGCCATTTGGTATGCTGGTGATTTGCTAAAATAATTGCTGGACCTTAGCATACATAATGCTTGTGTAATCTCCGTTTTGTCTATACATTGAAAGACTTTGCCTGTTTCTCCACTTTCTGTTTCAAAGGAGCCCTCTGCTGGACAGCCTGTTTTGGTCTATAGTACTTGTGTGTATATGCACACGTTCACCACAAATAAACCTATATATAAAGATATATGATAGATCTATTACTCGGAATTTTCTTTGTCATTAAAGAAAGCATTAGCCCCTTAGAATACAAAATTGCAAAGGATGCTTTGTTTTCTTGCACTTACGATGTAACTCATTTAAAATAAAATGTGTTTTGAAGATCTGAAGTATATCAGCATATTGTGAAACATTTTTGCTAAATTATTATTATAGAAAATTTAGATTTTTAATTTTAAAAGATATTTTATAGATAATTTAAGAAATTAATTTCTCCAAGGATAAGTAATTGATTTAGAAAATAGCATAAGAGTTGTGCAGTTATACAATGTTATATACAGTTATATATGCACAGTTATTTATATACAGTTATACAGTTATAAGAGTTATGTTGTGGCTATTCCATGCTGTTCTTTTCTATATTACGTTTACTGCCTAAATATGGTTTAAATCCTTGTTATTTCCTCTATGAGAATCAAATTAGCTTGAAAATGTTCTTTGATGCCACGTAGTGATATTATTAGTAGGTCTGTAAATTTCATTATATGTGAAGTGCAAATATTGCAGAAAAATAAATAATTGCATATAATAATAGAGTTTAAAAAGATTGAAATTTCCTAAGCAATTCATTAGTAGATTCACTTAATCATTCGTTACTTGTATGGAAAGTAGACTTCTAGTTTTCTATCTGTTTGCTTCAAAAATGGTAAGTACTTTAAACTTTGGTGAGACTTGCTGGTATACCTAAAGACACAGCATTTCCAGGAATGCCATATTTATGGTTTAAAATGGCATAGGATTGAGTGCTGTCTTTGTAACATGTTGGTGGAGTAGCACTGAAAAGTACTTTGGCTGTTTCTGACATCAGTGGTAAATTGGGCATGTAAAAGGAGAAGCCTTGAGTAGTGCTGCGATAGGCTTGTGAGCATGAGCCGAACACTTAAATGTATTGTTTGTAGGCCCCGACTTCTCATTAGGAACACAAAGTTACCGCAAGATTTCTCTCTCTCTCTCTCTCTCTCTCTCTTTTTCTTCCGAGAAAATGTCGGTGGGACTCAACCTGTGGCCAGAGATAGCTCATAAGTAATAATTAAGGGCCAAAAATGACAGAATACTAAATTCAGTATGCAGAATGGCACTTTTTCAGAGAAGTTGAAAAAATCATCTTTTCTACTTCTTCAAGTCCACCAGAAGCAAGTTTCCAATATATCCCTTCTTTGTCAAATTTAACAAATTCCTCAGACTACAAAGTGATTATACTTTTAAATTTTACTTTTTATATAAGTCTACATTAAAAATAATAGAAGTCATGGAAGCTTCAAATTGGAATCTAGTTTCTATTGCACATTAAATATGGTAATCTAAGCTGCTTTAAAGCTGAGGATACTGCCACCTGGAGCAACCACTTTCAATGATGAGAAAATACTATCCATGTTGTTGGATTTAATGATCTGCTTGTCTGCTACAAAGCTGACTGAGATTGCCAACTAAATTCTCTTAAGTCATTGCAGCCAACTTGCAAAAGGTAATGGCAGCCCCAAAATATCTTAATTTAGAAACAGGATTTTAAAATGAAGTGTTTTACAGCAGTCACATTGCATGGAATATTTCTGGTTTTGACTGAGGTTTGGGGTCGTCTTTTTTTTTTGCAATTGATGCCTTTGTGTATTTCAAACATTTGTATCTAAAACTAAGGGAGATTCCTCTTTGCCAAGTTGGTTGGTTAACTGCCAGATGAGTCAAATAATGTACAAATGCACCATTCTTCTTTCATGATTTTTTAGTAGAAAATGCCTTCACTGCGACTGTTTCTGCTTTTGGTTAGCAATTATAAACATGCACACACACCACCACTACTGCTACTGTCTTTTACCTGCCAAAAATATTAAAAGCATTACAGTATTTCATTTTCAGCTTAGAATGAGAGTGGACTTCGTTATGAAATTGCCAGTGTGGCTCCTAGAGTGGTCAGAGTTGATGTTGAGTGACATTACAAGCAGTTACTTCACAAGGCTTAGGGGTCTGATCCAAACCCATTGAAATTAATGAAAATACTCCCATTGACCTGAATTGGCTTTGGATAAAAGGGTGTGATTGTACTGCTGCTTCTTGTGACTTTTAGTCCAGTAAACCAGGGACAGAATCCAGAAGTAATATCCATGTTTCCTACTTTCTAATGCAGAGCACAGGAACTCATGCTGACTTCCTTTTTTCTTTTTCTTTCTTCTTTTCTCTGTCATCAGAATGGCACTCTCTCTTCCAGTATACATTTCATGAATTCTGGAAGTGTGAAATGCATACAATAATTTAATTATTATATTTAGATGTGGGCAACCATGAGCTTCAAATCCTCTATTTTCTTACAACCAGAAAATGTAATATTAAACAAATTAAAAAGGAATTCTCCACCCATCATAAACTGAATGCCGAATAACAACAGCAAACAAAGCATGCCATAGCATGTTGCAGAACAGTACTTTCAGTGAAAGAGTATATGCCTGTATAACTACAGAATTTTAAATGTGCAATAAGGTACACCATGTGAGATATTTCCTTTGATTTTTAACTTTGGGGAGTTATGACATAAATTCTCTCACAGGGTTAACAATTAATTGTTAACTCTAATTATGATCAGTTTCTGATATGTGTGAGCTGCATGTATAACCTTTTTTCATTCAAACCCTGTCATCTTTGCTACACATGAAGCTACTGAGGGCCCAAATTTGAGACAAGGCAGATGAGTGGTCCTACTGGATAAGACAAAAGAGTCATATACCCTAGTGTTCCATCTTTGGCAGTGGCCACTATGATGAAATACACGGGGAAAAATACTAGAGTAAGAAAAGCACATAGTACCATTTTCCTCCTGCCTGTCTGCACTTTACAGATTTTCTGAGCCAAACGGAGTCCAACAGTTTTGTGGGTTTTAAATTGAGATTAATTGTTGAGATTAATTACTTTCAAATTTGTGGGGGAATTTGACCTCTCCATCTTGAATGTCAGCAAGTGATTGAAACTGTGTACTATGTTAAGAAAAAAATGCTTCCTGTTGTTGAAAGCTGCTTCCATTTAACTTCACTGGATGCCTCCAAGAGTTGTTGGGGCTGGGGACTGTTCCTGCTCACCCTTTGCTTCTTCAGACCTCTTGTGACTTTGTACAGTCCTACCTTTTCCCCACTTCATTGTTTTTTTTCAAAGTGCAAGAGATCTGGTATATGTAATTTTATGTCACATAGAAGCTCCTCCGTTATTTTGAATATTGTAATTGAATTTTTTGTAACATACGTGTTTAAGACTAGTTGTTTATTGAATCGAAGCATGCAGCAAAACATTTTAAAGGGAAAGCAAATACTAGATTGCAGTAAGAAGCATGCTGTAGTCTGGTAAGGCCTAGGAGAAAGAACTCCCATTCATTTAGACTTAATTGCACTTCTATGCCTCGCTGATCACTTTTTTCCCCCAAGTCCTGCTTCAAGCACTAGCACGCCGCAGATTGTTTTGTGGAAATCACAGTCCATGTGATTCTACTCATAGATCCTTCATCAGGTAAACACCAATGTCAGTCTATCTCTACAAAAGAAGAAGTCTGTTCTGAATATGGCAAATGCTAAGAGAGTACAAAGTTCAGCAACCAAAACAAATAAATAAATTGGTGCTCTGACTGCTGTGCTCTGCCTTGCTGAGAGTCTGCTCTCACAGGAAGAGCAAGAGTGATCCATGTTATCCTAGAAGTTCTTGCTTATTTATTGGCAGGAGACAGATTCCAACTGAAGGACGATAAATGAGAGAACTAATCTGGATAGTGACCTCACATTACATGAGTCAGAGTGTGTGAGCAGGGAAGCTGGCAGTCCATTTTGTTCACTGAGGGGAGAGGGAGTTAAATTTATTGATTTTGTTGTTGTTCCGTATCCTCTATCCAGAACAGAAGCATGAAGATTAGATGATTTTTTTTAATATAGCCAACTTCGTCAGAAATGTGACTGTTACTGTAGCTGTGAGGCAGCCAGGAGGTGAAAAAACTATGGTTTAACCATTCTGGGATTGTCCCTTCACCAGTTAATTTTGAATAAATGGATTTCCAATGCTACTTTTTTTATGTTTTAACCTTTCCTTCCTAATGACACTTGCTTTATTCAAAGAGCTCAGGAACCATATCTGACTGAGGAAATACTAGGGCCACAGGCTGTTGGGGGAGTATTTGAAGAATGTGTAACTATACCATCTTCCTACTTTCTGCTTTTCTCCATTTTCACAGGGTCTACACATACATCATCACATTTCATGTGATGTATATACATTATCGCGTTGTGTGGTTTGTTCCCTTCTTGCCACTTAAATCTTTGAAATTGGATTTAAAAGAGGACAGTTAATCATCTTAAAGGTCCTTCTGATTTTAGGCAACAGTCCCTTCCTTTATTGTGCCCCTTTATAAGTTTCTGAGCCTAAGTCAGATATTTGCATGTATAAAGGCTGAATGTCTCTATAACTGTCTTAAAATTAGTCTTAGCACTATCTCTGAGAGTTGGATTATTTGATATGGTTGCCGGCCCATTAGGACAGAAGAGACTGTTCAGGAGTTCCCTTGGCACTTTCGTTTTACTGTCCCAGGAGAACCAATACTGTCATTGTAAACTTCTTTTTCTTTCTAACATTAAAACAGTGGACTTTCAAAAGAGAGATGGTCGAGGAACCACATGACTTTGAACCTAAACCTCATACATTCAGACTATGAGAGAAGCTAATTTAAAACAAAACCATAATGGTGACAATGGCCAACATTCTTCATGTAGTTTTTGCAGAACATAATACAGTATGTTTTACTGCATATTGCCAAAGTGTTGATATCTGTGGTCTGTATGTTATCCCTAAGGAGAAAGAAATGTAGAAAATCTATGCCTGAGGTCTTATGTACACAAAAAGATGTTAGTTGTGAGGTAGCAATACTTCAGCTTAACTGTCACAGACAGAGCATACAAAGAAGTTTATGGAAGACTTAAATTACAAGCGTGTGAAATTTAATAGAGAAAAAAGCTCAAACGTGTTTTAATTTTGATATAGGTCCTTAAAGCACACCTCCCTGCACTGTCTCCATGAAGGAAATGTCCTCTCCTGATCCTCTTTACAGGGGAAGACTTCTAGAACTTTCTGGTTTCCATGACAAAAGAGAAGGTAAAGGAAAGGAAAAAAAAAAACTTAGGAGGAAACCAGACCCAAAATACATCCCTACTTGGGACAGTCTAATTTTTTCTTTATATAAAACTAATTCTACTTAGGTCCTGTGTCCCTGTCATTTAAAAAAAAGCTTAGCATTCATGAGCATATGAAGCTTCTAATGTGATCTGTCCCTTCTTTACCAAGTTCTAACAACCCAGATGCTGGATTTCTAAGCGTTCCTGAGATAGTCAAGAGGTCCAACTGGCCTCTGTGTCCAGTTTTATACAAAGATTTTCTTGACCCCTTTCTATATCGGAGACATTCGTTAGATGGAACAGCCTGTTCTACTTCACTATTTGGTAAAAGGGGCAATAAGCCTAATTCCTCTTCCCACGCCAACAGCCTTTTTCTGTTTTGTAATAAAAATGCAGTGGGTTTTACACCGTCAGACCAGAATGGAGTCACCTGCTGGATAATGATTAGTGAAAATATTGTTGTCTATACTGAAGAGAAGAATTAGTATTTTCCTGGTGCATGGGAAACATTTAAAAGCATTTCCCATCTCTATATGTTCCTGTAATTTTATTCTTTACTATTTCGTACTTAATTGCTGTAGGGTACAGTGTATTTGACCCTGTGATTATGACTGAGATACTTGGAGTTAAAAATGGTTTTGTTTAGAGCAGGCTGGCATGCTGGTAAAAATAAACTACATTCCAGACCAAATTTCAGTATTGTATGTATTTCAAAGCCACTTGCTGCTTTGATATCACAAAAGCAAAAGTCTTTTGTAAGTGCAGGCTTAGTATCTATCACTTCTGTGGGGTTTTTGTAGGAGTTACTGTTCCAAAGACAGAGTTTTATCTAAAAATCTTCTTGTCTTATCTTAATAATGGTGTTGTCCTTTTACTCCCTCTATTTGGCTTAAGGGATAGCAAAGATCTATATTAGTTTAATGTCTTCTTATTCAATTAAAAGTGTTCAATACTTGTGCTGTACAGTGCAGTCAGCAGCATATCTTAGAAAATCCTTCTTTGGATGATACAAATGTGTAATATTGAGCTGTATGGTTTAATATATTCTTCTGAAGGAGGATCTGTGCTTTTTAGGACACAACCACTAGCTTTTATTTTAACCACTGAGGCAAACTGAGTTCATTAGTGAGCATAATAGGATTAGACATGAAAAAATGGACCCAAACTTTCTAATCTCATTTGAAAGGAGCCTCTCCAAAAGCAGACAAATGCTTTTTTTTTTTTTTTTTGCTGCCTTTTTGAAGCACTATTTCGCTGGAGCTGACTCAGATTGATAGAATAAGTAAAAAGGCGAGTCACATTCAGTGACATTATATCTGACTAAGGCAGTAAGAAGCACTTCCCTTCAATGAAAAGAAATATATTCCACTTCCTATTAAGTTTCCTCTATGCTTCTTATTATGTTCAGGTAGGCACTGATATAAAAATACGTGTCCAACATTGACTTTCTCCTTTGGTTGAGGACACTAACCAAATGAAATGATCTTCAGCAACGGTGGCTGCTTATTATCTTTCAAACACATAAGTAGAGCAAGTTCCTTTTGAATGAAGTGGTATGGAGCCGCAGCACAGCTAACCTTGCCCAGGTGTCTGCCTGTGTGCAAAACTCCTGCTGCTTTCCCAGTTGAAGTGTGCTTGATCTTTTCTCCATCTCTGCAGTTAGGGGTCTATTGTTACACTCTCATCTGAAAGCTTGCAAATGACATTTGGGTGTGATCGACTCTTAATGGAAGATTACAACCCTGTGGATCAAAGTGAACCACACATTGGAAGGAGGCTCTTAAGAATTTTAAAGGTTTAACATAAAGAAGATAATTACGCAGTCTGATTTAGAATTGTTTCTGTGCTTGTCATTCATACTTTTAGGAGCCAAGCTTGTACTGTGCCTGCACATGCCAGGAGTACATTTGTATAAGAAATGTAATTGTAGCTTACACAAAATTCGTCCAAGTTTTCACTTTTACAGAAGTGTGGTGCACAGGAAGAAAACATTTGCTACCTAAAGGTTTTCCATTCATTTTGTTTAAGACTTCAGTTTCCTTAGATTTTCACATACTAAATGTGCACTGATAATGTTTTGAGATTTAGAGTCCTTTTGTTTTGTACCTGATTAATAAATTGTTTTCTTCAGACCAAGGACTGCAGAGTTCAAAAGTTCAACAGTAAAAGCACTGTAGAGCCATTTGAACACTGCCAACCAATAGTGAAGCATAGATAACTGGCTACAACTTTAGGTTATTTTTCATCATTCACAGATGGGATTAAAATACTGCTCTACATTTGAGAGTTGTTACTGAAAAATTACCTTACAAGAAAATCTAAGGATTCTAAAATTATTCTGCATTCGTCTGTTAGCAAGGTGATTTGTAATGGTTTCTAAATAGTAGAGAAGAGCTGTAGCCTTGTCTAACACTGACCTTACCACTTCACATGACTGATTTCATAAGGATCTACATGTAGGTGTTTAGATGTTTCACTGCTTCCGTCTGACATAAACTAATGATGTAGACTGGCCAAACCTGGTGACATGATTAAACAGTGATGTTAATTAGTGGCTTCTGTGAGAGACTTGTTTCCTCTTTTTAGCAGTATTTGTTATGCATATATCCAAGTTAAAGGGAAAGAAGTGGATGTATTCTTTACAGCATCTGTTAATAGCATTAAGAGTTCAGAAAAAGCATTTAAATTATTTGGTAAAGCTCATAAGGTCCATCTTCATGCCCTGTGGTTGTGCAGAGACAATATCTTTGTGTGAAGGGAAATGGCAATTTTCTGCAGGCAGTAATCATCTGTACTATTACTTAGATGTCATGTATTGATGATCCTATTTCAATCAAACATATCTCATTCAGAGAGCTTTTGATGGGAGGAATTTTTGGAAGGGTTTAGGAAGGTTAAATCTGCGAGACATGGCTTCCATCTGGAATGCATTAGCTACAAAGATTTATTAGCCAGAGTGCCTCTGCATAATGTTCCATGGAAAGCAAAGCCCTGCATCTAATTTCCAGCATGATGTCTATATGAGAAGTGATCTTTGAAATATCATAGGTGACAATCAAGTTTGTTATAAAAATAGTAAATGCACAGGATTTTCATGGCAGCTATTTTAAATCCCTCATGAGGGCTGCTAAGCAGGTAGTTGATTTGTTGACAAATGATAAAACTGTAGAAATAGCAACATGCATGACATTTTTAAACAGGATAGACTCTTTAAGCAGTAAGAGTCACATCAGGAAAATTATCAACATTTAGTGGTTGCTTAACTCTGTGAAGGATGGCATTAGGAAATAATAGAGGCAATATTTAACTTTCTGTTTCACTGTTTTCTGATTAAATCTGTTTCAAGAAGTGCTGCTTCTGATCAGCAAGCAGGAGGGAAAGAGCTTTACAGATTCTAATACATTAAGAAAGCTGACTTCCTGGAACTCTAAACCATCCTGTATCTGATGACAATTAAAAATTACTAGCATAAGGACATAAGTACTTAACTCAGTTTCACAATGAGCCGGAGGGGGAAGAAAGTTGGGTTTTTTTAAGTTCTGTAACTACAGAAAATAATTCAGTGTGACTGCTGGAAAACATTTCTACACGGAATTGTCAGGGTAATGTGATTTCATTTCAATCAATGATGAGAGAAAGGTGCCTAAGACGCTTTGAAAACCTGAGCCATTTAAGCAGGACAGTGAATTTCTAAATAATAACTGGTACCTTTAATGAGAACACTGTTTCTGAAAGATTGGGAGACAGCAAGTTCTTGTCTGTAAACTCAGTTATAATATATAAAGTGTGAAGTTGCCATTACTCTCCAAAATTCCCAATAAAAATTCAAATAAATAATTCATGCATCATGAGGTGCTCCATTCCTGTCTTCTTGGCCATTTCTGTGCTTGTAGAATGGGTACTGGTAGAAGAATATTGTACTTAAAAGGAGTATAGATGCAGAATTAGAACTGTGAATAAGGAGTCCAGATATCCGAGTTGCATTCTCAGCTCTGCTTCAGAGAGAAAGATCCTGGGCGAATCTTTAAAATTTACATGTTATGCTCTTTCCATTTGTGATGTTGAGTGGATGGTGTTAACTGCCTTTGCATAGGAGTCCTTCTTCAATTATGTAATGACTATTAAACACTTAATAAAAGAAGAGAAAGAAGTTACAGGTAGATTGCTTTCTGTACAAGTAGATTAATCCATTGCTGAAACATACAAAATATTCCCTTAAAGACTGTCTTGTTGCTGAGCTAGAATATCAAAATGAATAACTTTTTTAGATGATTTCTAGTTTAAGTTTTCTCTTATGATTATGTGTTAGTGTGTACATATTTCTGTACAAATGTATACATCAAAATATCAGAAAATATGCTGGGTTTAATTTAATAGCATGTGTTAACTGAAAATTACAGATCATGTAGTACAGATATTGTTAGAAAGTTTGTCATCTCATGTCTTCAGAAGTCTTGAAACAGTATCTAATACCTGAAACATGCTAGTGAAGAAAGACAGCAGAAATCTGCTAGTTGCATCCAACAACATGGTTTTTTGACTCATTTGTGAGTGTTAAAAACACAGAGATGGCAAAATGTGAAGGACAACAATAACTATCCAATTTTGCCATCTGTGTGTTTTGAGATCAAGGCTTACAGTTTTTAAATTGCTAATTCCTTTGGCAAGGGGTTGGAGGTTAAAAAAATCAGTATTAGATCAATATTCTCAGGGATTTTGGGGAGTTCAGAAAAGGGTGTTCAATCTGTTACTTCCTGTTTGGAATGAGGAAAGTGGATTCTAAGAAAACCTTCCAGTGCATCAAGAACATAGTAAGAGTCATTCACAGAAAAGCGGAGCACTTTCTCTGCCTCTTTTCTTCGCTCTGTTTTCCACTCAGGTGGGATGTGAGGTCCAGGGAACTGTTTGCTCCTTAGAATTCCTTCCTCTTGTTATTTAAAGTCTTTCTGTGCAACAGGATTAGCAAGTTATCAAGTCATTACTTCTTCTATTTGAGCCTACATATAAAATAGTGCTGAGCTGCATTTTCATTTCTATATCTTTGATTGTTGCACTTTGTTGTCTAATACTTAGTAATAAGTTTATTTCTAAGAAGCTACTTTTCAATACTTGAGCTCCTTACTTTCTGCTATGGATTCCTGAGAGGAGAAATAGCAAAGCAGGATAAACAGGAGGTATCATGGTCATTACACGGCACAGGGTCTTTAAGTAGATAGGCCCATTCATGACAGGGGTGCGTGTCTAGACAATGTGCAAGTCCCAAGGTAAAGCTGAAAAAAACTGGGGAGTTTGTTGATGAGTTATTCCTTAAGAAGAATAAAGTTCCCCACCTGTTTCAGAAAGATACCGTGTTGTCCTGATAGGATAAGGGGAGAAGACTGGGAAGAAATGGGTTGAGTCCTCTGAGTTAAAATGAAGGATTTTTATTTGTACAGTGTAAGTTTCTATTGTAGCCAGTAAAATGCTTGAAGGCTCTTGTGGGTTGATCTTGGCTGGTCAGCAAGTGGCCATCTAACCACTCTATCAATCCCCTCCTCAACTGGACAGGAAAGCCTTGTGGGTCAGATAAGGGCAGGGAGAGATCACTCACTACTTACCATCATAGGCAAAACAGTTTCATCTTGGAGAAAATAATTGAATTTATTACTAATCAAAGCAGAACAGGATAGTGAGAAATCAAGCCAAATATTAAAAACACCTTCTCCCCAGGCCTCCCTTCTTCCTGGGGTCAGCTTCACTCACAAATTCTCTGCCTCCTCTCCCCCAGTGGCTCTGGGGGATGGGGGATAGGAGTTGCAGTCGTTTCATAAGACATTGTTTCTGTTGCTTCTTCCTCCTCAAGGGGATGACTCCTTACTCTTACCCTACTCCAACAAGGGGTCCTTCCTGCAGGAGACAGTCCTCCACAAACTTCTCCAGTGCGAGTCCTCCTCATGCTTCCCTGCCCCAGTGTAGGTCCCTTCCACAGGGTGCAGTCCTTCAGGAGCAGGCTGCTCCAGCATGGGTCCCCTGCAGGGTTGCAAGTCCTGCCAGCAGACCTACTCCAGCCTTGGCTCCTCTCTCCATGGGATCGCAGGTCCTGGCCACACATGTTGCAGTAACAGCCCCTTTCAGGCATCTGCCTGCTCTGGCGTGGTGTCCTCCACAGACTAGAGGTGGACATCTGCTCCAGTGTGGATCTCCACAGGCTGCAAGGGAATCTCGGTTCCAGTGGCTGGAACACCTCCTTCCCCTTCTTCTTCACTGATCTTGGTGTCTGTAGAGTTGTTTCTGTTACGCATTCTCATTCCTCTCTTTGGTTGCAATTGCTTCTGCACAATAACTCATTTCACTTAAATCTGTTATCCCAGAAATTCTGCTGCTGGTGCTATTGGGCTTGACCTTGGCCAGCAGTGGGTCCCTCTTGGAGCTGGCTGGCATTGTCTCTGTTGGACACTGGAGAAGCTTCTAGCAGCTTCTCACAGAAGCCTCCACTGTAACCCCACTGCCACCAAAACCTTACCATGCAAACCCACTACAATGACATTTCTGGAAAAGGTTTTCCTTGTGCGTGTTTCATTCACTTATTTACTGAGATAAGTACATGGTAAAGGATATCTTTGGAACAAGTGATTGATGCACAGTTAATACTGTATTTTAAGTTATTTATCCTATTCTCAATACTTTCTTTTTAAAATAAATTTTTCTTCAGACAGGGGCTAAAAGAACACATTCTCCTTTAGCTGGAGTGGTTGTGTTTTTCCTGAGGGATACAACTGTAGGAGGCAGCTGGCAGGAAAGAGAAATATGAAACATAATAAAATATATATGGGACACATTTTCAGCTTGGAAAATGCTTGACCATTCAGTCCTTCTTCCCCGTCCACTTCACATTGCATCTGCCACTGCTTCTGATTTTCTGTGTGGGTATCTCCCCACAGGAGAAAACACAGTTAGGAGCTGACTCACCATAATTTGTCAGCATGTTTCAGATATTGAGCTTTTAGGTACTAGCAAAATGTGGCTACTTCTTTTCCCTCCGGAATCCCCAAGAGAAAGCAGTGCTGTATCTTGAAATTAATGACCTCCTCTTATGATCAAAGGTCAAACTTAGATGCAGGTCTTCGGTACAGAGGCAGTCCATAGCAGAAATCTGCACTACGTTAGGCAACATCAGCCTTGTAATAAATGGAAGCTGCTATAGAAGAAAGCTCATGTGCTTTGTCTAAAGCATGTTTCTACAGAAAGTGGTTTTAAATGTGAAAATAAGTACTGATATTTCTAGACATCCCGTGTGCTATGGACTAGCTTTCACTGTACACTATCAGCTGCATTTAGATATTGTTTGAATTGTTTACTAAGGGTAGTCTCATCTGTAATTCTCTCTAGTGGGAATGTTGTACACTGTTAGATTGTTGTCTTGCCTTATAAACATAAAGATCTCAGTTTTTGAAGCATCTGGTTTGTACATTGTGAAATCCATAAAATGCAAACATTATTGTTAATTCCTCACATTCTAGAATCTATAGTTCAGTTTGTGGTGGCAGGTGGTGTGAAGCTGAGGGAAACTTGGCCCTTAATGCCTGTTTACTTATTTAAACTATTGAATAGCATGTACATGGAAGAACGAAAAATGTCCTTTGTAAATCAGAACAGTGATTGTGTTAATATAAGCAAGCCTAAAGCATGTGATGAATACTTATCAGGCATTAGAATCAATAAGTAGTCTTTAGATTTAAAATTAATGATTTTCTGTGTTCTCCAAAAGTCAAAATCTCTCCAAGTTGTCTTTGTTGTTTCTGATTTTTCCCAAGAGAGTAAGCAGGGTGTGATAAATCATCATAGCCACAAAATAAACAAAGTGCCTGACAAAAAAGGCTTGAATTAGACTTAAAAGAGTAAATCTTTGCCTTAAATATTTTCAATATTTTGAAACTGTAGTTGTGGAAACGTAAGATTAAAATAAGATCTGGTGCGGCTCTAACCTAATGCTATTGCATAGATGGTAGAATTAACGTTTCCTTGACATGAGAATGAGTTCATATTGTTGGATTAAGTCATCTGCCCGTGTCCCTGCTATTTATCTGATGAGTCTTTTATGGGTTTGCTTGATAATGCCAAGTGGTGTAGAAAATTTAAATACATGGAAAACACCAGCAGAATAGCTGACTAAGAGCAAAGAGCTTTTTTCACAATCTTCTATGAAAAATAGAATACATTTTATTTATTAAATTCTTAAAAATTTGAATTAATAAATAAATAAACACATAAACATATATCTGCACATAAAGGAAACATAAAAGAGAAACCTAATTCATAAAAATTAAATATGTAAATTAAATTATTGTGAAGGAAAAGCTGACTAAATCAATTTGATTTAATGTAAAAAATGTTTAAATGCAAAGAGAAAAATACATTTTGAAATGTGAAAGTTGAGATATAAACTCAGACTAGCAACAGCAGCATTCTTTTCCTCAAGCATCCTTTGTTCAGGTAGCAATGTATGTGAAAGTGAGGCCATCTCTGGATAATGCTGCAAGCCTAATACAGAAGGAAAAGATAGTACTGATAAAAAATGTGTATAATTCTACAACACGCAGTGCAATGTTAAGATTTTTATGTAGTGATTCGTCCCTGTTCGCATTGCAGTAGAATTTCTATTTTCTTCTCTTGTAGTCAGATTTGGACAATTTCTGTCCCATGACTTTCTTTTTGAGCATATCAGACTCTTAGAGGTGTTATCCTATATTTGTGTAAAAGCTGTCACTGACAAGAAATATGCAATACACTAAAGCATCATTTGCAAATGTAATAAAATATAATCTTTCAGGAAATTGACCCAAGAAAGCCTCTGTGGTACAAAACATATGTCTGGCAGAAGTACAAAATTTTTGTAGCTGACTTGTACCATCAAACAATAATCAAATAATGAATAGCTGTGAGACGTATACTCTTATTTTAGGAATTTATTGTCTTATTTCATTAAGAAAAGAGAAATATGAAAGTGAAGTGTATTGTCAAGAATCTTTAGAGACAGAGGAAAGGAATCCACCTGTGTGAACTATGAGCTGAACTGTGAGGTTAGAAGATGAGGCAATGAGTTTACCAATCTGAAAGAAACATGTCCAGCTCTGAGGTGGCAAACTATTACAGGAATCATAAAGAATGTTTGGATGAAGAAAACATTTCTCCCAAAAGTTAAATCCTTTCGAATAATCTGACAGAACATGGGGGTTTTTTTGAGGCAGTAGTAGCCCTTTTAAGCCATAGAGCAGAAGGTGTTATGCTAAATAAAGCCCTTGGAATGTTTGGATGAACTTCTTGCCTTCTCTTAAAGAAAATTTGACATGTTGACACTCCTTCTAGAATTTTGATCTATGATAATCCACGTAAATCCCGCCTAGTCAGTTAGTTGGTGTGTGATTTTCCCTCAAGCACAGTACCTGACCACCCTTTCTTTTCAAATGCTGGTGACCTCCGAGCAGGTCAGTTTGCACCTTGCTAGTCTCATCTTGGCATACCTCCAAAAGGCAAATAGGTCAGACTTCTGTTAGTGAGTCAAAAAAGAAAGTTCAGTCTGAATGCTTAACAAGAGAACAGAGCATTCTGTTGTAAATGTTATTCTGACACATGGCAGAAAGTGCTAGAACTTAGTTTGGGAACTTCCTAGAGCACAGAAAATAAACTGCATTCAGTCTGTCACCTTCAGCAGTAGCTAATGTGGTGTCTTTACCAACACCCATGAGCTCTGGGAAAGTTTCTCAATTCACAACAGAGGTTTGCAAGGTTCTGTTCTGCAATGGTAACACACAGAGAATTCTGATGGACATTAATGGGAGCTCCTGGAGTATGCTATTGAGCTCATAAGATTAATGTCATAAATACACATAAACGTCACTACGAGGCCTGACAGTGATTTGGTATCTACTTCTTGCTTTATCTAAATCTCAGCTTTTAGTTTTGTGTGGAAAACTTTATTGCTCTTTTGGAATAGGTGATAAGCACACAAATTCTGACCGAGTTCATTAAGAGCTCTCCTTTTGGCTTTACACCAGAAGAACACCCGGTGATGCTAATGTTCTGCAGGATTGGGCCAATAGAGACACAACAGTTTTATTTATAATAATGATAACTTGAAGATATATCAAAATTTATTTTTGTTACATTGATAAGAGCAATAGCACTCCCTATAAGAATTAAAAGGCTCGTTATAAAAGAATTTCTTAATGGTACAAATAGCTTTTTTAATCCAGCCAAACCAAAATGCTATTTGATT
This sequence comes from Falcunculus frontatus, assembly GCA_013398115.1. NCBI lineage: Eukaryota > Metazoa > Chordata > Aves > Passeriformes > Falcunculus > Falcunculus frontatus. The sequence continues at coordinate 390,997 of VZRV01008877.1, forward strand.
ATTCAATAGAGATTTTTGAAGAGAGACATTAATTGGTGTCAGATTCAAAAGCAGTTCTATGCTTTCTTCACAGATAGACTGTAAAATGTTATACTTTTCATATTCATACATTTCTTAGTGTCTGTTATGTGTCTTGAAAACTGGGGATACTGTATGAAGAAATGTTCACAAGATTAGCTAAGTCTGGAGCTTCCCGAGTTACTGTTTGAGATAAAAGATTTTGCCTGTTTGCAATTTTCTGAGAAAAACATTTACAGGTACAAAACATTTACTGAAAAGCTCCTATCACGGAAAAAAATCAAAATAATATTAAGGATATAATTCAAATAGCAATGAAGCTAATGAAGGCAAATGTATTTATGGTCTACTCCTATGTGAGTCTGGAGACTCTAGTGTCCAAAAACATGACTGAGCTTCTCATTCAGAATTTAGATAATTTTTCTGTACACAGCCACTTAGTTAATAAAGCTCAGTGACGCTCAGTATCTCTGAGACATCTACCCTTTTCTTAAATTTGGTGTAAATCAGTCAGTAAGTTCAGTGTTTTGGTGAGGCAGCTATACAAACAGAACAATACTGTAGAGCTTTTCTTAGGAAAAAAAGTTGTATTTCCTTAAATCAGAGGACTTGAGAGTGATTTTTATGAATATGTTATTGTGTTCTTTTTATATTCTCTAAATTGTATGCTCATTGAAACTTTTTTTTTTTTACTCTAACTTGTGTAGCTGTTAGTGGTAAAGGGGCAGGATGTGCTGTGAAAAGACTGCAAAGGGAGCAAGCTTTTTGATGCCTCTCTTCACTAATTTAAAGGAAGTCAACACTGAAAGATGCATATATGATGATTTGATGAGTTGGAAAGGTTTGTGGTGATGTGTATTCATATGAAAAATTATTGGTGCTTAAACTGAAATATGAATTAGTTCTCTGAAAGCATATAGTTAAGATGGATTTAGACCAGAAAATGAAGGAAGAAGAGTGGAGTTGTATTACTAAGAATGACCATGAAACAAAAAGTTTGCATGTTACAGAAAATTATTTTTGATGCATTAAAGTACATCCATTCTATGTTCATTGTAATTCACTTTAGTCACTTAACAGCAAAATATATATCATTTATACTGCTATCCTTAATGCTTTTAAACTGTTATATCCTTTCCTCAATGAGTGCTTGTCAATTTCTCTGATCTAGAGTTGAATGCATAAATTAACTAGGTGAAGTACCTAGAGAGTTATGATTGGAAGAAAAAGAGAAAGCAAATAAATATTGATCTACAACTCTGAACTTCTTTCCAAAATCCTGGTTTTTTATACTGGTTTTCAGCATAATTCAGAGTTGCATACAATGGCTTTTGTTGACTCATCCTCATTGTCCATAGATCATTTAATCAATGTTATTTTATGGCACAAACTAAGGTATTTTTATGTGGTGTCATCTGTGTGAACATTGCCACATAAGCACTGCAGCCCAAACACCATGTATGCTGTAATACTGCCAAATTTTCTCTTTTCTCCTTTCCATTAATTCCTTCATACTTGCCCAGTCGCTGTATCTTGTTACACCTATTTGGTAATGGGAACTGTTCTACTCCTTGGCATTGGCTCATGTGGAACACAAAACCCATTAGGGGAGTCTCTTCTCAGGATTACATATATAGGCTATTCATTAGAGCATCCTTATTTGCTCTTTTGCTTAGAAATGAGACTGTCCATAATCATTTCTTTCTTATGTTCTTAGACCAGCACATTGTAAGTTTCCATTGAAAGCTGCATCATAAGTTGTTTCTTTATTGATACATTTCCATGACACTTCTTCTTTAAATGAATATTTATTCTCTCAGCCCTTCCTTAGTCCTTTTATTGCTCACAGCACCACAGGCCAATAAACAATATCAATTATAGATGCAAGGTTATTGCTAGAGAACCTGGATATCGATCTCACATAAGTTAGAAATGGCTGAAGGAATGAACTTATTTGTTGGCAGGTGTCCATATCATGAAGCAATAACCATAAATATCTTCAACCTGGCCTTTTCTTGACTCATATTACAAATATTAGGAGTTGAAGAATCAGAATGAAGCAATATTACATGCAAAGTTGAAACACATTAGGTAGCCAGCCTGTGAGGAAAAACATGCTATCTCTGTATAAAAATTGAGGACTTTAGCTTGCCAGTTTGATATTTTGCAAAATGAAGATCTTAAATAACAATTTTTTTAAAAAGAAAAAGATATGTCATCATTAGTGTAATCATCTTTCATGCATTTTCATAATCAAAACTTTAAATATTTGCTTGTAAAGATGCTGAGTGTCAAACAATATATGACAATGTTTCCATTTCTTGTATTTTCTTTAGTAAGAAAGGGGGAAAACTTTGGGGTATGCCATAGATTGTGATTTTTTTAAAATGGATTCTTTGGTCTCAAAAAAAATTCACAATTGAATCCAAATGCTACACCTAAAGGTTGATACTACTTTGAGACTAGTTTTAATGAGGGACTGCAACTGAGCCAACCTCAATTTCTCAGTTGCAGTTTGGGCAAGGAGAAAAACCCTGATGATTGATCTACATGGGTGAGTTGGCATCAGTTTGCAAGCCCTCTGGGTAGAGGCAGGACATCCAGCAGGAAGAATTAGAAAGGAAAAGGGAGAACAAACGTTTATCGCCCATTTAGTAGCATTTTATGGCAGTGTTATGGTAAACTGAGAGATGAATGCCTACGTTCATGTATTTTGCACTATTCTGAGACACTAATAACATTAAATCAGACTTAATACTTTGCACCAAATGTTCAGTAAAATAGGGAACAATGTGAATATTTGTTGATTCTATATGCTACAAGTACAGCATCAAAAGTAGTGCCTGAAAAACATGAAATGCTGCAAAATAGAGGTCAGAATTATGCTAATGTCATGATAATATAAAAATATTAAGTCACCAAATGACTGGATTACAACCCAACTATCTTCAGTCCCTAAGAACCTTTTAGCTAAGCTCATAGTAAATAAAACACCGGTTCTACACAGGAATCTGATTACAAATTCACACATTTGTATTATTAGAACTGCACAGAGCATTCACCTCTGGAGACTGGGGTTAAAATCTGATTTAGGTTACTGGAGAATATTAGTGTAGTTGTCGCAGCCTAGTAGATACTTCATTATCTAATAAAACCTCCTCTCAATCCTGAAACCGGTCGGTGTGATTAACATGTTTTCTTTAGAAGAGGCTAGGATTGGAATAGCCAGAGATTAAAGTAAATGGACAGGCCTGTATGAAAAAACATACTCATTACTCTAATTATTTGGATATATACCTACTTGCCAATTTCTCTACAAAAGTCAGTATTCAGTGTGCTAGTAATTTGGATAAAGAGGGATGAACAGGTGGAGTGCAGGTGTGCATTCAAAGAAAAGGGCATGACTGAAGTATATTACAAAGTCAAACCATGGAAGATCTTAGTTCACAATTATTCAGTGATCTCATGTTATCAGACTTTGCTATTCTTTCTTTTTTCTTTTCAGATATCCAGTACACGTCGGTATTTGGAGTATTTTTTTGTGTTTTCTGTGCAGGTATAAATGTTGTGGAGTTTATTACATTACTGGAGTCAGTCGAGAAAAGCTTTTTTTCAGTAACTGTTTTACTTCTGTTATTGATCCTATTTTACTATTCAGTTCATTTTCTATAATTGTGTAAAATACTGTGTATTGCAAGAATTTAATGACAATCTATATCTATTCAAATAAAATGGAGATAATAAAGTCTTTGCTTGTCAATACCATCTTTTTTTTTTTCTCTTATTGTATTCCCTTTCCTCTTATTAGATTTTTAGGCAGGCATTTTAAATTCCTGAAGACATAAACTACATAGAGCCAGGCCACTGTAAAGGCCTAACACATCAGTAAATGTCACTAAAGTGTCAACTCTTTGCATCATAACCGCAGTTCATTTCTCAACATTGACAGTGATGCTTTTACTGGATAAGAATTGGAATGGGCATAGTTCCAGATCTTAATTACATCAGGCATAGGGATGAGGAACAGTCTTTTTCCTCATGGGGAAGGGAGAGTAGAGCTGAATTTGGCCATCTAGAGCCCTATGCATCCCCGTTTATCTGGAGATAATAGGATTAAGTTAAGCTATGGGACTTCCATAGCTAGAACTGCCTTGCTGCCTTCAGCAGGGGTCTAATAAGGATAGATATAATTGAGTAAATAGTAAATAAGAATAAAAAAAGTACACAGTATAAGGAGTATGCTTGTGAATAAATGACGGCAAATTGGATTCCATCCAATCCCTGCAGAGCTGGGCGAGATATAGCTACGCATGTGGAATTACAGGATGAAATGTGTTATCTTTCTCATTTTCTAACTTTTACCATCTCGACTGAAATCTTACATCCAAAGTAACCTGAAGTTTGAGGAGAATATGGGCAAGGGGCATCACAACATTTGTTTGGTATTAAGCGGAAGCTTTTTAATGCTGTTTGTATAAGGTTATACATGCACAAAAAGTAAGTGGAAATAAATACATGCTGAAAAAATGGGATTTTGGTTTTCTGACCCATAGCCACCTACTGAACTTAGTTTATTAACAGTTTAGCACTTACTTTCACTTGTTTTGACATCTCAAAAACAAGAATAAACATGGAGAATGTAGCCCAAATGAAATAATTAATTAGATCATTCGCTAGCAGATATTCCTTAATTTATTTTATTATGGTTCTTCTAATATTTTTTTTCTGTTTTGGTGGTGTTTTAAAATGCAGTTAAGAATTACTTTAAGGAAAAAAATTGTAGTACAGAACGGTAACTAGAGGTCAAAAGGTGTTTTTGTCATAATTTTCTGTCAGTAAAAATACACTAGAAGTCCTTGCCTGGTGTAGAAGACATAGTCATTTAATTATCATTTATTTTCATGCTTGTGACTTATAGTGAATTGTGAATCTGAAATAACCTGTGTTGTTGGAGTTCCTTTGCTTTGGTTGCAAACACAGAGCAATCAGATCCATGAAATTTTCAAAGGCTGCTTTGGAACTGTGGAACAAGGGTCAAAATCATGTTGTAGACTAAAAGGATGTTATCCCCCTTAATTTTTTCCATTTTGTGGAGGAATGACATTAGTCTGATGCTAGCATACCTCGAGAATGGCTTTGTAAATCATTAGGATGTGGTGGTAGGTAGAGTTAGTTTTAGAAATAGAATGGCTTGTCTCTGCATTTGCTCTCCTTTCCTTTTTGCTCTTGAAGATGGCCCCAAATTTGAATTGTTGAAGCTAATGTTTAAACTGTCGGATTGCTCCATCCCTATCCCCATTATTACTTACCTGCCAAAAGGTTTGCATATACTAATGGATCTCTTATAAATCTGAGCCTGTGTTAAAAAGTTGCAGTGCCCTATCTGGCTATAAAGCTGAGAGCATTCGCATATTTACAAGCAAGGTCACATATTTATTAATAACAGTGTATACAGAATGACAGAAACTTTAAGAAAAGAAATCATAAAAAGGCAGCCAATCTAGTCAAGTGGGGAATAGCAACAAAGAGATTACTGTGAGCAATAAACTGATGACTTTGGAAAAAATGTAAGCAGTCCGCTTAAGAGAGGACTGGGAGATCTATGAGCCTAAGTAGGAGCAATTTAAAAGGATAATTAGAAGAGCTAAAAGAAACTGAGTGTTGTGGTGTGAAATATATCAGCAAGCAATAAAAGATTCTTCAAATGTATTTGCAGAAGACAGAAAGTGAAAGAGAAAATTAGTTCGCCCGAAATGAGTGTTGGGAATTGGAGACAAGGTGATACGGGGAAATAGAGTTTTGTTTTCCTTTTGTTTTTACAGGCTCTTCCCAGAGATTTTAGAATATAAGTTCTATAGCATACAGAAGTACCAAAACAATGAACTGAATGGCTGTTAAAGGCAGAAATTTCAATGTGGATGAAGAACCAAGTACAAATCCATATTACCAACATTAGGTATTTAGTGGAAATTACCTAATGAAGTACATACAGCTATTTTTATCAAGAAGATATAAAAGCTCACAGATTGAGGACTACAAGAATAAACAAACTGGCTTCTGAAATATATCTCTGTTCATAAATTTTTTGAGAGATAGAAAGCACCTATAAAAACATTACCTTTTCTAAAAGAGTTGAGTACACAGTACTTACCTGCTAAGGGATTCAAATCAAATGTATCAGGTAGCTTCATTTCAGGTCTGGGGTTACAGTCCTACCTAGGTGATATTTCTTAGTGTACATGTTTAAATTTGGGGGATGTGTTTAGCTCTACTGAAATTTTCAAGCTTTTGGAGATACTGCAGTCACATCTTATGGGAGCTGGCATGTTTGTTACATATTGGACCTGAATTTGCTGGTAACTCAGCATTGAACAGATTTAAGGAAAGAGTCAGGGAAGCAAATGAAATTGTCATTTGCATTCACTCTGTTGCTTTTATGATAGAGAATTTTGGGAAAATGTTATGAGTGGTTTACTTCAAAATGTTTGCAAAATCCTCATATGGGCAGAAAGGAAAATATAACAAATTAGTAGAGTTTATCACTGGAAAATGTTCATTCTTAGGGATTAAATTCTGATGCCACTGAAATCAGTAGGACTTGTGCTACTGTCTAGACTGGAATCCCAACCAAATTGATAGTTGCTGTTTGGTTTTTTTTGATTGATAACAGTAAAATAATTTATTTTTTATCTTCTTTAATCAGGATTTTAGTGATGAACATCTAGTATTTTAGCCTTGAAAAACATTGTATGTGAAGCATTAGGAAATCCCTTATTATCTTTGCTCTAGATAGAGCAACAACAATTTCAGGATAGTAATCTAAGAACCTCACTTGATTAATAATAGTATAGCAACTGCCAGAACAAGAAATATAATACATACAGTTGAAATCACTGAGTTTATTGTTATTAGGATTCTTGACAACTGATTTGCACCTGCATCCATCTGATCTGAAGTTGTCCCAGACTCTTAACAGATCTACCCCTAAAAAGCAAATCATGGTGACAAGAAATCCTGTATTATGAAGCCCTATATAATACAGTCTTGTTTGGTCTTCAACCATCTTTTTTTTATCTCTTTGGATCAGCTTCAGGCTCAAAATTAGCAAAAAGACATTTCATTGGGATCAGTGGAGTTCCTGAGATATGAATCTCATGAGGGACATCTGTATCATTGGGGAAATAATTGTATTTCATTGAACTGTAGTTGCAATATAATTTATCCAATTTAAAGTAATTTAAATTTATACTAGCATCAGAAACTCAATTCAAAAATTACTCACCAGTTCCATTCATAATGCTTCTTTGTAACCTTTTAATAATTTTTCCTTCTCTTAAATTTCTGTTGAAGAGTAATTTAAAAAATCAAATCTAAAAGAGAATTTCATCCAACTTCAGAATTTTCACTTCCACTCCAACGCAGTCTCCTTCACCAAAAGATGAAGCTCTTGAGCAGCATGCTCAAATTTCAAATGTGTGTATGTATTGAAAATTAAAACTCAATTTTTATTTTTTCATCTAATTCTCTGATTTCTTGGAAAGGTTTTTCACAACTCCTTCAGATCACAGGAAAGGCCTTGTCTCCATGAATATTTTTTAAAGAGTGCAACATTCAGTAATAGTTTCAGAAACTAAGAAAGACTTGAATATTTCCCTCACCTCAGTAATACTCAGAAAAAGATGGAACTTGTATTCAGAAGTGTGTGCTTAGATTATACTCAGTTTGTATCTGTCAGTATTACATACTGTCAGTATTATTACAGTTGGAGCACTGAGAGTCATAGCCATGAATGTAGTGACAGCTGTTGCATGAGTATGGACTAGCAAATGGCTTTGCTCTGAACATTGCCCAAAAAGCAGTTGATACCAATATCTTAAATAACACCAATCTTACTGCTCTTAGTTCTGTGTCAAGGGGAGTCTGTGGCTGAGGAAGCCACTTGACTTTCTAGTAAAGCATTATCCATATTAATTTCTGGAACCAAATTTTATCTACATTTCAATATTACATTTTTGGCCATTGTTCCCTCTTTGTCCCAGAATCTCAGTGAGCCAACAGATAAATGTACCAGGGAGCTAATAAACACTCCTATCATCCAAGCTATCAGCATTATTGTGATGAATTGGGAAATGTGTTTGCAGTTTTACCTTAGATCAGTAGTGGTACTTGGTGCTTATTACCTACAGGCTTGAATGTATACATGCAAAGAGAATAACTGTCTGAAAGGTTTAATGATACTTGTGATGCAGTCAACCATTATTTCCCTCTGACAGATTCTACTACCTGAAAGACTCAGGTTAATATAATGATTGAGTGCTTCCACTTTATGCCATGTGCAGTAGTGGTATTGCTCTGTATATCACATATAATATTATCTAGCACTTGTAAAGTGTTTTGCATGTGCACTCTGCTTTATGACCATTAACTAATTAATCCTCACAATGGCTCAGTGAGGTAAACAACAAGATGCTATCACCCGTTATTATCCCATGGTTATGCTGTCATGCTTCATTTATGAATTTATCTATATACTTTGTAATGCCACATCTAAAGGTTCAATAAAAACAATTTAAAATAATGAAAAATAAGAGAAACTCTGGCTTTTGGGAGCACATGTGACATATTTTTATAGTGGCAATGAGCTAATATAATTAGAGAGTACAGCGAACTCCAAAAGGAAGAATATGAAATGTACTTCACCCATTCTACTTAACAGATGACATTGTTGTGGAGACAGAGACAAGCTGCTGCTTGCAGGGAAAAAAAAAGGGCTAAGTACAAATGTATCACAGATAGGGTGAAACCTCATTTGGAAAAATTAAAAGATTTGTTTGCAGGAAACCATAATATATTTAAAATCTTAAGACATGCAATATACACAAATGGTTTCTTCTAAATGCATCTATTTAAATACTATTTAATAGCACATGGGATAATAGGTCAAATCTGGCAGAATTTTGTCTCTGCTGGGAGTTTTCTGAAAAATTTTAATATTTATAGAGGTACCCTTATCCAAGCAATTGACAGACAGTGAATCTGCATCAGTGTTTTACTTCAGATCAGGGATGCAATTCTGAAGTGATGTTCATCACCCCCTCATACCATGATTCACTTCACATCATGGAGCAGTCCTGGAGTACTTAAACACCTTTTGGATAAAACTAAAGCACACAAGTTCCTGTCATTAGTGTCAACTAATGCACTTCAGCTACTAATGACTACTATTCAGTCCACGGGACCAGTTCAGATTTTGTGTGAAGTAAAGACCTCCGAAATGCTGATAGCATAAATACAAGGCCCTCAGCACCACCGGTTTTATTCTGCAGACCATGCCTATTGTGGTGCACTATTTGGAAAAACATGAACAAAATATTCCGCTAGGAGCTGCAATATGTGACTGTAAGTAGCATTCAGTTCCCTGTGTTTCTTCCACTACAATTTTCAGAGGATGATGAGGAAGTTTGATGATGAAATGCCACTGATGTTTAATAGCACTTAGGTTTTTAACTTAGCAAAAAATAATATTTTAAAATTTATAAATTTTTACTGTTAAAAAATGATCAATGCTTCCATCAGTTTTTTGTTTTATTTTACAGGGCTATTGTTACACAACATCAGAGCTAGGTTATATGAAGTAGCAGTTCCTTAAACACACTCTTTGGAGTAGGAAAAGGCTTGCTGACAGAGCATACTGGCTGATAGTGAAGGCTGTGGGAGTTGGTAGTCAATGACTGTGCCCTTGAAACAACTTTACAGGGTGAAAAAGGTGGCAAAAAAAAAAAAAAAACCAGCCCAGATTCTGAATTTTAATAGCGTTTACATGGTTGCAATTGGGAAAACACCATATTTCATGCAGTGTTCCATTGGGGAGGATTATAGTTTGTATTAGTATCATCTTTATATTGTTTCTCTGCAACAACAACATTCACTATTGAGCATGACATGACTTTTCACTTTCTGGTTTGGCAGTGGTTGAGTTAAAATAGCAGTTTACTTTTGTCTCTGGTGCGCAAGAAAATGCTACAATTTCAACCTTAGAAAAGTAACTCCAAGAAGGTATTATAAATTGGCCAGGCTCAGAATAGGGGTGAGTGATTAGATTCCAGTGTTTCCTGCTGAGTGGTACATGCTTGTTTTGCAATACTATTTTGAGCCAGAGATTCAAACAGGACGTGCAAATCCTATTCAGTCTCTCAGCATTGTTGATCTGTTTTTATTGATTTTTCATCAGTGCAAATCCAGTGCTCTCCACATATTTTAGAAGCCTTATAGTAGAATGTTGCAGAATAGGATTTTTAATTAAAATTACATTCAGTTCATCAAAAGGCTTCACTGTTTTATAGGAGGATGCAGCATTGTCCCAGTTTTACTGTATTCATACAGTCCTATTTTCCAAGGAAAATTATTCTCCTTCCAAAAAACAAAAACAGAGTAATAAGATACTATAGATTTTATGTCCACCCTTCACCAAAGACTTACCCTGTGTACATTTGTTCCACATGCAGGTAAACAGCATTCTGTTAAATGTACAGGGTTGGGGGTTTTTTCAAGTTTTCATAGTTTCTATATACTGTTGAATTACATAATAATAGGATTTTGGTATTTTACTTTTGAGGGAATGTATTAAGTATATTTATAGACTTGAAATTGATTTTAGGGGAAAAATGGTTTGACTTTTTCTGCCTATTAGCTTTCTTTCTGTTAATTTTTCTCCCAGGTCTGCTGAGTAGTATGCAGTGACATTGTAAGCGGAGTGTATTTCCTCACATCAGTGCCTTGTTAATGCTGTTCATTAATCTAGAACCATGAGCTTGTTCAGAGATGGTTAGATATTTCATATTTCCGTAGGGTTTGAGGGAAGGGTGACAGCTTACTTACAGCATCAGAAACCAGATCTCATTGCACTGTCATGTCATTTTTAATACTGATAAAATAGCAGAGGCTGCATGTGTACTCACCGCCTGCAAACAGTACTGCAGCACAATCCAAAATAAGTCATTACATCATCTTGTTGTAAAACAAGGCTTAGATGGTTTTAAATAGGACTATTAGTGCAAAAGTGAAAAAACCTTTGAATTTTGTTATACCACAGGTCATGTTGTCTTAGTCTGCTACTTTTTCTATTCACTTTTTAAGTACTACTTTAAATTGTTTGGGTATTGGTAGTGCCTTGAGGTGCCTATGATGATCGGTATCTCATGAGGCCCATATAATGTTCTGATGAATGTTCTAGCAGCTAACACATGCAAATGTCTCCATCTTCCTGGTCTGTACCAGAAACTTCATTTCTTTAGGATCCCTGCATACTTAAAGAGAACTAGTCATCATCGATTGATCATTTTGTCTGCCGTATTGGAATTTAGGGTAATTTAATATTAAAAATGCTAGTGACATTATTTTACTCACATTTTTTAAAGAAATTTGCATATCCCAGTGTGAGATTCTTCCAATACCTAGTTTTCAAGACATAGTTTTTCCAATATATAGTTTTCAATATATAAATCAATTCAGTCTTTTAATTGTGTTTATTGTTGGAAATTTAAATGTAGATATCCTGTTCTTTCTAAAAACCCACGTCCTTTCATTAGCTCTTTTATTTCAAGCAAGTTGGGAACACTAACAGATGAATATTTGTAATTCTGTTTTCCGGCAGACCTAGGCATACCTTCAAGATTGACTGGAATTACTGCAATGTAAAACTGCTAGTGAGAGCTGCTGTGACTGTGCAGACCACCACTCAGAGCTCCCACAGCCCATAACTGTAATCTTGTCAGGTTTTTAGGTAATGAAGGAACTATTAAGATTATAGATCTAAATGTTAATACTATTTAAAAGCCAGATCAGACAAAATGTAATACAATAAATATAAACATCTTCAGGTGTTTGAAAGTGGCATTGCCAACCATACTGTCATAGATTGGGAAGGCAATGCAGAGCTAGGTCTTCAAGGAAACTGAATCAATAGAACACTGGGATTCAGTGGTGCCATATTTATTCATTCCTCCTGTAGTCCAAGCTGGTATTTCATTGACAAAAACTCTGCACTTCCTACAGATAAGTACACAATCCAAGATCCTTCTGTGCTTTTTGTACTTTTTGAGGGGAGAATATTAACTGCGTTTTAAACGATACGTTAGGGAAAGTTAAGCATTTAAAATATCAGAAAGATTTCTTTTAAAAGGAAACAAGCTCATATTCAAATAGGTATCCTAGTCAAATGAGTGATTTTTTTTTATTGTGTTATGTATATCTACAATAAAAGCAATATGAAAATTGTGTGCAGTGAATTTCACAGTGGGGGCCGTAATTGTGCTCACTTAGAGACCTGTTCTGGCACTGATACCTGTGCGTAGCTCCCATTAACAGTAATAGGAGTAACGCATGCCTTTTGATGGCAGAGTGGATTCTTCCTCTGAGTGTTACCATATTAGCATCCCTACTGTGATAATAGCAGTATCATATTGCCATGATAAAAGATGCATCTCACTGGAGCTAAAGTAAGATTCTCAGAACCAGAACTATGTGAGGAGAAGTAGAAACACCCTATGGTAGCAACTGAGATCAGTGTGCTTGTAGAGGACAAGAAGAGGCGTGAAGACTTGGGATAACTGGGCAGAAGATATGCAAGCCAGGGGTCCTTTCTAGGCTTTTCTTGAAGGTGGTGACCAAGTAATGTATTGCAACCCAGCTCTGGTTCAGTGTGCAGAGACCACTGTGCAGAGACCACTGTGCTTAGCTTTTTTTGAGATATGGCTGTCACTGGAAGGAATGAGGAATCCTGAAACAGCCAACATGCTATTGTGTTTGCCTCCTTAGCAGTTGTTGCTAGTATGGACAGAGGCTTTGTCATATTTGACACCCTGACTCTGGCTCATCAACATGCAGGATAAAGTGTGCCTTCACCTTTTCTGCGTCTCAGTGGAGCACACTGAACAGGGATCAGACTGCTGCCCTGTTTTCAGTTGGAGAGAAGCCCTCTCCTAGCACAGAGCCCCAGGTGCATGCCCTGAGCTGCTCTCCTAGGATTCCATAGAAATGCTATGGAGGCTTTTAGACCTCCAAGTGGGCATCTCCCTTTGGAAAATATCACTTGCAAGGGAGGGTCTTGAAATCATCCTTGTTTATTTATCCCTAGAAATACAGTGATAAAGGAAAGAAAGTTTAAAATAACAAAGCGGCTTTTATGTACTTAACCTACCCTGATGCTTAACATTTTCATCCAAGTTTAGACAGTTCTACTGACTTTAGATAACCTTATATCTAGGAATGGGGTTCAGTCTGTTTTCCTGCAGTCAATGTGTGTTCTGTGAAAATGTCTCTTGAGCTCAAGAATGCAGATTTTTATCTACTAGGTTGGTTCTTTGTTTCAATTTTGTTTACCTGAAGCCCTCTTGTGCTGTGTGAAGGCATTGTCTGCCTTCCTGTGGCCTCATAGAGAGCTTCTGCGTGGTTTAACCCTTTGAGCTGTGTAGAAGCTGGCAAAAAGCAGTCAGATACAAAAAGGTATATATAATACACATTAAAATATTACTTACAGCTAAAACATTCTTCATATACTTGCTGTATCCTATTCATAAAGTCCTCAGAATACCTGTGATCTGTTTCGCATTTTGCCATGCAGAAGTTGCCACACAATCAAACATGAGATTTGTGTGTCTATGACTGCCACAGGTAAAATAGTATTCCTAATAAAGTCTGTACTGGTGTCAGATATATAAAAAATCCTTCAGTCTCTGAATATTCCTGTTTATAATAGGGTTTCTTGGTGCCTCCTTTCTTTAGATTGCTAGCAACCTCTTATTTACCACAGCATGTTATGGAACTTGTTTTGGAAAGATATTTGAATGCTGTATACAGTCTGAAAGCATATTTAAAGCTGTTGCTTTCGATTTTTCTTTTAATTCCTTGATACCACTGCTAATGTAAAGGACATGGATTGAAGAGAGGATCTTCTTTTCCTAGGCAATGTGTTATTGATGAGCTGGCATTTGCCCTGTGGCTCTCCCCCAGGATTGCTTACATCTATTACTCACACACATCGATTGGTTAATTTGATAATTCTATCACCAATCAGCTTGTGTCTGACCTTTTGCCATGGCAATGATGGCAGAGTCTTCATTTTTACATCGCATACCTGCTAGATTGACCTTTCTGAGGAGAATGTCAAGACATCCCTTGATCTTAACCTGTCACTAAATTTGTTAGAATTACACTGTCCCTTAACCTTGATCTGTTGTATTTGTAACGTTCAGGATATGCAGTTTGTGTGGAAATATTCTTACATAACTTATGCCAGTCAAAGAGTAACACTTTCATAATTAAAAATTAGCTTCCCAATAAGAAAGTATGTTTAGAAAGTTTTCATGTCTGTTTTCCTTCCATTCATTTGTGTAGTTCTCCCTGCATCATCGGCTAGTCCCTAAGTACTTTCCCTTTCTGTGACCACTGAAATTAGAGGATTTTTTTGTCCCTATCTTCTGGAGTTTGGGGAACTAAACATGGTTTTTTCAACTGCCCTATTAAGTAAGGACTGTGCTGTAGGGGATTTATAGGATCCCAAATAAAATCTTGCATCCAAGTTGAAAAGCATTGATTGCTTTTGCCATCCCCTGATAAATTTCTTTTCACCTCCATGTGTGCCTGAAAATACCTGGAGCTAATACAGATTCCCAGGGTTTCTACAGATCAAACCAATTACACTTTTAATACCTGTAGTCTTAATACTGCAAAAGTAGAACACCATGCTAGTCTGTTCAACATATTGGGTATATTCTGAAAGAAGAAGACATAATCATGTTTACAATATGTCTTTTAATAAATCTACATTATGCAGCCCAGCTTCCAAGAGCACTTTTGATAATGACAGTATTCTGCTTGCATTAAAGTGCAACTCTGTCACTACACAAAATCTGAAATTTTTAGTACATTAATTTTATCACAGAGTACAGAGAATAAAATTTGTGGTTTCCTTTTGTTAGGACATTTGCAACACCTCTCTGCATTTGAAAGTCAGCTCCTCACCTCCCCTTTGCCTTCACCCAAAGTTGTCCTGTTTTCTCCTTAGCAGACAATTCGAGGGTATCACTTGGTGACTCTGGACGTGTTCATTTAGTGTTCAGCTCACATGAAGGGAGAATACAAAGAAATCTGCTTTGGTTTTCCTGCCTATGTTTTCTGAAAATATATGCACGCGTGTAATTCAGTTATGTACAAGGGAGGTAGCTTGGGCCATTCTATGGTTAAAGGTTTCCCTTTATGTAAAAAGCAGTTGATAAAGAGAATGTAATTCCTGTTCTTCATGGACATGAATAAAACTGAGAAGATGCTATTCCAATGAAATTTTATAAAATTTGTAATATGTTCAGAAGATGGGACTTTCATATGAAACTTGAGCCTGAAGAAAATTTGAATGGGCAAGTTAGAGGGGCTGTTTTGATGCTAGAAAAATAAATCTTCCATTTGAAATTGAAATTATCTCAGTATATGGTTTTTAACTGAGATTGATATCTTGTGTTTATTTCAAGAAACAAATCTGAAATGACTTGAAGAAATGAAAGCAATTATTTTGCCTGAGCAATAACTGTTGCATCATTATGTTTAGCCAAATATTCTCCTTTTTTTAGTACAAGAGATCAGCATTCAAACTAAGCTACAATGCAGCTTTTAGTAGTCACTGGGTCTCACATTAAATAGATTGTTTTACTCCAGTTACTGCACAGTAATCACACTGCACAAAACCAAGTGGAGAGTTTATAAACCAGAGGGTTTATGATATATTGTTCTGGATTCTTTACAATGTAGAGTTTCAGCTAACAAGGGAGGTAAAGCAAGCTACAGCCATTTCATGTTCAGTCACTGTGATATATTTTGCATGTTGTCCTTTCAGTAGGCCTAAAAGGTGACATGAGGATCATGCATAACCTGACTGTGGTTGTTGCTTTGGTTGGGGGCAAGGAGGGGAGGTGTCTGCTTTAAAATGGTCAGTGTAATTATTACAGAAGTGCAAGCAGTTTATAAATTCTATTTTTTTTTTCTGGGAGTTATGGTATTCACATGTCATATACCCAGCATCTGTTCATATTATCTTGCACTTCCTTTGTGTTTGCAGTGTAGTTTTTGAGTTAATTTAAATTTTGTAGCTGATATAATTGACGTATGTATGTCGTTCATTACCGTTAAGCATGATTCAACCAGATACCAGTCCTAACCCAGCATCTTCACACAACCCTGCACTTGCAATTCATTTCTGAGCCCCAGAATTGCTAATCCAGCACTGTTTTAAATCTAGGATAAAGCTGTGTCTTTTAGAAGTTAGTGCAGAGTGGCTTTTTAATGAGAATGATTTTTGGTAAAAGTGAAGATGAGACCTCTAAACTCATTTCACTTGTAATTTAAACCAAATTCCAGTCTAAGCCTCCAGAAGTGAAAGGTTACTGCATTAGCCACCTATGTCCTTTGTGTTCACATAAAATTAAACTAAAACTAAATCTCAATTTCATATGGCCTAGAACATGCCCCTCGTTAATTAGAAACAACATAGAATGTCTGAACCAAGAGTAAGAAAATTTGTATTTAAAAATTGAAAGATTAAAGAGTTATCTCTCTCTTTGGTTTATAGTAATGGAAACAATCTTCATTGGTTTCAGAGTCTAATCTTGGCTGAACTTGTGAAAAAGACGGTTACAAATATTATTTTAAATGTGCACAATGAGAGAGAGTGCAGACAGTAACATCTTTAAAAGTTCAAATTATAAGATTGTACATAGCTAGATAAGAAAAAAAGAGGGTGTAGATGGAGCAAGAAGGAGTCACTGGCACACTGAACACACACTGTCATTGAGGTGATAGTGGAAAAGTACTGCCCTGCTGGTTGAAAAATGGGATTTAATGCTCAAAGCCACAGGCTGAAACCATTATTCACAACTGGTGCTCACTTTTTGATCCCACAGAGTAATAGATTTCTCTATAAACTGATGACTGCAGTTCATATAATTCTTATTTTATACCCATTAGAAAACTGACGGAGAAAAAAATTTCTTTCTTCTCAGCTGCCATAAACCTATGTGCTTCCCTGCCATTAGATCAGGTTCCTGACTACTTCCCTTCTGCCTTGGTTCCCTCCATCCCTCCTGCCCCCAGCACAGTAGTCAGAGCTTTCATTGTTTCCTCATCTTCTCTTTGAAGCAGGATTTCATCAATCATGCTGGTAGTAGTCTGCTCTTGTAATCAAGGCTAAGATCCATCAAGTGTCGTGGCTGCAGCACCTCCTTTCAAGCTCCAGAGCAGCTCAGGTTTCTGGGCCTTTTCTGAGGTTCAGTGCCCTTGTAGCAGTGGCTCAGTGGCTGAAAACATCTTCAGCTCCTTCTCAGAAGGGAATTTGCAATTCCCATGGAAACGTGGTCACAGCAGCCATTGTATGAGAAATCACTCGGGCTCCATACAGTGCCATGATGTCTTATTGATCCATGAGCATGATTGAAAAAAGGGTGGAAGGAAGGAAGGAAGGAAAGAGGAGAAATTGTCAGTGACATATGTGCATATGAAAAGAGCAAGGGAGGAAGGTGGAAACACGAGGATTTGCAGCAGTCGGAATCTTACTGTGCTGGCATTCAGAAGAGCAAACGAAATGCTGGTGACTACAACAAACCCTATGTATGGGCACACACACTGCAGAATGTTTTGACGGGACTGAGGCTGCTTCTTGGACCATCATTCTAGAGGTTGCTAAAAAACAGGTGGCTTTGTATAACCAGCTCAAAATTGCATAAAATGAACAAACTCTTAGGTTTTTTACTCCTTTTTTTTACTGGGTTTTTTTTTCTTCCCTTTCAAACCGCAAGGACATTTACTTAGAAAATGCTGGAGGAAAGCCTACTGATAACTCAGAACGTAAAATAACATATGAGTTATTAAAAGGTCTTTTCACAGAAGTGGGATTAATTTCCATATCCCTTAGGAATCCCTGCATATGCTGTTATCACACAAATGGCATTTTGGTGGGTGGGTTAAAAATTAGTTAATAAAATTAAATTTAAAAATGATTGGGCTGTAGTTCAGGAGAGCTAGCCAACACACTTTAAAAGAATAAAGTCCCCAACAAAGTTAAAGCAAAATCTGCAGTCTGTTTTTCATCTGAAGATATTATTTAATCCATTTTTGTACTAAAGATTGATAGCTGAACGTGCATCAAAATAAATTCTGATTTAGTCTTGACCTCAAGTAATGGTATGCACCTGAATTGTTCCCATTAAAATAGCAGAGGAAAAAGCACAGAAGACAATTACATTTTCTGCAGTAAATATCTTATTGCAGTGAAGTTTTCATTCATTGTTAGTTACAGAAGAAGGGGTGTGAAGGGCTACTGTAATTCTAACTATATTCTTTACTGTCAGCATAGGACTTTCTTTAAATCCTTTTGTGTGTATGTCTTTCCTGTAATTTTCAGACCATTTATTTGTAACTATATATGCATTCTCCAGCACCTGGAATATGCTGTGCTAATATAACCATCACTTATCTTCTACAGGTATTATTTTTTATTTATGTAGCTTATTATTAATTCCCCTAAAAGCAAGAATTACCACCAGCTCTTTGAAGGGGAGATAACTTGTACATCTTTCTGGAGCACTGGAGACTTTTAAGGACTCCATTAGGGGCTATGTTATTTCTTGGGACACCGCTCTACTGTAATAACACAACAGTTCACTCAAAATTGTAGGACTGTGGTGCACAAGGCAATATTTTCAAACATTGTGTCAGCTGGGATGTGAGAGAGCATCAAGCCATTTGTTCTCTATGATTTGTTTTCCCCCAGTGGCCCTAGTAAATAAATACTTCTGCAACAGCAAACAGAGAAAGATGTTGAGATTGCTATCTTTCATGACGATTAAAATGACAGTGGGTTGAAGAGAAGGCAAATAAAGCTTGAGGATTTGGTGTCTGTTCTTTTGCAGCTGATGAGACACAAAAACTTCCTTAGCATTTTTGGTCCTTTGATGATATAAAGTATCTGTGGACCCTCCCATTTTCTCCTGTCATTGCATTGCAATTCTATTTCTTGTCAAAATAAACCAAACATTTCTGTCCTTTTTTATTGCATTCCAGGTGGTAAAAGGGTCTTTTAAGCCTTCTTCTTCCCCTAGGTTTCTATTTCAGTTCATGTCGTAGCAGACAATTATTCCCATGCTGGTGGTGTTCTTGAACTATATTAAATGTTGGTTTTTTGTGATTTTATGAGAAAAATAAAAATTGTCCAATTCAATTTTGCAAACTCATTCCGTCAATGACCTTTTGTGTCCAGCAAACACCAGTAATGCCTCTTCTTTTCACATTCTGTTTGCCATGCACCCTGTTCTGTTTTATTATACTGATAAAACCTTTTCTCCTGAACACAAACTCAGACACTAGAATTACAAAATCGGAATATATGAATCTGTTTCAATGCTACAGTATATAATTAAGTTGTATCCCATTTCTCATGTGGGAACAGTATAAACACCAGCAGACTTTCCCCTATTTCCACTGCCCAAGCTGAACATGATAGTTCCAGATCGATGACACAGAAATATTACTAAAAATTGTGCTGGTTATCCCCGGAGCATCTCTCTTACCATTACCACTATTGGATCTTTGTATGGATTGACCAGAAGAAAGCAGAAAGTGTTATTTTGGAGTTGTTTCCCAGTACTGGCTCTTGTTACCCGTGACACACTTTACCAATCCCTAGATACCACCCAACTGCTACTAAAACTGAGAAATCCCATCTGTATTGGGTTTTTTTCACCAAAAAATTCCTACCAATTTCCTTAGCCAGCTTCTCCCTTTCTCCAATTCCTTCCATTTTATGAACAGCCTTCAGATACCCCATTTTTCACACTATTAGGGTCATCATCTTTCCCATATCCCTTTCGTCCATTTCCCATAAAGAGCTATCACCAACTAGGCAGATCTGCAAAATTGTATCCCAAACTTGCCATTGAGTCAGAGACTTTATGGTCATAATAAATTGTTTGCAAATATATACGTTATTTAATATTCAGGTTTATCATATAATTGAGTTTCTCAGCGAAAATGTAGTTGTTCACATTGCAATCACGGGTTGTGTGAACCTCCCTACTGTGAGCCCAGATGTCTTTGCCCTTTCCCCCTTTCATGTGGCTCTACTGTTTTCCGTGCGGGAGGTGAAGAGACTTGAAGATCAGCCTGGCAGCTCGGAGTTTAGATCAGCCTAAGGACAGACAGGAGCCAAACCTGTAGTTCCCACTAAACAATGTGAAACCACAATGCCTTCTGGTATGGGACCACCATCACACTTCAGTCTCAGCAGACTCATACTTTGTGGTTTCAGGGTAGAATTGCTCTGTCAATTCGCTTGTCCTTTCTCAGATTTCCTGTAAAAATTTCCTCCTGAGAGGATGACATGTCAACAAAATGAGTCAAAAGGAGCAAAGTTAAGAAAAATAAGGGCCTCTAAAAGTTTAAAAAAAGGAACATTTGAGAGCAGGGGCAACTTTAAAAAATGTCTTCCAGTTGCATTGGAAGCAACCACTGTTCATTAAATAGTAGAAAGTATATTTAATTACACTAAGCATCCTGCCAGTTTTCCCATATACCTTTCTTCTTTCATGAGTAAGTAACAATGAATGTTTCTCTCCATAGGGCAGAAAAATTAGGACAAACTGATTTTCTGTTTCAGCACTTGGTTTATCATGGAAAATCTTACTGAAATTTCCATTAAGCTTTTCTGGCCTATAATACAAAAAGTATTGTTATTGCTGTAGAAAGGAAGTTTTTATATTCAGTTTTGCCACCTATTTTAAACTGCATGGCAACACCAGATAAGAAAATCCTGCCAAATTATGTTAATATTTGTAACAAGCTTTCTTCGTTAAATAACCTAGTTGGCCCTATTTGGTAAATAAAATCAGTTCTGGTTTTATGATCATGAGATACTAGATGACTCCTGATGTATCTGGTTGCAAAGAAGTACTAAAAAGCTAGGGCTTGAACTTCTCTGTTTGATAGTTAAGGATAAAATATGACCAAGCACCCACATCCTGCTGAAAAGAGGGAGAGAGAGAGAGAGTGATGGAAAGGAGATAGAATGGGACTGTGTAAATCCCTGATAGGCTGGGGAAAGTTTAATTTCTGATTAAACGGAGTTAAAAAAAAAAATTCTAAATCCTAGAATTTGCACACAGGCTTTCTTGTTCTCCAAAAAAGTACAAATTTTTTTGGACTAGGTTTATAGTTCCAAAGAGATTTGGAAGAACAAGTCTATTGAATGAGAATTTTGTTGGTAGTCTCGTTCTGTTGCTCTCAGATGAACTCACTGGATTACCATAGAAAAGATGAATATCAATATTTTAGGAGAAAAATGAAGGACATCAACCTACTTACAATAACACTTTCTTAGCAACCCTGAAGTCCCAAGATAAAATATGAACATACATGAAACTCCAGAAAAATAAAATATCCTGAGTTTTCCTCAGAAGAGGCTCTGTTTATTGATTTGGTTACTGTTGTGTTCCAAAGCTGAAATTAAATAAGCTTCCAGTTATAGGCATGACATCTTAATGGAGTTGGCAACAAAACTGTTGCTAAGACCAGGATTTCAATTTCAGATGTTTTACCTGAACTTTCAAAGATATGCATCTCAGCCCACCTTTTCCATTTACTTGCTCCCAGCATGTCTGTTGGTCTTTTTTCTTATTCTAACAGGCCAGAGCTAGGACAGCCTGGACTTGGGACTAACCTCACAATGAATTTTCTTGTGTTTAGTAGGTGAGTAGATACCTCTTCCTATTAGTAGTCAGGGTTGAGAAGGTAGGGCTTGTGTTTTCTGCAGGCTTCACTTCTTATGAATGTGGATATTTTTTGGTAGCTCGTTTTGGGGGTTTTTTTAATTAAATAAATATCTGTCCCGTTTCAAAACTAAAGAGGCTTTTCTTTTAAAAGAATGCTCTGCATTCTTTTAAACTCTATATACTCTGTATTTTAAGTTGATGACCTGTCAATGCCAAGTGTTGTGATTGTCTCTTCATGATGAGGGTGGGATCAGACCACAAGGTGCTTCATTCAATATAAAGGACCTCCTGTCCTGTTGATGAGAGCACACAAGTGTGTAGAAGGTGGAGTTGAACCAAACTGTTCATCCTCTCAGCTTTGCCAAAGTTTTTTTTTAAGGTGACTGCAGAAATTTTATGACACTTCTGGATATAGAACATCAAACAGATGTGATGGATATTAGTTATTTTCCTGGCATAGCAGTAGGCATATAGATAAAATGTTTATTTATAATTTTTGATACAGACAGAGATGTAACTCATCTGTTCATATCTGTGTACAGAAATGGGAGAAATTTCTTTTGACTTCATATTTCATGTTCTGAATCTTTGTATCGTGAATCGAGGCCTTCAAACTCAGTGTGCTGCTTTCCACATGATTTAATCATTGGCCACTTCAGCCCACTGCTGTATTTGAGAAAAGCCCCAGGAACCAAATTATTTGTGTTGTAAATAACATAATATGCGCTCATCAGTCTGATTGCTTTTGCTTCTTTCAATAGGTTTGATTGGATTCAGTCTCTGGACATTTAAAAACTGCCATATAATCAATAGGAAAGCTGAAATACTGAATGAGATTAATGAGGAAAATCCTTGGTAATAAAATATTGGTAATATTCTCTTTTAGGTACTTTATATGAGGCTGTGCTCTGTGAACTCTATGATATGTCTCTTGTTGGTCATATGGGGAATCTGTTTGTAGAAGCACTCTTCAGTAGTTGCCAACCTTGTGTTATTTACCTGCCATAATGAACAGGAAATGGACATTGCAGATGGTTCTACATATCAGTCATTCCTTCTGCTCAGTAGAGGCTGCCCAAGAGTGTGAAAATGCTATCTTTAAAACCACATCTATAGAAAGAAGGTAATTTGGGTGATTAACATTATAAAATATGTTTATATGCTAAACCTATATGCTGCTCCTGCTGTTATCATCAGACAGTCATAGAACATCCTGAGTTGGAAGGGATCCATGAGGATTACTGTGTCCCACTCCTGGCCCTGTACAGAACCATTACATATAGTCACACCCTGTGCCTGAGAGTATTGTCCAAACACTTCTTGAGCTGTGTCTGGCTTGGTGCTGTGACCCCTGCCCTGGGGAGCCTGTTCCAGTGCCCAACAGGATGAAGAACTTTTCCTAATATACAACTTAAACCTCTCCTGACACCATGTCATGCCATTTCCTCAGATCCTATAGATCAGTGCCTGCCCCTTCACTTCCCCTCATGAGGAATCATATGCTTTTTCAGATATATGCTGAGAAGATTCTATTATAAATAAATTTTTAAAGTTTTGTAATAAACTTCTGTGTGAGCTAGATGAGCTCTGTTCAACAGAAAGAACTGTGATACTCCAAGTAGTTTGGAGAGAGTTGATGATTTCAGCTTCTGATTTATAATACATGGATGAGTGCACTGTAAATGGACTACTAATTCTCCATACCTTCTGTTTTACTTGACTGAACTGGCTGAGCCCTTTAGATGGACATGAGTGAATTCTCAGCATTATTTTGTCAGAACACAAGTTGATGCCCACAACTTTGGCCTGGCTTTTTTCCTTGATTATTACATTGCACTCAATGACTCTGCCTGTACTTGGAAAAGTGTTTTTCCATGTTGTTTTGTTTACAAAAATCTAGATCTGGCATGGAGTTTTTTACATATAATATTCTTTAACCTTGCCCAGAGGATACTGAGATCACAGAGCAAAGAGAAAGCTCGCAGCAGTCATTGCCTTCCCTCATTTGACTGAGCTCTGAAAAGTGGGGGACAATGAATGGGAACTCGAAGCTAGTTCATGGAAATCTTTAAAATATTAGAGTAGCTTAGATACAGTCCACAAATATTAAGTTGCCCTAATAAGTTCTTCCTAAAGTGACACTGAATTTTACTATAGTGTATTTTGCCAGCTGTCAACATGTGGAAGGCATAGTTTGGATCCTTGGGTATCCTTATCTGAAAATATTTTTTTCTGTTCTGATAGAGCAAAATATGTTTGTAAGAAGGGATGAAAAAGGTCTAGGAAAAAAGTGGATGTCTGAAACTGATTGAATGCATGCTTCAGGTAATACTCTGGATAAATTGTTTAAGAAGGGTTTTCTCTAATAAAATAGTAATGATAAGAAACTGACTTCAAATCTGAATAGGTCACAAGTGAAATGAGTTTGGTGGTCTTACCTAATCCCTCTGGATATTTATCCACGTTACAGTCTCCATGCGCAGTTTGATACAACTTGTAATTTCTGTTTGACTTCAGTCAGTAGTCTTAGGAGTGAAATTACAGGTTGTTTCATCTCAAAGCTGAGGTGAAGAAACAAACAGATTGTGAGAATGCCTTCCTCCCCACATTGTTTCTATACCAAGACGGTGTCACGAAATAGTAATTTTCAAGCATCCCCAATTCACGTTCATATAAAATAGATAATTTTTCCAATATTTAGGTTAGTTTAAGTGGCCTTACTTTTAAGAAGCCATTGAGCAAGTTAAATGTGCTCAGTGAGTAGGGTGTTATGATCACTATGCCCTCTGACGTAGCATTCTAGTTTATTTCTAGCAATGCCATTTTCTTTGGGCCTCTGTACTAGCATTTTCTCTTGTGCTTTGTCTATGGTAGATTTCTCTGTGCTGTCCTAACAGCATGCTGATCACATTATCCCGGGGAAGCTGAGAACTGAAATATCATATAAACAGGTGCATATTTTTTTCATAATTTGCATCAGTGATCATACATGGGAGTTTAACTGGCTTTGAAATTCTGGTGACATAGGTAATTAAAAAACTTAGATCTATAGAGGTAGAGCAAGTTGCTCGTAACACTGAGGCTCTGGTGTGGGCCCCTGTATGGGCCATCCACTTAAGACCTGGACTTGATCCTTGTAGCTTGCTTCCCACAGAACATTCTGTGATCTGTGGTTTATGTGTATGGTAGAAAAAAATCAACTGGCATCCTAATATTGGAAATTGAGCTGCTGTTGCCACAGGGCAGTGGTGCAGTGTTACGTACCTCTCGCAACCCTAGCCCTGACCACGCAACCCCAAAACGGGCTGCAGTGGCAGGGAGGTGGCTGGCAATGAAAGGCAGTGCCTCAGTGCCGGTCTGCTGCGCGTTGCCGCTGCTCTCCATCACCCTGGCTGGGCTGGCAAGCAAGGAGAGGACATGGCCCTTGGCACCCTGCCCTGCTTCCATGCTGACATCTCACCTGCTACACATTCCAACACAGGAGACCTCGCAGATACATGTGACAATGTGTCTGTAAGCTCTTAAGGTCTGGTAAAATAATTTCTAAGAGAAAGAGTAAACACATTTTGGAGACCAGAAGTCAGTTTTGTGTTTTGTTGATGTTTTATTTTGTTTTATCTAACGAAGAGGTTGAGGTTTTATTTTTCAGTTTCTTTATTCTGTAAGTTTCTATTGAGACAGCAAAGCCATGAATGGTTCTGTGATTAGCCTGTGGAGAAATATGAAAGGAAAAATATTATTTAATGATATGTTGAAAAGTTATGTTGGTTGTTATGACATTTATGAGGTAGAAAAGAAACAAAAGCAACAAAAATGATATTTTTTAGTTCTTACATTTGCTAAAATTGTTAACTGCTTAATTCTGTTCTGTTACAAAATCCGGAATAAGCAAAATTTCAAAAACAAAACAAACCGAGACAACAAAAATTATGGGTCATGCTATAAATTTCTATTTGTTTTCTTCTCCCCAACTTCTCCCTCCAATATTTTGCAAGGAAATTGTGTAAAGTAAATAAATTGCAGATCTAAATGCAAGCAGTAAGTGAAAAAAATCTGAAGTCGTCATACAGGATGTTTGCTGTGCAGTCTGTGTGTTAATCAATAAGCAAATCCTGAATGCAGGCAGATAATTATTTATCCTTGAAAATATGTGCAATGTTAATTGGATGCTAATGTAAAAGATTTCCCATCATTCATTTAAGCCCTGCTGGTAACAGTCTGGGGAAGGTTTTTGGAGTTCGATTCTGTTTATGTTATGTTGAGATGACTGGTTTTGATACTCTGGATATCCAGATTTAGTTATTCCTGCTTTAGGATATATGTGGATTTTCAGAGTTATATTTTGTTAGAGATATTCAGTCTTACTTATTCAGTGCCATTATTTATTTGTTTCTGGTGAATTCAGATAGTGGTTTTCAAGGTGTTTTTCCATTCTTGAGAGATCTGTGGGGCATTTAACCTACATTAGACTTGAGGAGTCTGAGGGTTCTTTAACAAACAAAGAATTTCCAGATACTTTCCTTTAGGATGTGTCAAGGGCAATACAGACAAAAGAGTGATGTCTCCTTTAACAGCTTGATAAGTATCTCAGGATATTCTGCAAGATTCAGTACTGTTTCTACAGCATGCTCTATTCCCATTCAGCATAATATGGCTCAATATACCGTATGTGACAATGGTGAAGACTTATCTTTGCCCTGAGGGCTAAGTGCTGTAACACTTCTCAAGTGATAGGCTTGATAGAAGTGATGATTCAGAGGCAATGATCTGCTAAAAAGTCACATTAAATATGTGTGAGAATTAAAAATATAGGTCTGTGTTTATCTTGACTTTTATTTTAAAAGTTTCAAAGCCCTATTTATTTCCAGCATAGAAATCCCCTTGTAAGGTAAACTAAATCATTCATGTATTGACCATTTTTTCATGTCGTTCTATTGAGGCTCCTTCCCAACTGAGTTCCTTATTGAATTGTATTTCTATGAGGGTATTGTAGGTTAGCAGCACATTTTTATGATACACAAAAGAAATGCCTTCTGAATTTCCAATGTCTTGTATATTGTTCCCTATAGAAGCAGCATCTCTGAAATATGGAATAAATCAAAACAGAAACAGCTGGCTCTTTGCTTACTGCTGTTATTCTTCTTTAAGCTTACATTTCCTAAAATAACTTGTCCTGCCTAACTTTCTTAGTGGATTAAATCATAGTAAACCCATCCTTTGCAGAAACATTAGACATTTTTATCTATGTTATCTCATAGGTAGAAACAAAAAAATTTAATTAAGTGCTAAACCTTTACAAATACTGTTTGTATACAAACACACAAACAATGCCCTCTGCACACTCATAAACTCTGTGCCCATGTTCGAACATCCAATGACACATAGCCCTGTGGTAAACCTCTAAAAAAATTAGAAATTAGTATGTTGTGGTATTAGCTGTTGTTCAAATATTTTTAAATATTGTTAAGAATCAGTTAACCCTAGGATCAGTTTCCAGTAGTTTATTAGTTTCTCTGGAAAACTTAAAACAGTGCAGGTGAAATTCGTAGTCTGTTTTGCTGCAGCCAAATAGGAGCGTCCCCATCAGTAGGAACTTCTTTCTTAATGACTGTAGCCCCATGCCAAGGTTGTTACTTAAAACAGAGCACATGTATTTAACCGAATTTTGTTTCTCTGAAACCAGGTGGGATGCAAAGCTGTTTGCTGTTTAGTCAAGTATGAGGCCTGCAGTCATGGGCATTTTCTTCCTGTAGTACACCCTCACATATTGCTTTTTTTATCAAGAGATGTGATGTGATGGGTACCCATTGATAGAAAGTGGTAACTAGTTCAAATTGTCCAAGGCCTCCCCTCACCCAGTTCAATTACAATGTCATAAGAGCATAATAGGTCCCATTCTGCTGCTCACAAATGAGGTGGGGATTAGACCATTTAAATTCATTCTACTTATGACCTACTGTGCAGGAGAGTTTGCAGGTGTACTTCTTGGGCTGGAGTATCAGTTTCCTTAGCATGCTGTTAGATCTAGTATTTGGAATTATTTTTACTTCTCAGTTTAGAATTTAGAAAGCATAGTTTGCTCTTTGAGAGTAAGATAGCCTTTGAAACTGTAGAAATAAAAGGGTCTAACACAAGTGAATTGGAAAAATGCAGGATTATGGACCGAAGGAGAATAGATGAGGAGAGAATAGGAAAGATAAGTAAAAAAATGGAAGTGTGAATTATTGCTGTTTAATAAGGTTTTCTGGGGTTTGTACACATGTATATGGACTCACATTCAAGTGAAAAACCCTACACAGATCATAGCACTCTCCCTCCCTCCCCTAAGGCTAGACCTATGAGGTCTAGAATTTATTTCTCCACTCATGACCTTTCATAGCTATCAGGTATAAATGATTTTCTTTCACTTATGTCCAGGCTATGTTTGAAGGTCCTGTAGGTCTCCAGCAAGAATTATCTGTAGATAAACCTGCACTATTTCTAAGTCACTTCTACACAATAAAAAATAACATGTGTGCAATCGTTTTTTATGTGAAAACCTTGTTCTTCATTTCAAGCAACCTTTAGTTCGCACAGCCATTGCTGCATTTTCACGAATGAAAAGTGTGCATTTCTTTCAAGTAATTTTAATTCCTTCTAAGTAAGAAGCTGCTGATGCTATAATGTTATTATAGTAGTCCTTATAGTCTTGTCAGCACATAGACTCACTTTTCCTAAGCTGCAACTGTAAAACAATGAAGGAAACCACTGGTGAATTAAATATCTTTTTTGTCATGGAGGATCATTGGATTGAATTCTCCAGAGATTTAAAGTATGTGGTAGCAGCAATGAGATCAAGAAAAATCAAGTCACTGGATACAGATTATACATTAAAGCATTCTACAAATGCAGTATAGGAAAGAGCTTAATTTTAGTGCCTTGGTAATTTAGCAACTTTCATTCCTGGTCAGAATTTAGCTTAAATTAATTAAGCAAATTGTTCTGGGAAGTTAGTTATAATTGATACTGTAATATCACACCAAAAGCAAATACAGTGAAATAGGTACTCCTGTGGTACTCAGTACAGTTTCTTGTTATGAACTATATTCTACACCTTCCAGCAATAAAACAAACTTAACATAATGAGCATTCTTAAATCAAAGGGAGTGGAAAGAGTTAAGCCCAGGCTAAGGTTTTAGTTCAAGGAGTAGCCAAAATCACCTTCATTTGGAATTTTTATCAGGCTTTTAAAGTAACTTTGCTTGTCCTCCATCTTACCCATAGCCTATCTGTCCACACCTCTTGCCCTTTTGACTCTTTTTGCTTTCTCAAACTCAGCTCAACATCAGTTGCTGTTTGAAGATGAAATCTCACTGGGCGCTCCCACTCCGAGGGAACTTCCCCCTCCTACCTGCCTCAGCGTCCTCTATCAGAACTCACTTTTCAGAGATATTCTCATTACTTCTCTGGGAGGTTTTCTTAATACACACTTTGGGATTATTATGCAGTAAGGAAATTGCATAAAAATAACTATGTGTGTTCCGATTTTTCATCACATGATCGTTAATAGCTGACAAAAATTTTCTTCTTTACTGGTATTAGTGTCTGCCCAAATGTGTTGGAAAAGTAGTCATGTTCTGTATGCACTTTGAAAGGATTAAAAGATACTTAAATTCTAACATACTTTGGCAGAGTCTTCCTCATCAGAAAGATATGAGGCATTTCTGTATTAACCATCCTTTAACTTAAAAGAGTGAAAATCAAAATGTGGCAAAGTGAGACACCGTCTTTTAATATAATTGAAGGCAGGTTTATGTCTCTGTAAGTGGGATAATTGTGACAGGTACAATTACCACATAGTAAGTCTTCACTCAGAAACTTTACTCATTGAGGAACAAAAATACTCTTCTGCCCCAATAGAGGGCGATAGGGAATCTCTAGGCTAATGTGCCTTGTCCTCGGTGGTTTTGGAGACGACTGATAGCATCTGAACTGAAAGACAACACTAACTGAGGAAACTTCCATATTTTATGAAAATTTTCTTCCTTGGGCT
Organism: Falcunculus frontatus; assembly: GCA_013398115.1. Classification (NCBI taxonomy): domain Eukaryota; kingdom Metazoa; phylum Chordata; class Aves; order Passeriformes; genus Falcunculus; species Falcunculus frontatus. Next base: position 420,853 of record VZRV01008877.1, read on the forward strand.
CATTTCTCTGTGTCACTGGATCCAAAGAACTTACTGAATCAGCAGTGCTGCCACCTCAGAATGCAAGTGAAGTAGCTGGAGTATATACATCTTGTAAGTCAGGTCTTCAAACCCCAGCAAACTCAGGATCCATGCACAAAAGAGTTATTCCAGTGGGGCAGACTCTGTGTAAGATTGCACACGTTACAATATCAAGAAAGTGCGTCAAGAATGTAAGCACAGCTTTGCATGATCTAACTCACCTCCACCTTGCTTAAACTTTCTACGAGAGCTAAAATTGATTTCATGGGGAAGTGATGAATCCTTATTTGTCTTGGAAGAGTCAAAATGCAATCTTTTTGGTATGAAGGGGTGGTATAGTCCATGGGCTGGCTGTAAAAATGTCTTTTATATAAATGTAGATGAGGAAATATTTTTCTTTCCTTTGTAGCACTTTGGTAATCATCTGGACAAAGCCTTTCACTGTAGCTGTAGGAGAACAGGATGTGGCTGATTGGTACAAAGAATTCTTTTTCATCACATACAGATTAAAAGCATGTCTAAAGTTATAGAATCATAGACTATGCTGAGTTTGGAAGGGACCCATCAGGATGGATCATCAAGTCCAACTCCTGGCCCTGCACAGGACACTCCAAGAATCACACCGTGTGCCAGAGAGCTGTAAAATACTCCTGTCTTCAGATAAACCTGGTCCAGTACAGTGATTTTTCTCACAACATAATCTTGGTTAAAATTTTAAAGCAATTCCAGCATTGGCAGTGGTAAAAAAAATTGAAGACAAACTGGAAACGGAGAGATTTCTTTCCTCCGTCTGAGTCTGTAGGGAATTATTCACTTCCCAGTTTATAGGTTCAGAGGGATGCCCCTGTAAGGTATGTATTTAGGTGGTTGTTAAATATCAGTCTAACATAGAAAAAAAATGATCCACACAGAGCATGTGGCATGGAATCCAGAAATACTAGCCTACTCCATTTGAGCTAGATAATATTGTCTGCCACAGTGTAATACTATTAAGATTAGTATGCCACGTAAAACAGAGCAGTAATTCATTATGAAGTGCAGGTTTAGCCTATACAGAAGAGGGCAGTAGAATTTGTAGGTGAAATTGAACTAAACAATAGTATGTGCATTAAGTAAAAGTTATCATTGTAATAACATGATTGAAACATTACAGTTGCATAGATGAGAACCTGAAAGAAATCCTCAGGATATAAACTACTTCAAACTTAAACATAATTTACATAGGGTAGAAGCTTTATCCTACATTGAGGCTGCAGAAAGTTGGAGGTGATCGTAAGACAGAACTGCTGGAAGTATTTGGATCCTTCTCTGTTACAGCGCTACTCCCACTATAGATGGTATAATTAAGGCTTATAGAAATGACTCATTAAATTGGGACAGCTTGGTGTATCTTGCAGTTAAGGAAAATAGATGGAAAAATAATCTGAAGATGCCAAATGAAAAGATCATTTCTTTGTTTCAGTATCACTTCACCCTAACTGGAGAAAGTTCATGAAGAGCTCTGTCTGTTAAGGGTATGTTGAAATATATGATGCTTCAGGTGCTAATAGAAAACATTAGACTCAGCTATGTCTCTTTTGAAACAAATATGCTGCCTTTTCTTCTTTAAAATATGAATACAGACTATGAGTGTGAAGGGTTGTATTGACTGGTTTTCTGGATTTGTATCTGTGATCTTTGGGATGAAAAGTTTTGTGTGGCAACATCAGTATACAGACTTGTTTTGAACAGGAGACATTGTTATTTTTAATGGCGGGTTTTAAGTGTGTCAGGAATTTTTAAATTATTTTTCAACTATTTCAAAAGTCTTGAATGGATGATTCTTTTAAATTTGGGTGCTGATATTGAAAGGAAACTGAGTAAATCCTTTTTGAATGCAATTTTTTTTTTCATAAGAGAAGTTTCTATAACCAAAAAATGTATAGTAAAATTAGAGTTTGAGGAGCTCAGTTTCAAATGGGGGAAAAAAGAGTTTTGCTTAAAATTGGAAACAATAAATTCCCATTTCTTTTAATGGTAAAAATTCTAGTTAGTCAAAGACAATCAATTTCTGTTCGTTTTCTGGTTCTGTTTTTGTAAATGTTCTTCCACATTCTGTTACCAGAGAGCTTTATGACTTTTGCAGCATCCTCTTCTTGCCAACCAAGCTATAAAAAATATCTCCATGATTTCAAGGGAAAAATTTAAAACAAAAACTGAGAATTAATATTCTTCCACTTCTCGTATTATTCCTTTTAATAGAGAAAACACTAAAGAGTTTTCAAGTTATGGGTCCTGATGAAGCAATGTTGTTAATTTCTCAAACAGCCTTGTATAGTTTATAGGGATGGAAAAATCAAACAGACAAAAAAAGGTATTCAGTGCTGGCAGAGCAAAGAGTGAAGGGCTGCAGAATAAGTAGCCATTTAAAAGTTGCTGCCATCCCTAAAATGTTTGGATGTGCATCAAGTCCAAACAACAACTTGAGGCTCTTTCTCTTGTGTCCAAGTGGAAATGGAAGCTTCAATATTTAATCCTACATCTTCATAAATGGTAGTTAGAATTGACAAAGTACTGCCAAAAGAGTAGTAATATGTCTTCTTTGAGTAATGAACAGGAACGTGGAGGAGTAGGGACAGTGGATTCCATTCATTCTCAGAAGCTTCAAAACAGAGAATCGGGAGCTACTCACTGGCTAGTATTTGAAGGACAGGTTTTGTAAACCTTAGCTCATTACCTTCATACTGGTTTTGCTGGCAACTCTATTTTGTCATTAAATAAGTATCTTTTCTCAGGTGGAGGTGGTTTTTATATTTTGAAAATTGCTAATATTGCAAGCTTTACTGTAATGGAAATGCATTGTGTTGCTGTGGCACTGCTGAGTTTTATGTGCTGCTGTGCACTTCTTCAGAGGTTTAACTCTTTTGGCCTTCAGTTTTATACTTGGTGCACACGAGGTACAAGCAGCCTACTGATGTTCACCTTATCACAGTGTGCTGCTATGGTATAAACTAGCTAAGAGGCTTGCCAGACCAGTCTGCATAGGCTGATATTAAGTCTTCCATTAAGTGAGACAGACTGGATTACTGATTTTGGAATTGATGATGGATGAACAAGCCACAGAGAGATGACATTGCTCTAAATTTGTAATACTGAGATTAGGGAGTTTTTCTCTGTAATGTTATAGTAATGGGCATTTTTCAAAGACAGAAGGAAGAAAAGATTAGATTTGGTGCCTACATGTTGAGGGAGGTGGAAAGGAAGAAATAACCACAGCTGAAGTTCAAATTAAGGTTTCAGAAGGTGCTAAATACATTGGAACAAAAAATAGAAAGCTTCTTCACCTCAAATTCATCACCAAGGACAGAAGGATGGTTTTATAATTGAGAGTGTCAACTCTGCAGTACCTGTCACTTTATCTGTCTGCAATATGCCATACACATTTATAGTGATGTATAAGTAATAATAATAATTTTGTGCTTGAAGCAAGAGATATGGATTTAGGCAATCCATTTCGTATCCATCTTTGACACAAATTTTTTATGTGGCCCATGGACAAGTTAAATTTCTACACCTCTCTACACCTTCTACACCTCGCAAAATGGGAATAATACTGTTTTCTTTTTGAGGAATGTTGAGCGACTGTAACAATAGTTGTGTTTGTGTGAGTAGCAATAGTAGCAATTTGTTGTGAGAGCCTGAGTTAAAGACACACCAACATTGTATTTGCTCCCAATTCTTCCCAGGTAGAGACTTCCATTTCTAAAAATGCCATCAGGTGCTGACCCTTACACAGGGTCTGTGGTTAATCACCAAAGCCCCAGCCTTTTTCTGTTAACATATTTTACTCATATGAAAGTTATAACTGAAAGTTCAAAAAGTAGGTGTTGTATAACAGATTACGGGGATGCGGAGGACATCTGTCCCACTCAGTGAACAGGCCTTGGAACAGATGTCTCAAATTTCTTCAAATCCAGAACATGCTGTCCATTTTTCTGTGATAAACAGAATTTTTCCTCTTTGTCACTGAGCACCTAAGTAATATCTTTAATGCATAAAATATGTAAATTCTTAAAGCATCATTTTGCTCTTTAGTGAGTTTAGATATTACAAAACGGTTTAATTATAAAAACAGACAGACCTAGTCCTGGGACCTGTGCAGCTAGAAATAAATGTGCAATCAAAACTGCAATTACCTGCAGAATTTAGTGTAAACAGATCAGCAATCACATAACAAACACAGGCTAGTTTGCATTCTGATATGAATACAGTTAGATCCAAAGCAATTTTCCTTTATTTATCTTAGCTGCTCAGCATAAATAAAGCAAGGGCATTGAAGCAATTAGCATAATTAGAGTATCGTGGTCAGGCCCTGTGTGATTTCTAGAGACGTTTCACTTAAGAATTCTTTTTCCCATACAAGAGTTTCCCTGAGCCACTAAAATATCGCTTTGGGCATTTTTGTATTTCAAATTTGCAAGTTGTCAGTTTGAAAAACCCTTGACACACGGATGTGAAAGCATCTCACAGACAATCACAGAAGGTATACCCTCAGCTTTTCATTACTAAGAAACTGGGGAATTTCCTTTTTCAGCTCTTTCTCCTTCTTGACGTTTTAACCCTAGAAATGTCAGGTTTAATTATTTCAAGTACCACCCAGCAGACCTAAGGGTTAAAAACAACCTGTTCCCCCAAAAGATGTGACATTTATGCCACTTCAGGGGTGACACTTACAAAGACAATTTTCAGCATTCCCATGACACCCTTCTTCATTCTTTTATTTGCTTGTCTCTGCTAGCAGCATTGGAAGAGCTTGTGTGGGAAGAGGCATTTTTACTTCCACAATACCTAGAAGCAGCTTTTTACCACTGCCTCTACTGTTGTGATTGCATTTGGAGAGCTGAACTTACACTAGACTGTGGGACCATTGCTGGATGTTTATAGGGTAAGTGGAGAGTAGGAAAATCATAGGAAGCTTGTAATTTTTTTTTTAGGAGACATGCCATGTTCTCTGCCAGAATGGCTGGGTGGTGGATGCTAAGTACTTGTCCCAAAGTACTATTTGCAGATGCCAATGCCAGCTGCAAGCATGGCAACAAAGTGAATATGAATGGGCAAAGAGAAGGACTACATCTTCTCCTTTTTTTTTTTCCTTCCATTTTTTCTTCTTCATAAATGAATATTTCAACAAGGTAATAGCAAAAGATGTAGAAATTATAGTGGGTTTCTTTCATCTTTATAAATTAAAAGGGCACATACTGTTTCCAGTAGGACACAATGGATTTCTGGACCAGGGTGTAACACAGTGGACTTCAAGATCATGGGCTGGCTACAGGCAGCATGTATACTGTGCAATTAATTGTTAAATGTTGAAGAGATTTTGATTATTAAATTAGGTCTCCTATAATTTTTAAATTGTCTTTGTCAGTGCTTTGAAATCTCTCCCTTATGCAGAGGAACCTGTGACCTCATTTATCACATTCTTCTCCTTATTAGCACATGGTATCAGGTACAAAAAAGGGAAACCTAAAAGGCAGAATCAGAACAGAAGCCATAGATTGGAGGACCAAGATATTTAGAGCAATCTGGTCCATTTTTGAAGAATGTTGTTAAATGAAGAATAATAATAGAGCCAGAGTAAAGAACTGTTGTGAATGTGCTTTAATTGTAGTGTCTCTGAACCTTTCAGGATGAAAGTGTTTCTCTTCTCCCTGTCCTTTCATGTCCCTTCCATTGCTTAAAATATTTAATAGACAATTTTAAAACCAGTCAATTTTACTTGTTTGTCATTCTTTCTCTTAAAGGAACCTAAAAGAAAAGAAAAGCACCAATTAAGTTTATCCAGGCCAAAACATTTTTGCTCAAATGGTAATAATCCCAGTAAATTAATGCCAATACTGTAGGGCCTACAGAGAATTTGAATAGCAAACACTCCTATAGTTTTTTTAAAAGAAAAAGCATTAACTGCAAAAGTGTTCTGTCCTTCTGACTGCATTTATCTTGCTGATTAGTGATAATGGAAAATCTAGCAACAGTTTACCGCAGAATATTGGAAACCCTCCAGGCAGTCAGTTGCAGAAGCAATAACCCCTCAAAATAACATAGGTAAGTCTGCCTATGAGTCAAGGGGCAGTGTGGGGATGCTGAAAAAAGTTAAAGCTTAATAGTTAAAGACACTAAAATAAGTCTCTTAATGATAGGGATAAAGCAGCATGACATCTTTAAAATGGGCTTCTAGATGAGTTTATTTATTCTTTCTTCCCAGTAATTTGCACAATGTTAGTTCTTTGCAGAAGCAGTGCCTTGAAGATTTTTTTAATCTGTCAAAGACAACAAGTCTTTATGAGTGAGTGGACTTTGGTTTCTCTCTTTTTATTCTATATATATGTCTGTATTATGTATATATATAAAAGTGAGGAAACAAATGAGTTACAAGTTACAGAACAGTAAGGTTTTTTCTTCTGTCTTCTCTTCAGCATTTGTCTTTTCTGTTGGAAACTCTTGTAGTGAAAAGGCCAGCCATCTAAGGGTGATGGTCTAATTCTCCCATCTGCTGCAAGCCAACACAAGGTCTGCACACTCTTAAAGTGCAAGCCCTTTGTTGTTGTCATGTTATCAGTAGATTCTGATTTTTGATGCCTTTTCCTTTGCTGCTTCTGTAATTCTTTGTTTCTTGGGGGTTTTTTTCTTGTTAATGGTGTAGATATTGCTCTTTGAATCAGACTTGCTGTCCAGTTAGTCTGGTGTCTTGTCCACCAGATAGCCAGTAGTAAACACTTTGCAGGAAGGGCAGGAAATGTCAGATTAGGTAGATCTGAGTTAATCTATCCCTTGTTAATTTTTCCCCTAAATTCTTCTATCCAAAGGTTATTTTAATAAACCCCAGATGCAATGTTAACATTGCTTACAAAAATGGCCTTTCCTGCAAGGACTTTCCCTCCTTCATATTCACTATGTATAAATGTGTAGCTCCGAATAAAGAAGTTGTGGGGCAGTTGAACTCTGTGAGTAGCATGTCTGAACTTCTCTATTTCTGACAGTTCACCAGAAGAAAAGTGAATGCTGAAAACAGCAAAGGGCTATTATTTAACGCACTATTAAAATTTTGCCCAGGTCCTGTAAATATATACCTGTGTCCACTGAGCAAAATGTATTATCTAGACTTCTGTAAAAAATGAAATTTATTTCAGATTGTATCAAGTTTGTTGGCATCAGTATTTACACTGTTCAGTATTCTGCCTTTTGGTGTAACTAGGGCAAGAAATGTGAGGATATGGCTGTGGTCTACTGGGGACTAGCTCTGAAAACTTTAGCAAGCTCCTGGTGACTGCTTAGAGTCCCAAATATTAATAGATAACATGGGAAAAAAGAAAATTTTGATCACCCCCTACTATACAAAGCTTCAATTCACTAGCTCTCATTCATTGCATGACTAGTGCTGTTGTTTTCTTATTTATTGCCCCATGTCTTAAAGTAATCACACAAGCAGTAGTTCTTGCTTGTTTGAGTGCCCAGTGTTCCTCCTCAGTTTCTAGAAGTTTATATAGTATTTAGAAGCAGGTTTTCTCTGAAGTTGGTCATATTATGCCTACTATCCATTTATCTGCATTTGATTCCTAAAAGTGGGAGATTGATTTTAACTTGGCCCTGCTGCTTTTAAATCCCTTAATAGTGTAGACCCTGGCTGCATCTGAGACCTCCTGTTCGACCCTCATCCTTTCAGGTATTCAGGCTGTGACACCACTTGCCATGTAGGGAATCCATCATCACTCACACATTACTTTGGCAGGTAAATTGTGGTTTTACTCTTTACTCCCAAGGGTGAGGCACTTGCTCCCTCTTGACTCTGTAATTTTCACAGACACACACATACACGCATGTTTCCTTCTTGCAGATGAGCCTAAGTTGGTATAGCTGGAACATTTTCCACTTCCACAGTCAGGAATATCTCACTCCTTTTATGCAGATGGCTAACAGATTAGGATTCATGTATCACTTCTCTAGAGCATCACCCAGTTGCTTAAGAGAAAAGATTTAAATCTCACTGTGTAGCAGCACTGATCTGGTAGAACTTAAGTTTTTCTGATATTGCCCTCAGTTAATGGGAACAGCTTTATTTACCTTATATCAGGCAGCTGAAATAAAACCATGGGTGTAATCCTACCCTTAAGGCCTTTAAGTCATTTTTACTGCCATTATTGGACTTTTGGGCATCTCATAGTTTTGTCGTTACAGAACTTCAGCCTGCCCTTCAGTCTTATATAACCTGGTTTGTATTTCCTTTTGTTGGATATCCAATTATACTTGCGAAATTAGGATCCTTATCTAGTGAAGATAATTGTTGTATTCAACATCGATCAGTGACAATAATGATGTAGGCACTGTTAGGGGCTACATCTTCGCCCATATTCTACAGCTTCACAAGGTAATTTTGAAAAATAAATTAATGTTTATGAAGCACTCAGATGCTGTAGTGATGAGCATCATGGAAAAACCCACAAGGAAGCTTGTAATTCTGTCTTCAGAGCATGGTTTGCATAGAATGCAGTAAATAAGGCATAGGGCCACACATTGAAGACTGAGGAGAAAACAAAATATCAAATAGCTGTTCATTAAGGCAGCACTATCTATTACATGCAATAAATGAGGCAGGAGTTCCAGTGGAATGGTTTTTTACTTTGCAGCCCTCAACTTTAAAATCATAATGCTTTTCTTTTTTGCATTGTTCTTGATGTAATTTTTTATGATCTACTAATAAAAATAGAAAAGTCAGGAAGTCTTGCTGAAGCCAGCATAGTTTGTTGGAAGAGATATAGTTTTAGGTTAATTACATTTATTTTTACCATTTGAACAGAGTAATTAAAATAAATTATCATTTTTCTATGTGCTCTAGCATGAGGGGAGAAGACTGTATATTAGGGAAAAATTCTTCACTGACAGAATGGCCAATCACTGGAACAAGCTCCGCAGGGAAGTGGTAATGACCCCAAGTTGTTGATGTTCAAAAAGTATTTCAACAACTCTCATACATATATGGTTTAACTTTTAGGTTGCCCTGTGTGTAATCAGGAGTTAGACTCAATGATCCTCATAGGTCCCTTATGGTGTAGAATATTTTATCAGGCTAAAATTTGCCAATATCCTTCCTAGCTTTGCTGATACCAGAAGAGTGGTTCAAACTGGAGTTTGTGGGAGCCATTCCAGTTTCTGCAAGTAAATCTGCTATAGTGGGAAAATATGTCTCAGTTCTATTTCATGGTGCCTAAATAGTCTAGCCTATCCCCTCTAGCCTTCTCTCCCATTTCCAATACTCATCTTCCCAGTGCCTCACACTTGCTCATTCAGGCTGTCAGTATTTCCCACAAGCTCCATTTCCATTCCCTTTACCAGCCCTAATCTTCTATCTGCATCCTAGGTACTTTACAGGTCTAGCTCCATTTACTTAACTCCTTCTTTGCCATCTTAGTTCATGTCAAAGAAGATTCAGAGCCCTCTAAATTTGGATCAGGTGTTTTGAGACTCTTATCTCAGACTATGAAAGAAGCCCAAATCTTTTTGGGTCCTAAATTTATTAATCCTAGAGTCATTTGTATACTTATTCTTAAGGTGTCTTTCCTTCAGCCAAGGGACTCCATTCCCTGCCCAGTCCTCTGCAGTTCTTTGCCTCATTCTCTTTCTCCTACACAAAATCTGATTCATGCACGTGTCCTACTCAGGCAAGACAGGTTCTTCTTCCCAGATCACTGGAAGGGATGTGATGAGACAAGTTAGTTCTGATGGAGACATACCACTGACCTAATGAAAATTAGCGGTGCAAATGCAAGATCTGGTCATGTGCCAGCAGTCTTTAGCAGTCGTTCTGTGTTTAAATTGAATCATTAAGACAGTAATTCTTTTTGTTATCTGTACTTTAGCTAGAAATTCTACAAGGCTTGTAAATTGGAGTTTTACTCAAGAAATCAGAACTTGGTTGAATGAGAGCAAATTTGAACAAAACAGTTTAAAGAAAAGGTCATAAAAAATTTTTCACATGGGCAATGTTTTAGTCTCCCTACCATACTTTTGAAGACAGTTAGACCAATTTGACTGAATTGTACCAGAAATTCTGACTGCAACTGGTAGAAAAGCAGCAACAAATCTAAAATCTTGCTTGCAGAGAGGAATGTACGCTACTCCATAAATGAAAAAATGTAAAATTTAGAAGATAAGAAAAAGGATAGAATAATACAATAATTAAGTTTGGAAAACACCGCCAGGATCTGTTGAGTCCAACCTTTGACCAAACACCACCATGTCAACTAAACCAGAGCACTAAGTGCCATGTCCAGTCATTTCACCATCCCTGGAAATTGAACACTTCCAGGGATGGTGACTCCCATTACTACCCTCAAGAGCCCATTCCAATGCTTAATTACCCCTTCAGTGAAAAAATACTTCCTGATGTCCAACCTGAACCTCAACTGGAACAGCTTGAGGCCATTTCCTCTTGCCTTGGTGCCAGTTTCCTGGCAGAAGAGCCCAACCCCCACCTGGCTGAAACATCCTTTCAGGTAGTTGTGGAGAGCAATAAAGGCCCCCCATGAGCCTCCTTTTCTCCAGAGGTCCATGGTGGAGCAGAGACCCACCTGCAGCTCTTGGAGGAGCTCCATGCCAGAGCAGACAGATGCCTGAAAGAAGGTTGTGACCTTGTGGGAAGCCCACACTGGAGCAGGCTCTTGGCAGGGCCATGGAAAAAGAGTACCATGCTTGAGTAGTTCGTGAAGAACAGCAGCACATGGGAATGACTCACGTTGAAGAATTTTGTGGAGGATTGTCTCCTGTGTGAGGGACCCCATGCAGGAGCAGGGGAAGGATTCCTCTCCCTGAGGAGGAAGCAGTGGCAGAAACAACATGATGAATTGACCATAACCCCCATTCCCTGTTTTCCTGCACCACTGGGAGAAAGTAGGTAGAGAATCAAGAATAAAGTTAAGCATAGGAAGAAGGGAGGGATGGGGGGAAAGTGTCCTACTTCTCATTATCCTTTCCTGATTTTGATTTGTAATAATTCATTTCATTTCCCCAAGTCAAGTCTGTTTTGCCCTTGATGGTAATTGGTGAGTGATCTCTCCCCGCCCTTATCTCAACTCATGAGCCTTTTGTTATATTTTCTCTTCCCTGTCCAGTTGAGGAGGGAAGTGACAGAGCAGCTTTAGTGGGTGCCTGACTTCCAGCCAGGGTCAAACCACAAACCTGGTCCTGCTGGCCACACTATTTTTGATACAGGCCAAGATGACACTGACCTTCTTGGCCACCTGGGCACACTTCTGGTGCATGTCCAGCTGGCTGTTGACCAGCACTCCCAGGTCCTTTTCTGCTTGGCCACTCTTCAGCCACTCTTCTCCAAGTCTGTAGCACTGCATGGGGTTGTTTGTAAAGACAGAATTTATTAAAAACACATACTTTTAGTCTATGTTTTATTTTGCAGTAATAGGTTCCAGAAAGTTGTGCTTTGTAGTAATATGTTCCAAAATTAATTTTCTTCTATATTGGTCAATATTTTTGTAGTTAATCTTTGTAGTTTGTGAAGGTACTGCCATGTCAGTTAAAAACACCAACAGAGCAAGATGATGAAAAGGAAAATATTTAGTGTTCCTTGCAGCTCATGCTCAGCATCGGTTGAGGATTGTTTCCTGGTGATTTATACAGCCTGATTGCTTGGAAAAAAAAAATCCTGAAGTTTCCTACTGGTGTTATCAGAGACTCAATAGCACATACATCTTATGTTTGATGACTGGATGTCTTTCCAAAATCCCATTATATTATTTCATTGTATTAGCAGATGGATATCTACTGTTCCCATTTCATTCTTATTATAAGCTAGGTGAGCAGGCCGAATCCATTTTAGGGAAATGTAGTGTTCATCATACATTTTACCCAGGAAAATATTTTCTAACAAATTTTGCAGCAATATCAAAAGGGGGTAGGGCTCCTCAATAATAAATCCTTTTCAAATTGCATCATTTTTGCCCTGGTTAATTAATTTTGTGTAATGTTGTCCTCCTGAACATCCACAGGAGTAACTGAATAAAGGAAGGAGTCCCGCATCTGTTTATTTCTATGTAATGTTTATATACTTATCTAACAGTCTGAAATAATGTTTATTACTAAACGAGATTTTAGTAATTAGATTTTAGTGCACAGTTTATATGCACTAAGTTTCCTACCAGGATAGAGTGTAAAGCTCACTTTAACAAAAAATAATAAACATTGCATACTGGATATGGAGTACAAAAAAGGAGCTGAATGAGTGCAATCACTAGGATGTTTCTTTTGCACTACTGGACAGGTCTATGGCTCTTTACAGATCTAGATCCCACAAAGAGAAAAGTGTGGGTATAGACAAGTTTAAACACATAGTTTTTGTTCTTCATGACTACAAACAGGTTTCCAGAAGGAAAAAAAAAAGGTATACTAGTATAAATTTTGAAAGTTCTAAATTAGACATGAGGTGTTTGGCTGATTGGTCAAGTATAGAATTGGATGACAGTGTACACTCAAAATGCACTGACATTTTGACACTATGGTTTTTCAGATACTGAATCCTTAAGATCAAGCAATGATGATGTGGAGAAATTAATACGGTAGTTGAATGTCTTCAGCTAAAGTTGACACTCCAATAAATTTCTGCATTGATGATATATATACACATATATATACACCATGGGCCAAATGTCTTTGACTGGTATTAACATAAATGGGAAAGCTTGTCTTACCCAAGACAACAACATTTCTCCTTTCTTTTTTATTACTTCCAAGTGCCTCCTGTAGTAGTGTTTCTTGAGATCGTTGTAAGGGGAAAGGGTTTGTTCTATGACAGTAGATTTTCATGCTGAATGACTTTGTATTTTCTGCTGACAGCTGTCCAGTGTTGACCACTGTAAGCGCAGAGTACTGTAAGATTTTTTTCTCTTGATTTGCATACAAGTGTATTTTTCAAGGCTGTGCCTTGGACTGCCAACTCTGAACAGGTTCACACAGCTAAATGGTTTGAGCAGTGTTTTTTTAAAATGCTGCAGAAAGTCTGAAGCAATTTCTAAGGGGAAGAACAAAATATTCTGCAGATATATTCAAGAAGATAATGTGGGAAAATTTACTATTTTGTGAAGTCTAGTATTTTCCAGACACAGTATCAGTCTTTGTACGCAAGGAATAAAAGTTATCCCTGGCAAGAATAAGTTTGTAATATTAAAAGTTGGGGAAAGATCCTTCAGAAGAAAAGAAATCATCCTTCTTCATCTATGCGTCAGTTCAGACATTGCTGAATCTGTATTTGTCCTGACTTGTGCACTTGCCATGTAAGCTGCTCTGGAGATGATATTATCTGTGGGTTGTTTGAAGCACCAAATAATTTCTGGATGCCATAACCATATATTCACACAAAAGCCTGCAACAGGTTGGCATTTATTCTGTGAAATTATTTACTAGAAGTGCAACTTGGTAGTTTTCTCCCTTTTTCTTCAGCCTTCTTTTGAACTCATCTTACTTTCTCTTGAACATTATTGGTCCTCCTGTTCTCTTTTCAGTGCTTGTTCTTCTGTCCTCCTTTTCCCCTTGTTCTGTCCTTTATAGTCATTATATTTTCTCATTTTCCATTATGTTTTCTATATCTACAAGTGAGCTTTAGCTTGTTCCTGCTATTGTGAGATTCACTCCCTATCGTTGAGTTTTTTCTAGTATGTTTTTTTAGACCTTCAAATCTTCCTCCTTCCCATCCCTCAAATCCAGCAAATTCATATCCTTCCAACACATTCTGGAACCAACTCCAAGGTTTTAGTCCTCTGGATTCATGAGAAGAGCCCTTTCTCCTGAGGGTAGGAAGGAGGACAGGAGATGTGAGCTTGATCTGGCACTTCAGTACCTCAAAACAGGTGAATATTCTGAATTAGTGGAGGACATGCTGAAGCGATAGTCAAATGTCAGGCAGGTAATAAACCTTCAGCCTCCTACGGGTGAGAAATGAATGCATGTATGTCATTCATAAAGTGTTTTTAAAGGGCATATTGCTTTTAGAAGAAAAGTAACTGCTGTGGGACCAATTATTAATGTAGATTTTACTTACAGGGCCTTAAAAACACAGGCCCTGACAAGCAATGTTTATTTAAATACTTTAGCTGAACATACACTAGAAGTCATAATGAGGCAACTTAGTGAAATTTGTGCTAAGGTTTTTTGTTCAAATTGAAAAAGTTTTATGTTTTTCAGAAATTGCTATTTCTCCTTCAAACTCTGTCCTGCTCTCACATTGTCTCACAAACACACGCATATTTCATGTTTTTTTTCTCAGGATGATGTGTGAGCCATTCATTATTGACGTTTCTTCTCTTGGAACGAATATCTGCCCACACAGTTAAAAAACAATTGTCTGTAGGATTCATCCTCTTCATGCAGACATGTGTGGGTGAGGAATATTTAAACCGGTTGTAAACTCAAGGAAATAGCAATCAATTCCCTCATTGCTGAAGACAGGTTCAGGAGAAGTATCAAAGCTAAAGAGAATATGAGATTTTCCAACTTGAGAGGGACAAAGGAATGTGTTAAATTCCCTAGATTATTGGTGTGTTTGTACTGTTTCTCCCATCTACATATTAGCATGATTTGCATCCATTTGGCCAATTATGCTGCTGACTAAAAACTATTGTAGCTGTACTAAGAGTTGTGCTGAGTTTTGGAAGACTAAGTACTGTTACTGGAAATACTGGTTACATAGCTTTCAGACCCTTTTGAACACATCAAACTCCCTAAGGACAGCCCATGTATTCCTTTCAAACCCTAAGTTGCAAGTAATGTAAAACAAAGTGTTAGCAACTTTGTGGTAAAGGAGAATCTTTCTCCCTGGTAGTCTTTCTTCTCTGCTTCATGTAGCTCTTTCTCACACATCTCTTTCTCTGCATATGGGGGTGGCAGAACACAGGCTTACAGATAATTGAGCTTGCTGCTTGTTTCCTGAAGAGCTCCCACAAACATGTTTTTAAATCCTTGAATTTGGGTTGCTGGCTGCGAAGTTGCATATATTTGTGTAAAATATATCACTTCTTTCCATCTACACTTACCATTTTTTTTCTCCAGAGTGAAATTCATACAGTGTTTTGTGTTTGCTATAAATACACATCTCAGCTGTATTTCTATCCTTTATGTCAACATTAAAATTCCCTTGTTCTATGTTTAGCTTGAATAATTACCAAACCGTTTGCAATTAGAACTCTAGGATATGACCTCACAGTGATTTATTCCTTCGTTTCTTTCTGTATTTAATGTATTTCAGATACTGAAAATACCAAATCTTTGTCCTTTTATTTTGATGTTTATCAGTAATGGAAACATTCCAAAACAATCAGCCAAATACCTATGCTTTGTTCATTTATTGCCTTCTCTGAAGATAAATTGACTGTACTCAACTCTCTTCAGCATTTTTCTTCACCTAGATATTATTGCCTTGTGCAGCCACCCCAAGGTGACTGTTATCACTTAATTAAATCCTTGCACGCTGGGAAGAAAAAACAACATTGTTCGTTCATAACCCCAAGGAGGTGTGTTTTTTTTTCTTTAAGCCACTAAGCTTTTTCCCTGTTTTATTAACTTATTCCTGGCTACAGCAAGACATACTTTGTTGATGAGCAAAAGGTTGTATTAGCTTTTTATTTTCTGGGTAAACTTATCTTTTCTCTGGGAAAAAAAACTGTGGGCATTACAACAAAGAAGAAAAATGGGATTGCTCCAAACCCTGCAATTCTAGTAAAGGTCTGTGTAAACATCAAGCCAGTAAAGAGAAACAGGGGAGTAGCAGGAAGGAAATGAGAAAATAAAATGCAAACATAAAATTGGAACAAGACAAAAAAATAAGATGACGTGTATATACACAGAGAAACTACTGCAGTGCTAAGGGAAAATTGGCATAAGGAATAGTATTTCTGAAGAGAAAAATATATCAGGGCTCTTTATGTTACTGTCTAGGGCAGCATCTTTTTATTAGCCTCTTGTTAATGTCCTCTCTCTGTCTATTGATTTTAGACTACATAGCACTTGCTTTTACCTTTGCATTTTCTTTTCCATAGTGCCTAATCCTTCTTGAAAATTGTAAGAGGAAATATTGCTGATGAGCCAGTCACTGAATATGTGAGACCTGCGATTTGCTTTTAAGTTGTTTTAAGCACAGTAGTTCATATGAGAAAGTTCATTTGAAGTAGTAAGTTGCTGGAAGATGTACGGTTTAGCTGCATATTGCTTGTTTCTAGTCCATTAAATGTAGGACCAGAAAATAGGTTTATCCACTCTAAAATTGGGGCTCAAGTAACCATATGTATTTGTTCATGATGCTAAATCATTTTGCCACGTGCTGTGTTCAACAAGCATTTACAAATAATAAATGCGATTTGAAGCTGTAGTATTTGCAACAGCAGTTTATATCATTTGTATAGAAGCATAACATCTTAGTATGTGATAAGAAATAGCTTTTAAGGAGTTGGATAATCCTGATTTTTGAAATTAACTACTTATTATTTGTAGACTTGTAGATTTGTAAGTATTTTAGGTCAGAGACAGTAGTAAAAGTTCATATGTGAGGCACAAAATATTGATAGATTTGTACAGCTTTTCTCCAAGTCCAGTATGTCTGTAGTTTGTATCAATAGTTAGTCTCTGGAAATTCCCTTTGCATGTTAAAGTTTCACCCTAACTTCTGGGATTTCTTTTTGTTCTGTGCATTTATCTTCTTCTTTGTAGCTTTCCGAATCAAATAAATTTTGCAATGTTTATGCAGCTTAAATTTCTGTCTTTCTTAGCAATAACAAAAATCTTTCAGTTTACCTTTACAGATTCACAGAAATGCTTTCCAATCTGTGTGCAATGGATTTGCCATACTTTAACCTATACTCAGTTTTTTTATCAAATCTGTTTTAACTTTAAGGCCTGTAGACCTATAGAGCTATCTGCACATCTTATTGAGTACATTGAAAAGGTATATATATATACTGAAGCCTCTTTTATTTGGAATAAAGGCAATATATTGCAAATTTATCAAGATTTTAGGTTTGGTTTGGTTTCAGATAGCTATCAAAGAGTGGTTTAGGAAACACTAATTCTGCAATGAATTAAGTTTTGGTGTCGAAAGACTGAGATTCCTCAGAAGGAGATAGTTTTGGTATGAGTAAGAGATTTTTTAGGAGTTGGCTGCTGGCAGAATTTGATATGTAAATTTGGGACACTAATTTCAAATAGCTGTAGCATGTACATACTTTCTGTTTGCTTTCCAAAAGCAGTTTTGTCAGATTTTTTCCTTTTCTTGTTCATTCCCTATTGAAAATTCTAGTTCTACATTTGTTGTATTATATGACTTTTTCATTGTTTTTACTACTAGTTTGTGATATCAGTGGGTGGCATAGCAACTTCATTGAAGGATTGCAAAATGGCACAGGAAGCCTGTGAGGGAGAATTTGATTCCAGCAAGGTTTAGGTAGAAACATATTGCAAGATATATTGCAGCTTGAAACAAGGATGACTTAAAGTTTGATATGCCATTAATGTCCATCTTTTAGGGGTCAAAAAGCGTTCTGAATGTCTAAGCACTCTGGTGTGTTTATTTTATTTTCCATTAGAATTTTAATTTATAAATAAAACCAATCTTAAATACAGTAGGAAATCACCTCTAGCAAGCTGAATTGTAATCCTGCTAAGGATTGTAACTAGGCTGGAAAAGTATTTAGATTTTAAACCCTAGTCAGAACTCAAACAGTCTTCTCAGATTTAGAAAACATTTGGTTATATTTCTGTTGCAGTTATCTTGTGTGTGTGTGTGCTTCTGCTCTTTCCCATCTGGTTTCAAACCAGAGTCAGGGAACGACTGATAAAACACCATTTCTTTTTAACCATAGTGACTGAAAACAGATTGAAGAAATTCAGATATATGTCAGAACTCATTAAAGCATGACCACTTAAATTTATTTATTTTAAGTCGGAGGGTTTGCTGCCAATTAAAATGGCAAATTTACATGCATTAGTCTATCTATACTGCTTTCTGTGTGATGTGTCAGGCAGCATGTTCATTTGGGCATGATCATGGAACAAAATCTGAACTGCAAAGACATTCACATGGCAGCATAGAAAGCACTGGCAGTGCAGTTTGATAGGACAAGGGGTAATAGTTTAAAAGAGGGTAGATTCAGAGTAGATATAAGGAAGAGATGTTTTACAATGAGGGCAATGAAACACTGGCACAAGTTGCCCAGAGAGGTGATGGATGTCCCATCCCTGGAAGCACTCACAGTCAGGTTGGACGGGGATCTGAGCAGCCTGATCTAAATGATGTCCCTGCTCATTTCAGGGAGGTTGGAAATAGATGGCCTTTAAAGGTCCTTTCCAGCCCAAACCATTCTATGATTCTATGATTCTATTTGGCTTTGGCTCTATGTAGTTTTTCAGTGATTTAAAGAAAGGAAAACGATGAAGAAAAGACAAAGAAAATCAGGCTAACATGTATGATATTGCTTGGGGTCTAAAAGAAGACAGTGCTGAAGACAGGAGACAACTGCAAATATATGGAACTTTGTTGTATTATATGATTTTTCTTTAGTAATTTTAATACTAGTTTGTGATATCAGTGGTAACTTGTGATATCATAGTAACTTCATTGCAGAATTGGGAAATGGTGCAGGAAACTTGTGAGGGAGAACTTTATTCCAACAACGCTTAGCCAGAAATATATGGGAGCAGAAAGAAGAAAAACATCACAGTGAAAGCAGGAAAAGCTGGGATGCTACACTCACACTTTAAACACTATGTTTAAAGCATCATAATAAGAAATTAGAAGTGTTTCCTTGGTTTTCTCTGGGTGATTCTGAATAACAGGAAAATGGTGCTAACATTTGGCAAGAGGAGGAGTTTTCTTTCATCACTTTCATTGATGAAGGCACTTTTACCACAGTCATATTAGGGAGAGGACTAAGCTTCAGGTCTCTTACAAATTGGAGTGAATCAGATAGTAACAGTGGAGAGCCATCATGTCAGTACCTACTTGGGACATGAGGTATAACATATAGATTGTTGACATGTGCAATAAATAGCATTAGGATTGGTGATGTCAAAACTTATTCAGGGCTCTTTAGATAATGTGGCGTTGTGGATTGTTGGCACAACCAACAGCTACTGTACTCTGCAGTGTGAAGGAAATCTCGAGCACCCTTTGATGATCAGGTTACTGATACTTTATGCTGCAGCTGATCCAGGGCACCCCTTAAGGGAATAGCATAATAATTTGCCTGCACACTAAAACCCTGTGTAAAAATATAGATGAACATTTTCTGTCTTTAAAAAGAAAAAAGATATTATTAGTTGAAACCTTGTGTTTCTGGCTTCTGGATGAATCATAACTCACTTACCAGTCCCCACACTAGAGAATAGGATTTTATTATGGAAATACAAACAGACCCTTAATTATCACAGCAGTCAGAGGTGCCACTGTAATATATTAGCTTGTATTTTAAAAAGAATATAAACCTTTTTCATTGGAAGAGCAGCTCTGTGCTGTTGATATGCTTGAATTTATGCAATGAGCTGGTAAACAGCAAAATCCATACTTATCTTTACCTACACAGGCATTAGAGGTGAGCTCAGGAAAAAAAAAAAGGAGAAGACGGAGGGAGGGAGGGAGAAACACAGTATTTCCTCATAGCCTAGGGGAGATTAGAGTCCTGTTGATGGCAAACCTACATGCTGTCTTCTCACCTGGTCTCATATTCCAGCTGTGAAACAGAAGTGGAAGGTCAACATAGCAATAGTGTTTTGTAGTGGCAAACTGAGTTGATTTCCTCACATTCATTCAGGACCAGACCTCCAGTTCCCTCAGGATAATTGGTTTTCACATAAATGTGCATTTCCCACTTTTGTGTGAAATGTACTTCTGGACTGAAGCACTGTAAGCTCAAAATCCTTGCACAAAGTATTGCAACCCAGCGTAGAGATACCAACTTTACTGTGAAGAATGTAAATGCAGTGAGTAATTATTTTAGGGGAAGATTTTGAAAAATTTTTAATATTAATGAAGTGTCTGATTGTTTCAGAACATTGTTTGTCCCATGTACTTGCAGTACTCCTGTGTTCCCTGCACAGATAAGTGAATGGAAACCAAAGCTTCTGTGAGAGCCGGAATAGGACAGCATAGCTTTCTGCAGATTTGCATCCTGTCTTCTACTGACTTTTGTGTCTTAAGACAGTGTAACCTGAGTATTTTTCAGTAATCAAGACATTTGAAAGGTTTCTGTTCCCTGATGTCTAATGCTATAGAAACTCATAGTCCAGCTTTTAGTTCTGCAAAGGCTCTGAGGTCTCATTTCCATTTTAAAACTATTTTCTCTAAACCTGTAGGAATTTTTTCCAAGACCTCTGTAAAATCTGGAAAAAACTCACCATGGATTTGAATGCTGTTAGTAGGGTAGACAGACAAAGACATGCAGAATAGAGGAAACAATCTTTAGAGTTGCAAGAGCCACTTCAAAACACAAACTTTAAGGGGTTATAGTTTCGTGGGCTTTTTTCCTTTCTATTTTTTTCCATGTCTCAATAAACCCAGCTTCTAGTAACTAGCCTGTTCTGATTCGTGCCAGTCCAGATTCAAGGATTCAAGTCACAAGATTCAGGATTCAAGTGGCAGTAAAAGTTCTGGAGGCTTTTATATACTAGTTTTTAGTGGAAAAGCAAATGGCTGCTTTAATTTAGCCCAGCTGTCTATGAAGCCTGGACGACTTAGAGGGAACATATGTGGAACTGCTCCACATTCCCATAGGTGGAGAAAGAATGGGTATAGCAAACGGATCTCCTGCATTAGTTCAAGGATTAATGACAGCTGGAGGAACTCTCAGCAAATTACGACCAGGTTCTGTCTTCTTTGCATTATAACATGGAATAAGAGGCTGAAGATAAGAACATCAGTTTTTAATATTTTTTTTTCCATGTAACTTAAAGGGTTACAGTTAGAAACAGCACTGGATTGGGTAGACTACAGATTTGTTCTTAATGTTCTGTGTTCTTATTATATCTGTATTCCATTGTCTGAAAAGTATTCTCAAGATGTTCTTCTTTCAAGAAGAGTATAAATCAGAACGATATGCTAGTCAAAGAACTCAACTCCATTTCTCATTCAAATCTATTTTGGTTGTATGTGTTGCCGTCTAATAGATCAAATATGCTAAACATAAGCCCCTCATCCTCTTCGTTCAACACAGCCTGTCTGCTTCATTTGTATGAAATTGTGTGATGCAAGTGAGAACACATATTCAGGTCTGGGATAGAGGTCGAATTCTAGCAAGCCAATTGTCAGGATCAGCCACCAGACCATCTGAGTACCTATTGAGTGCGCAAGTGATATTTTAAGAGTGACATTAACTCTCTATAAAAAATTCTTCCTCTTAATTTTTTCACCTATGTTTTTGGACACCTGACATTTAGCTACCTTTATCTGTTTGCTTTCATATAGTGTCAGGTTGTGTAGATTGACAGAAAAGCTAACCAAACATGCACATACACAACAAATACAAGATCAATTTGAATTGAGCTTACATAAACTGAAATATTCATAAATAACATAAAAGGGCTTCAAACCTGCAGATTGGGAGAGAGTAACATTCACAACAATGCTCATTGTTCCCACAATCAGTTTTGCTTCTACTTGCACAGTTTTCCAGTCAGATCAGGTTCCCACAGTCTCTTGCTGTGTGGTCTGAGGTGCAGGTCTGGGTACTCCAGCCCTCATTCTGCCAGCTCTATGTATCTTAGCTCCTGCTGCTGCATCACCTTAATCTTTCACTTTTGGCACTTATTTAATAAATGTTATGCAGGTACATACATTGTCAAGTCCTTTACTCAGGGCAGCACCTCTCAGAGCAGAAATGCATAACTGATTGTAATATTTGTACCACCAAAGGGCAGGAAGCACTTACATTCAAATACTATGTATTCTAAGCAAATGCAGTCCACAGATAGATGTACACTTAATCCTGACCCAAACTGATCACTTTCTCAGGGAAAGAGATATAATCTCTGTCTTATAATGTAATCTCTGTGTGACAAGTCTCATCCTAAATAAATAAACTTGATTGCATTATGTGGCATGCAGTTCTTGGCACCGCAGTCTCCTGTCCAAAGAGTCTGGAACCACCAATAGGAGTTCTAGGAATCCTAAATAATGCAAGTTTAGGAGCTCATCAGAAATCATAAAGATAAAAGTTCAGTGCTT
The DNA here is from genome assembly GCA_013398115.1 of Falcunculus frontatus. Taxonomy (NCBI): domain Eukaryota; kingdom Metazoa; phylum Chordata; class Aves; order Passeriformes; genus Falcunculus; species Falcunculus frontatus. The sequence goes on from VZRV01008877.1 coordinate 443,117, forward strand.
TAATGCATGACTTCACAGGGTGGTTTGAGATTTTGCAGCAATATAGAATGGCCTTCTAGAAAAAAATAATATTCCTATCTACAGGGCAGAGATTCCTAGAAGTCATTTATTTCCTTGGTCCTCAAAAATTGTCAGACTCTTAATCTCAGATTTTTTTCTTGAACATCCATCATTTAGAGATTTGTTATCTTGCTGTGATTCTCAGACTTACCTCTGATACTTGTCAATCTGTTATCAGTGAACAGTCCAGGGAGTACATCTTAAGAACTCGACTACCACCTTTAAACATTTTTCTTGCCTCTAAACCTTTCTCTTCTACACTTTCCATTTTTGCAATGGTTCTGTTCTGGAATAACATACACTTTTTTCTAGTCAAGTAGTAAAACTGCCACTGCAAGTTCTTTGCTGCTTTGGATATATAAACATACTTATTCTGTAAGTCTGCGAAAGATGTGTCAAGGGAATCAGTAAAGTTTACTCCTCCTCCTTCATTTCTTGGCTTTGAGCTATAAAGCAGACCTCCTTAATATTGACAAATTTATTTTTTGGCACTCCTCTGTTGTCATAAATCGCATCCTGACCACACGGGCAAAGAGCACGAAAATGACAAATTAGGAAGCTGGCATCAAAGTCCGTGCTAACCACTTCCTTTGAGTTTGTCCCCTTACCTCATCTTTTTTACTGTAGTTGTTTTGGTGCCAAATGCAAGTTGCCTTGTTGCCAAGTATATGTCATTAATTCACAAGGAGTCTATGGTCATGTAGCCATATAACTGTTATGGTGGACTGTGATTGAAAAAATGGCAGCAGTATGAGTTGAAAACAGGGATTTCTATGTGTTTTATCTTGGGATTTTTGCTCAGTGGAAAAAAAGCTTGTAGCCCGAGGAAGGCTGAAATAAGTCTCATGCCTTTTTATTTTATTTGGGCTTTTGTTTGGGAGTGGGTTTTCTGTTTTGTTTTGTTTGTTGGGGGTTGGTTTGTTTGTTTGTTTGCAAGGAAATAAAAAGACAGAAGAGGAGGAATAAAGCTTTTAGATATTTATGTAAGTCAGTAGATGATCAAACTTCAGTTGCTCATTTTTATTCATGTGTATCAAATATATCCCATGTAAAATCCTATTTCCCAGCACAATACTCCGATTGTCTCATAGTACTTAATTGTGAAAGCCCAAGGTCAGATTTTCCACCTAAGTGCTTATGCTTTTGCATGTTTGTTGATGTTGCTGGAGGATATTGCTCTGATATCTTAATAATGAGAGCACAGAAGATGGGTACTGAGACCAGATTTCTGTTAGCCATCATTTATGCCTTTCATTGCATTTTAACCCCCCACCCAAAAATGGTTGCCATGTTGAAATGAAACTTACTTTTTTGTTTCTTTCTTTAGTAAATCATATTTTTTAAACCATGTTGTAACATGATAGATAAATAAATAATGCAATTATATGTATATTATAAGAGAGGGACTATTTTCTTTCATAAATGTCAATTGCATCCAATGCTTCCTCTCTTTTAAAAAAAGAATGAAATATTTTTGCTCTTATTGAATTTTATATGTCTGATTGGTGACAGGCTTTGTCCTTAAATAAATGCTCAGCTCCAGTTATAATATCACTATGTCATGAGAGTGAAAAATTCTAATTAAGATGATCTGTTTTCAAGGAAAAGCTTAGGATATCAATTAATCTGTTTTATCAGGGGGAGTATTCCCTTCCCCAGCCCCTAAATCCTGAGCAGAGCCTGAATGATGAGAAAAGCATCACAGATGCATGCTGCATTGGACAAAGAACACATGCATGCATTTAAATCATGTATATCTTACTTTTTACTGATGTAATTGTGAAATATGTCCTTTTTGCATTCATAATTAGGGGGTGGAACAGATGGTGAAGGCTTAGTTTAAAATAATCTGTCATTAAAATAACCTAGACTACTGGTAATTCTTCACTCTAACTGGAGTTTAGGTCAGGGTAACGGGGCTTTTTGAAGCATTGGAACACACTAGAAAGAATTAGGGACTTCATGGATAGTGTAAAATATGAGGATAATCTCCAGAAGGACACTGTAGTAAGACTCCAGTGAATTAAATTTGCCTGTAGTGGGAATATGCAAAAATGGCTGGGACAAAATTCCTCTGACAAATATAAATCCATTTACTATGATGCATTATACATAAGTGCATATTCGGTCAAAGTGGTACGGTGGGTTTCATATCCTGAAAGGAAATAACCTCACTATGCTTCAAATACTGTAAAAGGCAGTGAGTATTTTGGGTTAAAAACCTGTGCTTTACATTTTTGTATTATTCTGATGTCAGAGGGTATAAATTATAATAATTTACATTATTGTTCTGAGGTGCTGTAGCTAATGACTTTTAAATCTGAGTTTCACTTCTTTCGTGTCTACCACATTGACTTGCTCATATGTGACAAAGAAAAACTTGTATCAGTCCTGCCTGGCTAATTTAGAATAGTTTTCAGGAATAAGAAAACTGGCTCAATAAATCAGATACTTGCATGTCTTTAAAGCGTTTATTTTAGTGTTCCCTCCAAGATTTCATTCTTTAACAGCTTTGAAGAGAGCATATAGATTTCAGCATGGTATTATGATAAATCTTCTTGAGGAGGGGCAAGCATTAACATTTGTGTCGGTTCTTTTTCATCTTAATCCAACCTTGGTTAATAATCAGAAAATTCTACATAGTGGGTAAGAAGATGTAATTAACCCTTTGACCCCAGAATCTTAATTGGCGCCTGTTGAAAACAGTGGGGCAGTTAAAAAAAAATAAATTAAAAAGTAGCCTGTGGTGATTGAAACAGCATAATACATAATGGTTTTCTGAAATCAAAAGTAATAGAGAGCTTCAGCTTTAATCACATTTTGCATAAAACCAGTAAGTGTAGTTTTAAACAAGAAGTTGCCAGTCTATCTTAAATTGGATTGTGCTCAAAATTGGCATATGGGGTCACCCTGACCCTTTCTCAGCTGCCACACTAGATGAGATAGGACTGGGTTTATGACACTCAACTTCATTTACTTTAAAAAAAAAAGAGAAATTAAGTCAAGAAAATTTTCTTCATATTCATGGCCTCTCCTTCAATGAAAATAGGACATTATGAAAACCCAGTTACCTTTTCAGGCCCTATTTTTTATATTATAGTTAACTCTGGAAGATCCCGAACAGAAATTTTATCTGCCTTTGAACTACATTGAAACTGTTCAGAAATTATGGCTGGAAAGCACTGTGGTGCTCCTTTTAAAAGAGATATTTGAAAGCTGATCAAGTCCACTACCCTTCTCACATCTGTTTTGTCGTTAGTTATACATAGGTAATATGAATCATACTTCCAGATATTTCTCATTAAAACAAAATTGTTTGTGAATTTGTAGTATACAGTGGTATCACATACTCTTCTCCAGTGTATAACATAACCTGTGTTATGTTGCCTTGCACCTTCTCTGAAGTCTGCTGCTCTCTTGGCATGCACAAAGGACATACGCTTTATGAAAAATTGAAAAATTTCAACACGCATTACTTAAATAATAAATATTCATAAATAATACCTATGAATAACGAATGAGACAGTCCTTCAGAACTACTGTTTGACCTGTAAAAGGAATAACAACATTGTCACAAAAGTGGTCCGTCTCAGCCCTTTCATACTGGTGGGAGGAACTGCCTTGCATTGGAAGGTGGCTATTTCTCCTCCTATTTTTATTGTCATTTTTCTTAGGTATTGGGACTTGAGCTTAGTACTTGGAGTTCAGTTGTAATGTCTTTGTATTTTGGGCACAGAAATAGTTAGGTGTCCATTAGCTGTTAATCAGTGGCTCTTTCAAAATACAATGAAATAAACTTTCTGATTTTGCTCTGCTGAACAAAACGCTGAATTTGGTCAGTAGTCGCACATTAGAGTAACTTCAGAGAAGTGGGAAAAGAAATGGAGAAAGAATGACTGACCCTGACTTAGTAGTCTCAATTGGCTTAATGAACAAATATTATGGCACAGGAAGGGACTAATCACATCCAAAGGTGTTGGTATGCTGCATTGGCCCGGACAGTCCTTCAGTGGTGCCTCCTCAGTTACCTCCCTTGTAAAACTTGGGGGCAAAAGTAATGAATAGTCTCCCAGAAAGAAAGAGGAGAAAAGACTAAATAAGTAAAGCTATTTAAATGAAAGGAGAGAATCAGAATTAATGGCATGGAAAAGTAACAAGTGCTTAAGATGACTAACACTTCTCACTTCAACACCCTTCCAGTTGCTGATGACTTTCAAACTTTAGCCATGGAGGCTGAAATTTCTTTATACAGCTATGTCGACTAGAGATAGTTTTATTTGTTTATATTTTTCCAGCAAAACTGGTTTCAGCCAATTTCAAAACTACACTGAGTGAAACATTTCTGCCTAATCAGTACTCAAAGATCTCTTCAAACTTTTGTTTCATTAAGCCTGAATTCCTAAATAAGATGGTATGTATAAAAGAAGCAAAAAAACCATCAGTGACTCAGAGAATTATTTTTTCTAGTTCTTACAAAACTTTGTCCAGATATGGCAGATAATTACACACTAATGCAGTGTGCTAAGCAGACCAGAATATAAATATGCTTAAACTGTATGTCGTTCTCTCAAGTAACAGAGAAAGGGGACCACACAAAAAGCCTGGCTGTACAAAAAACTGAGAAGAGTAAAGTTGTTTTTATATGATACGCAAATAACCTGGGAAACATCTTTCCTCAAGAAAGGAAGATATCACAGTCATGCCAACTACTAAGAAACCTCTGGTAGGCTTGTCATTACCTCTATGGATATTCCAAACACTGTTCTGAAGCATCTCCGTACATACTGTCAGACCCAGGGAAACACACTCCTGCAGATAGGCCATCAGTCTGAGTCAGTGTGACAACTTCTTGTTGTTTTTGGAGAATGGAGTTCTATATAGGTAGCCAGGGAGACATGCTTCTCAGTTTAACAGAGGGTTAAACCAGTTTCCTCAAAGGAACACGGGACAGAGAATCAGGAATACTTTATTCTGAGTAAGAGATTGTACATAGTGGGAGAGATCAGATGTGCAAAGGTTTTGATTGTCCTGGTATGGATCTAAGTTTGAACTTCACTGTTCCAAATTTTCCACCTGTTATTGATGTTAAAAATTCAAGGAAGTGATGTTAATAATTTGAAAAAGATATTATGATGATTTATAAGAGGCCATAAATTACTTGCATAATATAAATGTTTTTACATGAAGGAAATCTATGCAGATTTACATTTTTATTAATTCATAAATATAAATTAGAGTCTTTCTTTAATGCAGTGTCTTTAGTGAGGGTCTGTTTTCCAATATGTGGTCTATTATTTTTAGAAAACTCAGATTTTTGAACTGATTCTGCCACCTACTACATCAGAGAGAGATGAACTTTTTCCAAAGACAGCTTCTGACTAGCAGCCAGAAATTAGTCAAGAAGCAGAAGAATAAAAATATTAAAACCCCTCAGAAATTACTGTTGTGTATTTGTAAAGGAGTGATTACATGATTTTCTCATCATATATCTTTATCAAATTTACGTACTTTTTCCTTCCAAAACCAGGCTGATCTCTCAAATGCTACAGTTAAAATTTCCTTTGCATGTTCTTTTCTCACAAGGATATTTGGGATGGGATTTTTGGGATTGTTCCTTTTTCCTCCCAAAATTTGGGCTGTTTCATATTTTCTGAGCTGTTTTAGCACTTCTAATTTCTGGAACTTCGTGATTTTACTTTTGCAATAGTCAGTGATTGTTTGCCAAAATTCACCCCCATAAAAGGCAGAAAGGTAAAGACAGGGATAGTGTATGAAGATAGTTTCTTCCTAGTGAAGATTTTCTCATATTCATAGAGGTATGCTCCCTTCTTGATGTGCAGTGATTTACTCTGTGTCAGTTTAGAATATAGTCCTTTGTTTATTAACTGCATTCATGTTTCAAAAGGTATGCATTAATCACTATAGTTGTATTTTGATTTTTGCAGTTGCAATGGAAACCACATCCAAAGACTTGAACCTGTCAAAGTAAAATCTGATCTAGACTTTTATGCCAAAGGGATGAAATTCATAGCATTTCTAGAGACCTAAGCTGTAAACCTATTTGACAGTAATCTGCTGATTGGCTTTGTCGTCTCACAAAAGGAAAATGGTGTGTGCGTGTATGCGTGCATGTGCGTGCATGTGTGTGTAATCCTCAATTAATTTACAAATTATTGAGGTCCATAGTGGTTTGGGTGATGGCAGGATTTTATTTTCTTCTTTGAGTTTTTGGAAATGGAAATTCTCTGCTTTGGTTCTGAAGGATGAGGGGTGATTTTATATACACCATTCAACTGGAAGGTTATTTGTTTTCCTTATTTATTTCTTCCTGAAAAAAGAAATTTTATTTTTCTATATTTCTTCTATCAAGCAAATGAGATAAATGTTATACAGTATATGGCAGATATAAGAATGGAAGTAAATTAATTTAGCAATATACTCATCAACTTGGTCTTAGTAATATATGCTCTTTATTAATATGTAGACAGAATATAAAGGAATTGTCTTAAGGGTTCAAATTAAAACCACTCTCATAAAAGTCAGAATATTTTCCTCAGTTTATGCTGTGATGCCTTTGTTTGAATCTATTTCTATTCATAGTTCAGAATTTTTTATTAATCTATTCACTTCTTTTTTTTCCTCTTACTCTGTAGTCCCTGGATGGATTTGTATTTGCACTAAATCAAGAAGGAAAATTTTTGTACATTTCAGAAACTGTCTCCATCTATTTAGGCCTGTCCCAAGTAAGTACATGCTTTCAATTCTAGAACATAACTGTGTATGATGCATTCTTCTGTTTATCATACTTAAGGAAATAATAATCTGGTTTCTGTACTTTGCATGGATTATTGAATTAGCTGTTTAAAGTTGCATCCTGTTCGTCCTGAGACGAAACTAAAAAATGTGTCTATCAGTATTGAATGTTGAGATGTGTCTGAAAAATTTTTGCCACAAAGGATCATTATTAATTTATTGAGAACAAATGAAGTTTCTTTTCTCAGTTGTTTTGAGCTTTAAACCTCTATACCTGATAGGAAAGGGACACTCTAATAGTACTTCCCTTGTGTCCTATTACTGGATGTTTATGGAGTACCCTGCATTATCCAGGGAGCTGACACGATGACAGGGAGTCATTTGGAGTCAAGAAATGCTGAAAGAGACCATTAAAATGTCTTGCAGGGAGGGTTCCAACAAGGACACATTTTGATGCTTTCACAAATGCTCACTAATATGAAAAGATTAATTTATAAAATATAATAATTTGGGGGATTTTGGTTTGGGATTTTTTTTTTCAGTTAATTGCTGACAACTGATTTTCAAACATTAAAAGGTGGGATAGAAGTGGGGCAAAAGTTAGGTGTTAATGCTTATTCCTAATCCTGCAACATTCAAAAATGTTTAGGCAGGATAGCTTCTTTCTGCTTGCACTTAGAAATGAAGCAGAAATATTTTGCATGATGATTTTCAGAGTTGGACCATCTACTTCTATGGCAGTCACCCTGAGGAGGAAAAGAAAAACTGAAATAATACTTATTTCAGAGACTTTAAATTGGGACCCACATGGCTATGAGGAAGAAACTATTAGCATAGACTACTTACTGTCAGTTTTGCTGTTCAGCACCAAAAATTAAATGAGAAATTTTAATATTTGGTGACAAAAAAAGACTAATTTTAAATATTATCTGGTGAGAATATGAATAAAGGCTCATTAAGTCCTCAAAGAACATGCAAGCAGTTGGCTGTAATAAGTTCAGTAATTGTTATTTTGTGCTGGCTTTGGCAAACCCAATGATAGAAATGGAAACGAGCTGTTTCTAGCTCATATCAGTATTCTTGTCTCTCATTAAATTCCCTCGTTTTGTAATAGACTTTAATCCCTGACTTAATCTGTTTGGGAGATAGTATCAAGAATCTCACATTTTGAAATCGGTGCACCACCATGTTGCTAATACAGTAAAGAATTGGAACTTTAATGTTTATTATTGTCTTATGTTCATATTAATCTGGTTTATGCATAGTATCCAACAAAGTTTAATAAGCCAGTAAAGAAGAAGGATGGATAATTAGTTTAAGCAGGTAAATGCTAATTAGGAAACTCCTGAAAGGCATCCATTACACACTAGCTTAAAACAAATTTTACAGCCCTGGTTAGTGGTGTAATCCAAATTCTGTCAAGGCAACTGCATTTTCTGTAATTGAGATGTGTATGTTTGCTTTGCATAACAGATGGCTCTGTATGCTTAGACTGATAGCTAGGAAAATAATAATTGCATTATTCTGGCCAAAAGAATATTAGCTCTTGGGTTTTGGCCATTTCAGTCAGTCCTCCTGCCAGCACAGCATATGCACATATATGGATTGGATTTTCAAGGAAATTGATGCATCTGGAATAGTGTGGCCATCTGAAATATCATCTGTTCAAGAAAAATTTGGCTTTAACCCTATGTTAGTCTCTTGTTAAAAGCATTTTCTGCCACTGTCTTTCAAACTATAGAGTTGATAAATCTCTACTTACTCTAAACTCACATCATCTTATTAAGACTTTACACTTCATCTTGATCCATATACATTTCAAGAAAGGGTTTAGCTAAATGAAGCAATTTTCTTTGCAAGTTAGAGTATTTGCTATATCAGGGCAAATATTTCCGTGAGTTCACCACTGAAAGTACTGATGGAAAAACTACCAAAAATCAGAACCAGTACTATGTTTTTTTATAGAATAATAAATTAAATCTACTGAGATCTACTAAAATACCTGATGTTTTTGCTGTTCTTCTCCTATGTCTTTATGGAGACATTTTGTATTTCTCAGACCTCTGGTATTTATATATTTTTGATATATTGTTCTCTTGGTACAGCATTATATAGCTAGTCTCTTAATAATTTCAAAAGAAGTGCTGTAGCTACTTCCTCCCGAATCACTAGTCAAAGCTTATTTGTTGATAAAAATATCAGCAAGTTTATCCATAGAACCATTTCTTAAACTATACTTGGAAATGCTACAGTTTTTGCCACACCAAACTTAAAATACTTGTGAATTCTGAATTTCTGGGTTGGTGCTATGTGATACATGTGGTGTTGTATTTCTTTCACTGCAAGTAAACATTGATATACCCTATGCTGATACCCCAAAACTTTATGTTTATATAGAACCTCCAGGCAGTGTAGCATTTAAAGGCATTATGGTGTACATTATTACTTGAAATATCATCATCAAGTGCTGACTTTGTAGTCTTCCTTTCTAGTCAAATCATTTCTCTAAGACTTCATCCTTGTTTGGTGGAGCTGTTATTCATTTTTTTTTAACTAATATGCATGGAAATAATGTAAAATATATATTTTTATTTGCAAAGCAAAATCTCATGTCTCCTAGTTAAAGGAAAATAGTTCTTGTACTGAATCTCAGCAGGTGAAAACAGTTATGGTAGTCAGTTTTACTCTTTCCTGAACATTTAGAGCCAGTGGTGCAAAACAAATGGATGCTGATGTTCTAAGATAGCTGCAGGACTAATAGTAAACAAATCTGATAAAACAACATCTTGGAAGGTAGCCTGGAAATGATAAAGTTACCCCTGGCAAAAGTAACTATATTTGAACAGTAAACAAAAAACTAATAAATATCCTTTTGACATTACAATGAATATAACTGTCATGTAGACACCCATCAACATACATGTTGATATATATATGTTATATATTGTTATATACATAAATGTAACATATATATAACATATATGTTAACATATTGTCGTGGGTCAACCCACGACACATATATATAACATATATGTTATATACATATATACATATATGTTATATATGTATATATTATTCAAAAAATATATATTTTGAATAATTTTCTGAATAATTTTTCTTCTTGCTAATGCTAACCAAGAATTTTAAGCTAGTTTGGCAGATGTATGTTTTAGACCACACCATGGAATTGCAATCAGAGCAGTTTCAGAGAACAGAGATACATTTCAAAGTTTAGGAAAAGACAGTTAGCTGGAAATAATGAGTGAGAGAAGGTAAAGGTCAAAGCAACAGAAATGGACCAACAATCTCCCAGTTAAAGAGTCTATGTAAGTTGACTTTAGTCAATGTTAATTGTCATAGCTCAATTATAGTTGAGGCAAGCTGAAATAGTTCAAACATACTTTACAGGTCTTTCATGAACTGTAGGATTTGTTGAAAGACCCGGAAATGTCTAGAAGTGTACGTTATGGCCAGGATTTCTTCTCTGGTTCGGACAACATGATCTGTGATGGTGTAGCCATTATAAACATTTTTTTCCACTGGATCTCTATAGTGACGTAAACCAGATTGTTCTTCATATATGTTTAGTCATTTTCCAAGTCATTAGGTAATTTTTATATCAGGGTAACTGCCATCTTTGGAATCTTCAGTCCCTGATTTCATTTTAGAAATGGGATGAGATTTCAAAAAAAAATGGTTAAGCACTGAAGAGGCATTCAAATCCCTCCTTCCAGCACTTAGAGGTCAGTATGAGTGCTTCCCTAAAAGATTTCAATTCTCTTGAAAAGTCTCTGTGTTTGGGACTTGAAACAAATATATGCTGAAACATAAATAGTAACAAATAGGAAGAAAAATCTATCCAGAACCAGATAGAATAAAAATGTGTTATCCCGAAAGAATAAAATTGTCTGACATATGATGTTTCAGGTTCAATGGAAAATATTATGAGCTAATTATCTGGCTAGGATGCTTTTGCTTTCAGAAAACAAGTTCTTAATCACCTCTTACGACAGTTGTACTCAGCAAGGATAGTATGCTTTGTTTCCCACCTGTGAGGTCCACATCTTAAAGTAAAATATTTCCTACCTTTACACCTTCTTGTCCAGGCCACAGAGCAGGTTTGCAGATTGGCCTGTTGAAAAGAGAGCTCACTAAAAATGAACACTGCAGCTGCTGGCATAATAAGAGATAGATAATAGAGATGAAAAAGGAAGAAAACAAGAATAAAATTTTGAGAATTTGTCCTTTTGAAAATAAAGCAGGCAAAACCAACAGGTCTATTACATGTGTACTCTGTTACCAGTAGCATAACCTCTCTCCTTATTTTGGTTTTCTGTGCATTTGTTCTATGAAATGGCAAATAAAATTATAGCTACAGCACACAAGTACAAGGTCAAATAAATGACAGTACTCATTCTATTTGTGAAGCTATTCTGAAAAGGAACCATGGTGCCAAATGTGGTTTATTTGAATAATAAAGAAGAATTAGATTCCCCTGATAACTTGGCTGAGGGCCAGTAAATCACTGGAGGTTAAGAATGCTTTGCAACTGCCATGTATTTCTTTTGCTTTTACGAAGCACAAACCTCAACTACTATGCTCTACCTGTTTTTCAATGCAAATCAAGTTGAGGTTAGTAGATGGTTAAAGGATTGCTTTTGTGCTCTGTTTGCTTAAAAAATAATATAAAGCAATCTTGACACTTGCACTGATTCTATAAATTCTACCTTATTTTCCTCCTATACAATTAACAAAATTAACTAATAAGAATAATAATAAAGCAAAAAATAACAAAATCCAGGAACTGTAATTTTTTTAAAGCAAAACTAGACAATAACCAATTGAGAAAAAAACTTGCCTTTTTTTTTCTTTTGTGATGTCATTATTTTAGTCTTCTGAATTTAAATACTTCTACATAAAATGATCATTTGTGCTCACTTAGTAAACTGGTACACTAGTACTGATAATTTTTAATAGTTTTTCCCATTTAAAAATAGCAAATAAAAGCCTGGGAAATTCTGTGCTGATCATTTGGGGCTTTAATTCTTTTTTTCCTTAACATTCATTGTAAGAATATTAATTTACTGTTGTGTTTTATGCTAAAAGAAGTGAACAAGGGAGGAGTTCTATTGAAATAGAGCAGCTCTGAGGATTTTGAGAGCAGTAAGAAAATATAAGTATCAAAATAATTCAGAAACAGTACAAGGCACAGTGGCACATTATCAATTTACAACATTTAAATTGATAAATGCTTGGTGGTGAAGGCCTACAAGGGCACTTTGAAAAGCAAATAGCGACCTGCTGAAGAAATTGATTTTTCCCCCCCGAAAATGACTGCATGATGCATCATTTGACTGCATGCTGTCCAAGTGCTTGACAGAGATAATCTCAGCAATCCCACGGGTGACCTTATCGTTCTCACCAGGGCAACTTTGTCTAGGTTCTGACTTTGTGCATGTCAAGGTTTCTTCGGGCAGGATCCTTAGGGGGAAAAAGTTCCTCTGTTCGATCCAGATATTGAACCACTCTTGAAGGCACTCTCCCACCCCCAAAAAGGCAAGCTTGTTTCTTTTCTTCATAATTATGAATGAACTGAACAAGAGAAAATATCTATAGACACAGTATCTTTGCTGAAGCCATTATAGCCTTCTCAGTGTAGTTTAGCTTAGCTCTTAAAGGAGAAAGGATACTTGCCATTAGAGGTTATCAGACACAGTTGAAAGACTCCAAAATGTATGGCACTCTTCTACATAGCAGAAATATCCCACCTGCTTTCTTTCTCACACTCACTGTTCGCAGCGTTATTTTTGCCATCGTCACAGTATTTCATATCAGTGCCTAATAATCTTTTTCTCTGTGTTGTTTGCTTTTTTAAAATCCCTATCCTGACCCAAGAACTTTTAAGACAACTCAAGTGCGAATGACAACCTGACAGAAGTCCTGAACATCAACATCAATATGCATAATTTTGCATAGACACTCTGTAACAACCTTCACTGTATGGCCATGAAGTGGTCCAAAACACTTAGCCTGTTTTATCTGGTTATTATCAAACTGGTTTTTTCTTGCACAGAGGAAAAATTGCCCAAACTGTGATGAATAACAGCATTTTAAAATTTGCAGGATTTTTTAAAGTGCTTTATATAATGAACAAACTATTTTTCATGTGCAGTTAGTAATTGTTAATTATAATTACTGACTAGGAATCTGTTGAAAGCAGCAAATGTTATGCTCTGTTTGGTACCCCAAAGCTGCTTTACCCACTGCCTTTGACACCCACAGTTCACCGTATTCAACCTCTTTTACCTCCTTCTTTCATCCACAACATTAATTCTGAGTGAACAAGACGTGCTTCCTTGCTTTTGACAAGATTTGCTGCAGTCTCATGCGACAAAAACCCAACACTCATTCCAGATTCAGAAAGTAGGATTTATAACAGCATTTTAATTTAATGTTGGATGTCGAACATATAAAGAGATCACAGTAGTACTAGAGCTGAAAATTGATGCCTTTTTTATTAGTGTCCTCTCAGAAGTGGGTGAGCCGCTGTTTGTGCAATGGAGCACAGAGCACCACAGTCAGATGAATGAGGATATGCTATCTGCAAGGAATCATATTTCAAACCACTGTCTGCTTCTATTGATGTGCTCAGAGTTGAAAGGTTATGCTAGTAAATGCCATCAGAATTTTCAGCATTAGAAATCTGTGGAATAATCCGCTGACTGTCACTTTGTAGTGAGTCCAAGTGCAATACATGGTGATGCTTTAATGATTTTTTTTTAATTGAAATTAACTTATTGTTACTGATCATATTGTTTTGCTTATTCTTTTACAGTGTGTTTAAATACTGCCAACAGTATTGTCTTATAGGCTCCACTGAATATAGCTCTCTGCTGAGTTAACTAAAGGAATCCAGAATGTCATTTTACATGAGAATCATGTTTCCCTTATTTATTCTTTTGAATATATTTTACCAGCCATTGAGGCTGAAACATTGAAAGCCTTTATGCAGAAGGGATTCACTGGTTAAAATGAATCACAGATTCTCCATGCAATAAAATATAGCCTCATTGGTTTAACTCTTAAAGGCTGAAGACTTTTTATGTCACTTAATAATTTGTAGCATTTGCTGTTAAAGAAAAAAAAAAAGAAAGCATTTGAAAAGGTATTTTCATTGCAATTTTTACCTCTTTCCAGTACTGAATAAGACTGAAAACACTAGCAATCAGACCATTTGCTTCCTGATGGATGCAATGGTTTCAGATTATTTTAATAAAAATATCTGGGGAAAAGGAGTAAGACAATTTATGTATTTTATGTTTCTCTTTCCTATTAAAGAAAATACAAAAAGTTTTCCTGAATTAACATTCATATTATCCAAATTAGCTACAGAGTACTTTGGTATCTTCTTTGCATTGCTTTTTAATGTATTTTTGTAGAAGTTGGAGAATATTCTGTAAAACAAACGGCTGTGGAATAATCGGCTAAAAAAATCCCAGATACTGGTGCGAAACATACAAATTTGCCCTAAAGATATTTTCCATGCTTTTCAGGTACATTAGAGATAACTCTCTACCTTTTCAGAGTAAATTCAAAAAGTCATTCTGCTGGTGAGGGATGAAAATTTCATTTCTAAAAATAAATAAATTATAATTAATAGATTTTGTTTAATAGTAAGAAAACATGCCTTTCATTGCTTATACAATGTACTGGTTATAAACTTTGATTTTCTTTTACATCGGTATTTGAGTCAGGGCAAGTGAAAATCATGACTCAAATATTTTCTATCGTATGAAATTATTCAAGATTTGTAGCAGAGAAGCATTATGGGTTCACGTGACAGAACTTCCATTCCAAGCACTTGAGAAGGGTGGGTCACTCCAGATACTCAAAGGTTGGTTTAAGGCTATGAAAGGAATAAAACAGTGCCCAAATGTATAAAAAAATCGCTGAATGGATCTGGGCTAAAAAATAATGCTGCAAATATGAAGTATAAAAAAACTACTTTAAACTCAGATCAGTTCAGTGATATTTTCAGCTGCAAATCCTCACTAACAGTTCTACCAGTCCAACTAAGGGGTTGCATATGAAAGCACAAGATCAAGAACAAGCAGCTCAGAAGAAGGATAGGAAATATGTCTTAATCTGCTTTTGCCAACATCATGTAATATTACAGCCTTGGTCAGGGCTGTACTTGCTCTGTGTTCAGCCAGAGTTAACAGAGTAATACTATTCTGGGAAGAGAGGATTGGTAAGAGAACAGAAGCATTCGAAATTCTGTGGAGAGTATCTTCACTGCAGATGGGATCTAGCCAAGAGAACCTCCCAAGTCAGAGGCTAATGGTGCTTAATCCCCAAGGTTTGTAATGGATATTCAAGACAATCATGTCCATGTGCTATTACCCTTCCAGTGTTAATCTATATTTTTTTGTCACTCCCTGTTCATCTTCAGCATTAAAATAGACCTATGCTGCTTTAGCATTTTAACCCCATGTTTCTCTGTGTTACCTTCTTTCATTTGAACCAGGATGCCATCCGAGACATCCTCTGCCTGTGTGTCCAATTGCACAGCAACTGACAGCAGCTTCCTGGTTGAGTTACATTATGAAAGGGAATGCTCCCAGATTGCTTTCTGCATTTAGAGGACAGGGAAAAAGGGCAGCAGAAAACTTGTCAGACTTACTGTGACCCAGTACTTTATCTTACTTGCTCAGCTGAGTTCCTTAACAACATTCACATTAAAAGTTCTCTCTGCTGTTTGCTCATACCTTCAGAACTGCCTGCATTCATCCTGAGTAACTCAGCTCCACATGGATGATGTTTCCTTATCATTCTTATGGCACTCCCACAGAAGGATCCTCTGCAGATGAATCCACAGAAGAACCAGTTCACTGCCTTTTTGCAAGCTATGCCATCAAAATCTGACATCAGGACCCATCCCATCACACAGCATGCTCTAGCAGTGCTGGCATAGCCAAAAACAGCTATGCAGCAGAGGGGTACTTCTACTGATCATCTGATGAGGTAGTAGAAAACTAGGAATTCATTTTTCCCAGACAAGAGCTCAGATGTGGCAGCAGAGTGAAGTGATAAACTTCCTTTGCCCAGAGTTAGAAATTTAGGGTGGAAAGGAAAGAAAGAAAATATCTTCCTTCAGCAGTGAGGAGACATGTCTAAGAGCAGGAATTATCTTCTCTTTAGAGACAGGAAACATATTGGAGGGATGGGGAATCAGATTAGTATGAGGGAACAGACAAAAGAAATATGTCTCTAGTGTGAGCAGGCAGGAAGGGGAAGACAGAGAAGACACATAGCACACTGCCCCTACTCAGCAACACACTCATGAGGAGACATGCTGCTTCTTCCTCAACGACCGAGCTAAATTTTGCTAACCTTTGATATTCAGAACTCACAGCCCCACATCAGCTCAAAGAGTGAGTCTGGTTCCGAGTTACTCAAGATATATGAAAATAATATTTAAAAGGGCTTATTAACATTCAGGGGGTTTTGCACCCTTTGTGACTTAGTATTTTCAAGTGTTCTTTTTCCATTAGCTACATGAATGCTAAAAATGTACTTTAATATGTAGGAGATGTCTGAGACTTTTGGGGAATATCATGATTCTACAGAAAGGCCTTTGAAGCTACAATCAAACCACTTGATTGGCAATAATATTATAAAGTTTGGCAACAGTAAAATATAAAGGGGAAATACTGTCTTATTTCTCTATTTGAACAGGATCACATGGATCTATAAACCAATATGGTGTATTCTGCTCCTACTGTATTCCAGATAACTTTTAAAGCCTTTGTGTTAATAAATCTGGCCTTATACTAATAAAATGTATGACAGAATTATTACCTATATTAATTATTTTATGTTTAAGATCCTGTCTTTGGGTCTTTTGGGTGACAAGTATTTTCTAGGCTGCATACTGCTGTATTAGGATGTAGCCATTACAGTTAGTCTATACCATTTCATACTGGGTTTCAGAAAGATGTCTCATTTGGGAGAGCACTTATTCATGCAGAAGTGGTAAATATAAGGCCATATGCATTCCTGGGATTCCCCAAATAACAGTGGAGTTATTGATGTATTCTTATTGAACTTCTATTACATATGCATAAGGAAGATATGATGAAAATTGTAAATGGATCCCTTCTACATATTGAGGCAGCATGTATGAGTCATGACTTAAAGTTTGTAGGAAGAGATGCTTCCTTTTCTAAATTCATTAATCCGGTTGTAGAAACAGTAGCTTTCCCTCCCATGTTTGTTTCTCCTGACATGACTCAAGTCTTATCCACAGCCTGTAAGTCAATGAAGAGATTGCACAGGTTTTTGAATGGCTCTCATTTTACTCTGTATTGCCAATATGTTTGTTATTTTACATTGGGAATTAAGATATATTCTGTAAGTTAATGAGCAATCCTTCTGTCCCTATAAGCAACTACTACTTTGAATAAGAGTGACAGTGATTTCTCTTTTTTATTTTTTATTTGTTATAGATTGCTTGCAGGTTTTAAAACATTTTGGTCATATTATAGCTCAATTTCTTTTTCCTGTCTCCAATTTTATATATTCAGATTCGGTTAACCTGAATCAACATTGTGTTAAGGCATTTTAGAGGATTTCTGCATTAATTGTAATTGCTATATACTTTATTTACTGCAACCTTGTGTGCAGATGAGCTAGCATCTAACAGCTGAGAAAGATGCATTCCAAAGACATAACAATCTTCAGGATCAGAGTGGTTGGCTAAAAAACTTTAGTGAAGAAGGTATACATTTTATTAGTTGCATGTTCGGGAGAGGTGAACTTTATGATACTTTTATCATCTGTTTCCTATCTTCTTCTGATTCTGTCTGTCTTCCTTGTTAGCTCCCAAATCAGGTTTTGATGTATTGTTGTTTACAATGCCTTCCCAACAGAACGCAGTTCAGGGGAAGAATTATTAATAGAAAATAATTTAATCAATGAAATGCACATAAGCAAATTCCCGTTTCTAGAGATGGGCTTCTTTTTCATGCTCGTTGCAAATGTAAGGATTTATCTTTCCTGCTTTTTGGTAAAAGTGTGTCTACAGAAAGAATTTTGTACACATGAAACTGAACTTATTCCAGGTGTTTTGTTCGGCTAAATCAAAGTGGGTTCCTTAATACTTGTTCTAATCTCCTCTTCTTTTTTGATATCACTACAATCCTCTAGGTTTATGGACACATATGACTGTGAAGAAAGATCTTATCTGTCTGATGGAAGGCCTTTACAATAGACAGATGCAAAAAAAGATATGCTTTTTCCGTTCTAAGTGGTTAGGAGCTATTCAACTGGTATAAGCACATTAGTGCTGTACCTAGTTTGGACAGTGATGTGACTAGATCTGACACAGTCCAGTCTGCATTCTCATGATGCTTTTGTGATAATTCCCTGCAGATTAGCAACAACCTCCATAATGAGAGTGCAAATACTTGTGAAATAATAAGAAGAATAAGTAAAACTGGAAAAAAAAAAAAAAACCAACAGTTATATAAATGTAACTTTTACGGCTCATTAATTAGAATTGACATTGCAGGATTTCAAAAGGACTACAAAAGGACAACACCATTTTAGTATGTTTCGGAACATTTTCAATTTAGCAATCAAGATAATCATGTAATTCTGGAATCCATTCACCTCTTTAGTAAAAACACCAGTCTTCAGTTTTAAATAACATTTGTAGAAATTAAAGATGGTAAACTGAAAATATTTCTAAAATGTCACAGCTTCATTGTGATACCAGGTGATATGGCCTATCCCTTCATTATCATCTAGAGCAGCTGGGAAGGTGCTGTGAAAATAGTGCCATGTCTTTTAAAATCACTGTAAAACCCAAAGATTTTAAAGAAGATTATACATTCATACCTAAATTTGCTATTTTGAATCAAGTTGTTGATGTGTGGTATTCTTTATTATGGCATTAACATCCGTGTCACAGCAGTATCAGAATTTGCATATAAACAATCAACATAATGGATTGGAAGTAAAAAATTCAGAGTTTATTTTTATTTTAAATAAAACGCTTACATATCCTGAAATGCAAATATTTATTCTGTGTGTGTATAATTATAACATGCCCATGATAGCTGATAATTTTCTGATTCTCTTTTATAGTCTCATTTAAGTCATATTTATTCTCTTGCATCCACGGTCTTCATTCAACACTGGACATCTTAGTGAGGTGTAGTACAGGGGTTTTTTTGGTTTTAACCTTCAAAGGAATTTAGTTGAGCAGATGCTACATTGAACTAGTCAGAGTAGAAAGGAAATGATATGGCTTTTAAAGGGCACATCTAGCATATCTACTGGGCTAAAGTAATTCTGGCAATGCTTCAAAGGATATAACTTTTGATGGTAAAGTAGGTAGGCTACAGAATGAAATCACATATGGCAAGCTGTCAAAGTCTTCCTACACATTCAGTACATTTATATAAGTGCAAATGGATGCTGCTTAGATGGAGTCCCTAGCAATTTCCTGTTAAATCTGCTCTAAGATTATCTGATATTATTTGACTAAATTATCTTTAAAAGCTGAGGACAACTTTTATGATCAAATATTTAGAAATTAGTTTTTTCTTTTTGGCAGATTATCTGAAAAATGAACTGCAATTGTATTAACACTTGAAAGCAAAGGGCTTTCAGTAATAGCAATTATATCAAAACAGGGATAATGAATTGCTGTATATCAGCTTGAAGAGGACGTATTTATAGGTCAATGATGTCAATAGCTATAGTTCTCGTAGACACCTCATTTCTTACCCTTTTATTCCTTGCTAATGCTAAGCAGACACGGTTTTAACTTTTAATGAGATTGGTGACTATGAGAATCTCATTTCACAATGGAAGGGAAGTTTACAAGGGATGATTTTTCACCTTTCAAAATTCAGTCATAAAAGTTGTTGCCCTTTTACAAATGCTACATCAATGATTAGCCGTCCCCCTCCCACCAATGAAAACAAATCCAGACGGACAAACTTTTGAGTTTTCTTTTTTATATATACTGTTAGTTGTGTTGAATAATGCTCTAGTAGAATGACAAAAATGCAGGATGCCTTGCAGAGAGTGTTGACTTTATAGCTAGGAGTATGCATGCATATATATTTATATATAATACATCTATGTGAATGAATCTGTATGGGTGCATGATTGAAAGAGGAACATTGAAGTTGTGCTGAAAAGTTCTTTACCTCTGTCCTACACTGTCCCACATTAGTAGGAGGTAAAGAATGTCCAGCTGCAGCCTTAGAACCCAGAGCATATATGTTTGCTTTCTGATTTTGGGCCATGGCTGTCCTTGAGAGCTATGGTAGGATGAAGCACATTTAGTTTTACTGGGGGAAGGTGCAGTGTGTTTAGTTGTGCTAACTGTTGAAGGTCGGAATCTGTTTACAAAGAATGGAATTTAATGAGATTTGGCCATGGAAACTGAAATCCCTCTAGACAGACCTTTATATTCATTTGGCCCCTCTCACACACGTGCATGGCGGTAGCACATGTTCCCATAACAGCTCTGAGATTGCATGCCAGATATAGGCAATCAGGCTGTCTAGTTATTCACATCTTACAGGATCCAAGAGCAAAAAAGGAGTTCAGAAATGCACAGCTTTGGTGAGGTGTCTGTCTCTTATTTGGCTCCTATTCTGCAGCTGCAAAATCACACCAATATATTAATCACATGAGTCACTGTACAGATCACACCCTTGGCCCCGATCATAAGCATAGGGCATTGTAGATTGTAGAAGTAAATAGAATGAATGTTTGTATTGATCTATTTAAGCAGTGGTTGCTTGCTCAGTGGCATATGACTCGGACAAATCTCAGTGTGCTTTTATTGGGATGGCAAATAGCCTCTTGCTGGTAAAAAGGCAAATCCATCTGCCAGTTTCAGATCCATTTTGTAATAGAAATGGGAATGTGATGAGTGCTCAAAAAAGTTACTTCTTTAACATGAGAAAAAAACCAACAAACTGTTGTGTCTAGACTAAGCCTTAGTGGAAATTTTCTAAATTATTCCATCTGAAACAGATGTGTGTCCTGTAAAAATTTCTAAACTGTGGTGAATTTGACAATGTGGCAAGGAAATGAAAACAGTTTTGTGACAGGTACGTGTTAAAACAGTAACAAAAGGTAATGCTACATGTTGAACTTGAAATAAAAAGAGTATGAGTAGAAGAAAGGATGGATAAATCATAACAAGATAGTAAAATAGAGTGTGAGTACAAGAAGGGATTAATATGTCATAACAAAGGCTTGGATCCTGGAAAGATGAACTCAAGAATTCTCACTGAAAGCTATGAAACAAATGATAAATTTATTCAGTTAAACCTTTGAGTGATTTGGGCTTGGATTTTTGAACTGCAGGAACTCTCATTAAAATCGGTGGTACTCTCACCAAAAACAAAGCAAAAGCAAAATTTCTGGAGAGAAAAATTATGAACAAACCCATTTATTAGCAATACTTGAATTTCAGCAGTGAAAAAGTACTGATATTGTGTGTTACTATTTTGTTTCTTTATACCATGTTTACCTCTATAAACACCCAAAATTGATGCGTAGGTCGTGTGCTTCTGCTTTATCATTTGGTCGCTCAAAAGTGTGAAATTACATGTGCTTATAAAAGTAGGACATGGACCTCAAGGTTTAATTGATTTGTTGTATTGAATATATTTAAAATATAGATATACACCATCTGAATTTTAGAAACATAACTAAACATCTGAAATAGTGATTGGTGTTGAACAACAGCTCCTGCCCAGGAAACAAACAAACCAGGGAAGAATCTGTCAAAACCCATCAGTCTCTCATTGGCCCTATGCCAGGAGAACAGGCAGATTTCATATTGAATTGAAAGCTCAGCATATTTGAATATTGAGGCCTCAGCTGTGATAGGGCATGACATTTTGAAATTGGCATCTTTGCTTTAAACAAGGAAGGTTTTGGTGTTTCTCTAGATGTCCCAGAAGTAGTGTGCAAGGGTAGACAACTGAGAAATAGACATATCCCAATGCAAATGTGGTTTTACAAACCAACTCATTACCAAAATAGAAACTTGATTAACATATTATTGCAATATACACACAACTTGGAAAGAGTCAACTGTGGAGCCTCTCCCTTTGGGAAATTGAAATTTATGTCACACAGTATATTTGAAATTTATTCTATACATTATATTTGAATTGAATCCAAATACACTTGATTTTATCCATAAAGTTATAAGAGGTTTCCTCTCTGTATAGGGGCTTGACTTAGTTCTTGAGCAGAAATAACCTAGATTAAGCAAACTATCAGTGGTCCAAAATATAAACACTTGCTTCCCATTTGTTCCTTTGGCTCCAATAACAATAAGCATCTACTATGAATTAAAAAGTGTGGGAATTCCCTTCAAAGACCGTTGCTCTATGACATGATCTCCTTCTAGAATCCTAGACAAGGTGTTCAAAGTGACTCTGTGTGGTGAGAGCTGGGGAATAGAGATAGGCAAATTGAGTTCCAGAAATCATCTGCTTCTGTTCATCTTGTGAATAAATGAAACCAGGGCTATGGCCATGAGGGAAATCTGAAATGCTGGTCTTATCTTTCCTGATACCTGCAGTCATGTGTAAGACACAAGCACAACTGAAAATAGCAGGAGTAAGGCAAAACTAATTGATGCATAAGCACAGCTGAATGGAAACGTAGGAAAGGAATGATAGTGCCAGTTCACTTTCTATAGAGATGGCTTTCTCTCTCACAGATACATGATTTTGGAAGCCACATGGCAGGTAGTTTCTCACTCTTCTCTGATGATGCATCTGCTAGGTTGTTTGTAACTCTTTTCAAGATTTTACTTAATAGTATTATGGTGTGATTTATACCTTCCAGCATGGCACACACAACTCTTCTTGATGTGCCTCCATTTGAGACAAAGGATCTACCTCAGCAATGAATTTTATCCACTGCCTTAATTTTCTGGAAGGTTGCTATAGTGGTATGATATTCTTCAACCTCTATGACAACATTGGGGCTCTTTTCTCTTTGTAAATGTGAAAAGGTTTATGTGTTACATAGCTATAGTGACTATTGGAAATAACACTTTTACAAGTTTTAAAGGAGAAGTAAAGCTACAGTGATTTGATTTTGGTTTTCTAATCAGCTGCTGGAGGTTCAAAAAGAAAAATAACTCACAATTATCACTTATACAAAGGAGTTTAATTAATTACATATATGCTAAAAATTGTAGCTAATGAACTTCACCTTGAAGGTTATCTAGGAAATCTTGATAGGTTATCTAAGCTAGGGAAAATGACCTTCTATATTTGGAGTTGTATTGCATCTTTGTGTATGTTTGTTCTACCTATATAAGATATATTTTCACAGATTTTTCTTAATTTGTTTTTTGGCACGTTTGGTTTGGCACATATTTAAATGTGTTAAATAAGTGCTGAAATAAAAAGTACTAAACTGGAGACAAAATACTCCATTCGTGTTACAGAATAATAATGTCTGTTGTTGATAGGAGATATGACTGTAGCATGCACTGTTTGTGAGAATCACATTTTGCATTATATGTCATAAACTCTACAATTTATAGTTTTGTATGAAATCATGGGGTTCATTGTTTTATTATATTTCAGTGTAAAATTTTCAGCCATTTAAGTTCAAGTAACATTCTCACAGAATACAGGTTTTGTAGTGATATGATGTTTCCTAGCTGTAGGCTTGGCCTGTCCCTTCTACTGGCTGTAATTTACTTTTTGGTCTCTGTCGCCTTGAGCTTGCCTTCTGACTAGTTTGTTGAATGATGTGCTAATCCATTATATTTCTCAGACAAGTGTATCGACCAGTATAAACAGACTGGAGGGCACAAACCTAAATGAAAGCTATACTTCCTTGAATCATTTAAAAAGCTCCTGCAGTGGTGGCAGTGCAAAATAACTTTTCTCTGTACATTAAATAGAAGAGGGAAATTTCAATAAATAAAATTAAGATTGTGGGAAGAGGGATGTGAGCACATTATAGTGCATTTCACATGGATGTATTTATTTATAGGAAGAAGAGACAGATAATGTTAGTCAGCCACTTGAGAATGTGCTTCTAGATGATAAATTTGAAACTGAGCCCCAAGCCCTGCATTACTTGCCATTTCCCATTGTCCAGACACTCTCACAACACATGATACATGCTTGAAGTCATGTACTATATCGAAACATTTTTATACAAATAAAGAATGGAGGATAACCTCACTATGGAACTGGCAAAACTGAGGGCAAAAGATGCAGCTTTCTGATCTTTTTCCTTTCTAGGAAGCAGGTAGAAACCAATACCTGGCCATGAAAAATATCCTTGAGTAATTTATCTTGAAAAGAAATATCACGAGAGTGGATGACTTCTCAATTTGTACAGCTGGTGTCAGATATCAAAGTTCCTACCTGTCAAAAAATTGAATTAAAATTACAATAGCAACAGGAACTTTTGGCTAGTAATTCAAATCTAATCTGGGGACACAAGCAATATTATGGAAAATTACATTTTTCACTTGAAATTACAACTCTACAAAACTGTAGTAATCCCATGATTACAAGAAAGGGGATAATTTTTTCTTCAAGGCACATTTGATTCATGATGTATTGGGAAATAGTTAAGCTATGAATTACTGGAATTTCAGCCGACTTGTGTGACAAACAAAAAAAATTATTCCTATATCTGTCCTCAAGTATAAGATTTCAAGGAAGAGAATTAGATGTTTCTTTACTAAAGGATTTTTTTTTTTTTTTAAATTTCACTTTCAGGTTTATTTCAAGCAGATTGAGAGAAAAACTGTCTGATTTCTATTTAACATTTCACTCTCAAGGTCTCCATGAATTTTTATATCACAGTTTTCACCTTGTTGATTTAGAAGGTGGCTGTTAACTGCAAACTACTAAGAGAACTTTGATGTTTAACAGTTATTAAAGACATCATATATGCTTAAGAGCATTTCAGAGATCCGGTGGTATGCTTTTTTCAATGGAGTAAAAGCCTTAAGTTCCCTTCTCTCACAATCACAAATGCACAGATGACAGTAAGCATTTGTATCCATCTTAATCTGTGTTTGCCAGAGTTCCTGAGCTGTTACTACTCTTGAACAGATGTTTGCATGCCCGCTTCTTCCAAGAAGAGGAGCCTTATGACTCTTGAACCAATATAATGAAATCATGATACAAATGGCTGTTTGGCCATTGACCTCAGAGAGACCCACATTTCCCCCTTCTCCTTTTTGCTGTTCCTGCCTCTCTGAGTCGCCACACCACTAAAGGTATGACTGTAACCATTTAACAGTCACACCAACTGTGATAGTTACTATTAAGGCTACAAAACCTGGAAGCAGTAAGAAAAACGTTGTCTTGGGTTTACCAAGTAAGCAGAAAATATATTTTTGGGATTCTGATATTTCCAAATGTTTTAAGTTTAGTTTCCCTTCCAGATAGAAGAACTGTGACTTTTTCAGGGGGAGTTGGCTTGGGGTTTGTATTTCTTTCATTTTGTAGAGCTGTCTTCAAAGGTTATTGACATGAACAAGTTACTAGGAGGTGTATTCTTTCCAAATTTAGCTACTGTTGTTTTAATTAGTGTCTGATTATGGTTAGGAAACCTATTTTAAAATGAGCCTTAGCTTTCTAACCATTTCTTCCCAGCACATGAAGCATTTTAATCCATTTGTTCTTTCAAAGTAAGGTAGTCATCCTTCACATCAAAATATCTGCACCTTATCAAGATCAAAGCTGCCCAAACTTGACTTTGCATCTACACAGATGGCTATAAACGTAACACTGGAATATTACTTTGGCTTCACTTGACAGAGATGAAAATTGTCTGTGCAGAACTACCCAGAATTTGTAGAAAATTTTGTTCTTAACTTTATTGTTTATGAAAATAGCAAGAACTTAGAATAAATAGCCATCTCTGTCAGTGTAAAGAAAAATGTGTTATTTGCTTCATTTCAGTGTCTAACAGAGAAATTGCTAAGCAGGAGTTGATCACTCTACATGAAAAGGAAGGGAATGCTTGTAGATTTTCTGGCCAATTTTAAGCATTGTTAAAATAATATATTCATAGCTAGTACATGCAATAAATAATATGCATCATAATTAAAACAGGAGTTTTTTGAGTAGAGGATTGGCCTTGTAAATGACAGCTTTCTAAATAAAATAAAAATTCAAGAAGGCCAGTATACTCTTGAAATCTTTATTTCAGAACATATGACTTGAAGCATGATGTGCAGAAAACAATGTTACCTTTATGTAGCTGGAACATTTGCATAGGAGCTTGCTGGTTTGTAAATTCCAAGCAGCATAAATATTGATATACCATGCTTAGCTTACCACATACCTTCAGTCTGGTTTTATCTAAATTACAGAAAGAAAGGTACAACTGTGTGCACTGTTTAAAGGCATGTTTGTTTCTAACCTCGGCTTTCTGAAGTCATTGTCATTCAGGTTTTTCCTCCTCACCTGTCCCACCCACACTGTCTCCCTGAGAGCATGCACACCCACAGATGCACCCTCCAATCTATCTGTGTAACACTTTCTAAACATTCAGCATCCTGTTTTACAGTTGTGTAAGATGTGCTGTAAAGATTGATGGAAGAAAGATTGTTGCAGGGTTTTGAAAGGAAAGTGCTTACATGTTTTTGCTGAGTGTCTTACATAGTAGTGAACCATTTACACAGACTTACTACAAAAAGCCCTTCAACCTGACAGAAGGAAAAAGCCTTCCTAAATCAGAACTACCAAAAATAACCTGTAAAATAAAAAAAAACATAAAACGTTTCAAATTATGAAGGAGTTATATCAACTGGTTAATTGTATTTGAGAAATAAGTACATTCCAAATGCTGGGATGTCTCCTTGGTGCTATATATTCAGGGAAGAAATATTAGTTTTATTGCACTGTTTCTAATGAAAGAACTATATCTACATAATTTTTCCCTGCATACAGGCAAAAGACATTGAAAGATGAAGCATCAAATTATTTTTCCCTCTCATAACACTGCATACCCATGAGAAGTGATTTTTTTGTTGTTGTTGTTGTTGTTGTTGTTGTTTTAGGGTAAATAGAATGAATTATATCACAGCCGTGCTTCTTGGCAGATGGGTAATAAAGTCATCAGCAGAACAAACCTG
The DNA here is from genome assembly GCA_013398115.1 of Falcunculus frontatus. Classification (NCBI taxonomy): domain Eukaryota; kingdom Metazoa; phylum Chordata; class Aves; order Passeriformes; genus Falcunculus; species Falcunculus frontatus. The sequence goes on from VZRV01008877.1 coordinate 470,106, forward strand.
CCCTGTTCAGTGTGCTGAGTGCTACTAAACAAATAATCAGTCAGATGCATATGGAGTTGCCCAAAAGGAATTGGGAGTTACAGTTTGCAACACAAAAACACCCACTTTGTATCAAGAGAGAAAGTAAATTGGACAATTGTAGAGTTTCCATTTGGTGTACACAGGTAACTTATTTCTAAAATAAAAGCAAAACCACCTTAACAGAAATTTGCAGTCTATAGTACAAAAGAATTAATATGTACCAAAACAAAAAATTACTGCCTTATCAGCTATTAAAAAAATGAGCAAGTAAATGTTTAAAATAGACCAGTTTAATGAAAATATCATGTTACAATTCACTATCTACTACTTAAGCTTCTATTACTTTTAAAAACATTTTTTTTTAATTATCTGCTATTTTGCTTCCCCTCTCAAGGTGTAGAAGGATCTTTTTGATTGTAAAATAAAATGTTGCTCTGTGCTCATTCAATCTTTCTTTCCCTTCTTATCAAATAAATAACCAGTGTCTCCTCAGTTTGGCATGTTGGTAGCAAGCAGTCGTAAAAAACAGCTTGCATGAAAGCTTCACCCTGAACATAGTGAAAACACTGTCCTTACTCAGTGTATGAGATCAAAAGTAGATGATCAATACCAAAAGGATGAAGTGAAGTCACAAGCACTAATGTAAAATTATATTAATGCAAAACAAACATCTGGAATAACAGAGAAATTTTTCTTTTCTTATGTCATTTATATAAAAAGTCTTTAGATTGCTGCCTAGGATAGTGGAAGATACAAAATGACAGGTAAGTGTATGACTGCTAAACTGATGAATTTCAGAAACTTCTGGCTTCAAGACGTAAGCAGAGCCAAACCGCAGACTTTTTTGTTTGTTCTTCTGGTAAATAAGATATGTTAGGAAGAGTAGCATTTGGAAGGCAAAGGTTAGCTTGCTGCTAACAAGCAATAATAATCCTAAAAACAAAGGCAAATGAAATAAAATCAATTAAGATATAATGCTTACATACACGATTCAGAATTTCTATAAGGATTTGTAGCCAAAATGAAGAATATCCAACAAAATATAAGCTGCCATGCACTTAATCTTCCCAAAAGAGATAGCTGCATACTGTGGACAGAAAACAGATGATAACAGTGCAGTCATCCACTGTGATTAGGAATCCAAGTAATAAACATTGTTTAATAAAGTTTTCTTAAGTATTTGGATTTTAAAGAACTCTAGTCTTCATTTGTCATTTTTATATGGGGGTGAGAGTGTATTCACTCAGCCTATGCTTGTGTTGGGTAGAACTTTTTACCCTTTTTGGTGGGAGAAGCAAAACCAAACTGCTGCTTGAAACAGATTTTGAGGTATTCATAAATCATGTTAAAATAATTTTACAGCTTGGATTTGAAGTTTTACTCTTTTTTAAGATACCTAAAAATCCATTATCATACCTAAAGAAAGAGATTTTTATATATATACATATTCCCATCCTACTATATTTTCCTCCTAGCCTGCTGCAAAAATCCTAATTGTGACTTACATAAGTAATCATTCCATATAGTAGACAAAGGAATACGTTTTAGTTTGCTTAGAGTTTCATCCCACGACAGGGGAAGTGGTATTCCAAGACTCAATAGCCAGAATACTGTTGCCCATTTTAGAGAAAAGTTATGATACTATGACCATATTCTCCATGCTATGTTTCTCCAGTGCTATGGGTTTACATGTTTTCTAACCTATAAAATATGTTTAGCAAAGGATGAAATAACAGAAAATAACATTATAGGCTAGGGTGGGAATGGATGCTGTTTCTTTGCATCTGCTCTTTTATTTTCCTCTTACCTTCTTTGACAAACCATAGAGGAGGACTGCCTGGCTCAAGACCTGGCATTCCAGCTCTCCAACTAAATAACCTCTAATAGCTCTGCCTCTCAAAGTCAAAATATTGATTGGGGAAACTCTGAATGAAGCACTTCAGAATAGGACTGAGCAGAGAGCATCTGTGATTGAAAACAAGTGTCCTTATTAGTTCTTTCATGGGAACTAACGTACAGGAGATTTTATTGCTCAGCTGTGAAATCAGAATTACTATCCACATTCCATTCCCCCTACCCCCCCACCCCTGCTGCCAGTTTAGAGTTTGGATTACATCCCGCAGTCTAGCCATGGAAAGAAAAATTATGTCATTTTAGCATCAGATAAGCACCTTACTTCCCTGTAGAAAATGGTCTGCCATATCTTAAGATACAGTCTGCACTTTCTATTATATGCAGGGAGCACAAAGAGTATGCAGTTTACTTTTTCAGAAGGCACTTCATTCAGTTCATCACCCCTTACTTAGAGTAGTAAAAAAAAAGAGTAGCTGGGATGTAGTGACTTCTGATTAATTATTTAACTAGAAGAGACCTTAAGCAGTAATCTATAAAAGGATTTTTTCTTTCTCTTAAAAATTACAGTTTCAGAGACTACGAAGTTTTAACCAAAAATCAGTGGAAAATTTTGTTATTTGCAAGCATTTCAAAATGAAAGCAGGAAATATAAGCATGGTAGCAATTGAGATCCTAATTTGATGATTGCAAGGGTGTTTACCTCATCTATCAGATACTGATACAGAAATAACAGTGATGACATAGGAATAGATGACATTTTTGCCTCTGAAACACGTCACCTTGGTTCTTTACCATACAGCTTCTCATGCTTGGCCAGTCAAATGTCCTTATGTAGTGGATATGTTGTCTTTCCTTACCTTCTTTTCTGAATTCCTGAAACACATGCTGAAACGGAGGTAGGATCAACAGCTAAACCAACCAATTTTCTGGTTTTGGGAATAGACTTAAGTAAAACAGTGGAGGCCTTGGCTGAAAACCGGAGTGTTTGGTACCTAAACAGCTTTAATTTTGCTAATTATATTAGTGGTTTAGCTGTCAGTGCAGTTCTTCAGCTCATAATTTCTCTCACTGACCTGCTCATCAAGAAGATTCAGAAAGCTGTGTTTGGCTCCACAAAGGGAGAAAAAGACAATGATTATTCTCATGTCACATTATTCCAAGTGTAATAAGAAAATTTAGGAAGTAAAAAAAGGCATTTACCCTAATGGACCCAGTAGCTCTATCTCTAAAAACTGCTCCTGTCTGAAATGCTCAGGAAGAGTGATTCTGTTTGCAGTGAGCTACTGAATGTAAATTAATGTCTTGAAACTTCACAAGGACTGCTGAATCTCCTATTTAATATGAACTGAAAGGTTAAAAGTTATTTTGTCTATCAATGATAGGATCTTCCAAAAGTTCAAGATACAAAATTGTTACTACTAAGAGGAAACCCACTTATTTACTTATACTGAACAGATGGTGATACCCAGCAAGAAGCTGTTTCACCGAGAGTTGTTGGGGCATGCTCATTCAATGGGTATAAGCACAGCCAAAGTCCTGAGAATGATCTCAGTATCAAGGCATTTATCAAATCTAAACACCTCAAGATTTGGGATCCAATCTAGAAAAGCAGAGAAGTACTAACAGATGTTTTCTTTCTTTTTCATTTTTTGTAGTATCCCTTCATTCTTCTATTTTAAGTCCATTCTCTCCTAACATGGTTCATAAGACATAAGAGGTAGAGAAATAGTGTCATGTTGAGTTAGTTCTACGAAGTTTTGAAATTTGAAGCTGTTTCACCTTTTTTTACTGGTGGCCTCCTTACTCACCTTCCTTTACTGGTGCAATCGCAACTTCTACAGTCCGAAGTGCTACCAGATTGTAAGCAAACTTTCCTTGTATTCATATGCAGCCTGTTGTTTGATTGGTTTTTTGTTGTTTTGGTTTGGGATTTTTTTTTTTTGAGGAAAGCAGTAAAATCCCTATATGTACAACTGGTTGTGCCTAAGATGTTTTATAGAACAGGTATCGTAAGTGAAGCAAATCTGAGAGGAAATTATTCCATTTACTAGTTGCATTCATTCTTTTTACAGCTAGGACAATAAGGAACTGAAAGAATGCCCAAACATCTGCCACAAAGAGCAGCAAAGCTGACATTCCTGTCTTGACAAAGCACACAGAAGTAATTTACAAATTCAAACAAATCCTCTGTAAGAATTGTAAGAATGTCTTAGGACACTTTGGGAGATACAACATGTGCAAAATTGAGAAATCCTTGGGGTTTTTTATTAGGAATTTCATAACAGAAGCAGGGTAATATGTCTTGTTGCTTTATCATTTGACAAAGCTGCATCTTTTGCTTAAAGCAGTGCTAGCTCAAGAATCAGAAACAAATTTGAGTATAGGAGAAGTCAGTGCTTTGAACACCAACTGTTTTCTTAATAAAGCCTTTGTGCACTTCTGCATTATTTTGTTTGTCTTCTTATAAATTGTCTTCGAGTGCTTTCTCAGAAGCTAGAGGCTTCTCCCATCATGTAATTAGTGTTTTAAAAATAAAGCCAGGACTTCAGATTTTTGTGTAGAGAGTGTGAAAGTTACAAACCATGTTTATCTTATTGTGAGGCTGCTGTAAAGATGCTCTGTAAAGCAGATGTACGTTGCAGTTTAGAAGTTGAAGTCAAGCCTTATACTGCTTTAGGGTGGTTTCCATTTCATCCTGTAGAAGAAATTGTGGCAGATGAAATCAGGTATGATTAGAATATAACCCTGAGACAATCCTACAGTTTTGTAAGACTTTTTAAAATTTTTTCTTTATTGAAACTTGTATACCATTGAACTGGTTTTTTTCATCTCTCTTGGTGGATATAATTAATCTTTGCCATAGGAGCTTGCTGGTTTTTGAAATGTTAACTCATGTTTCACCTCAGTTATTGTATCATGATTTTTATTAATTAAACTGGTACGAGCAGTTTCCAACTGTTTAATGCTGCCCTGTGATATTCCCATACACTGGTACTGGCTATTTTTTTTAGTTGGGTGATTTAACAGTGTAACCCTAAGGGTTTCCAGTGACTTCCCACATTCCAGAACATTTTTGATAAACATATAAAACCCTCTGTTCTGTGGCTTCATCCACTGAAACACAGGGGAAAAAAGTGATTAAAAATTGAAATGTTGAGGAGTCTTGGTGACATAGAGAATAAGAGGGTGATTTTTTACATATTCCCTTTTGAGATTCAACCTCAGGTCTTAAAAGAAATTGCTTTCCTGAATTTCTTCCAATTATGCTTAGCACACATTACAAGACCAGGACACCCACTTTGAGGCTCTTAGAGTTTAACTGTTGTGTTCTCTTCGGTGAATTCAGTCAGCAAGATTACAGAAGCACAGAATCACAGAATAGCTGAGTTGGAAAGGGACCCATAAGGACCATCAAGTCCTACTACTGGTCCTGCACAGCACGATCCCCGAGAGTAATACCGTGTGCCTAAGAGTATTGTCCAAATGCTTCTAAAACTCTGTCAGGCTTGGTGCTGTGACCACTGCCCTGGGGAGCCTGTTCCAGTGCCCAACAGCCCTCTGGTGAAAAGCCTTTTCCTGATATCCAACCTATCCCTCCCCGACACGACTTCAGGCCATTCCTTTGGATTCTGTCACTGGTCACCACAGAGAAGAGATCAGTGCCTGCCCCTTTTCTTCCCCTCAAGAGGAAGTTGTAACTGCAATGAGGTCTCCCCTCAGTCTCCTCTTTTCCAGGCTGAACAGACCAAGTGACCTCAGCTGCTACTCATTCAGCTTCCTCTCAAGGCCCTTCACCATCTTCATTGCCCTCCTTTGGATGCTCTCTAACAGCTTAATGTCTTTTTTTTGTTGTGGCACCCAAAACTGCCCCCAGCACTCAAGGTGAGGCCACCCCAGAGCAGAGCAGAGCAGGACAATCCCCTCCCTTGCCTGGCTGGTGATGCTGTGCCTGATGCACCCCAGGGCTTGGTTGGCCCTCCCGGCTGCCAGGGCACTGCTGACTCAGATTGAACTTGCCATTGACCAGGACCCCCAGGTCCCTTTCCATGGCACTGCTCTCCAGCATCTCATTTCCCAGCCTGTCTGTAAATCCAGGATTACCCTCTCTCAGGTGCAGAATCCAGCACTTCCCCTTGTTTAACTTCATGTGGTTGGTGATTGCCCAGCCCTCTAACTTGACAAGGTCTTTCTGCAGGGCCTCCCTGCCTTTGAGGGAGTCAACAGCTCCTCCCAGTTTTGTATTGTTTGCAGACTTGCTCAGTATCCCTTCCAGTCCTGAGTCCAAGTCATTTATGAAGACGTTGAAGAGCACAGGGCTGAGGATGGAGCCCTGTGGAACCCCACTAGTGACAGGTCCCCAGTCTGATGTCACCCCATTCACTGTAACCCTTTATGCCTGATCCAAGAGCCAGTTGCTCACCCATCCCATGATGTGTTTATCCATCTGTCTGCTGGACATTTTGTCCAGAAGGATCCTGTGAGAAACAGTATGGAAAGCTTTACTGAAATCCAAATCCTTTTATGACAGGATAACCCACCCAGTTGAGCAGGGGAAGCCAGCTGATCAGCTGGGTGGGTTACCTTGTCATAAAAGGAAATCAGATGTGACAAACAGGACTTTCCTCTCATGAAGCCGTACTGGCTGTGACCAATGACTGTGTTGTCTTTCAGGTGTTTTCCCATGGCTCCCAGAATAATCTTGTCCATAACTTTATCAGGCACTGAAGTGAGATTGACAGGCCTGTTGTTTACAGGGTCCTCATTCTTGCCCTTCAAAATCAGGACAACATTCACCAGATTCCAGTCAGCTGGGACCTCTCCAGATTCCCAAGACCACTCAAAAATCATTGAGAGAGGTTTTGTGGTGACATCAGCCAGCTCTTTGAGGATTCTCAGACAAATCCCATCAGGCCCCATAGATTTCTAGGGATCCAGCTGGAGCAGCGGATCCTGTACAATTTCAGGGTCAACTGGGAGTTGATTGTTCTCACAATCATGGCCTTTTTTCTGACTTAATAAAACTTTTCAGTACCTGAAAACAGACAAATCATAGTGAACAGAGATGTGCTTGCAAGGGGAGTGAACTCAAAAAGGGTAAAACTGCTTAGCTCTTCTGAACTAGCTTTTCATATGAAAAATCTTATTTTGCAGTCAAAGTGCATTAGATGGCTTAAATGAATCCTCTTCCAAAGTATGCTGACCCGAAACATACATAACATATAAGTTATTACTATAGAACAACTATTTAGAATAACTCAATCCTTGCAGAATGTCATCATCAGTATTTTTCATGTAAGGAGATGACTCTGAATTTTTGTTCCCCATAAATAAACCAAAACTGTTCTGCTCACTGTTTGAAAGACTAACTGGTTTGTTTGAGGACACCGAAACTTTACTATTAAGTTGCAAATGAAGTGGTATATTATAAAGTTTGCTATTAGTATTGTGTGCATTGTACTTGTACTTGCTACTACAGTCTCTGCTTGTAATGAACATCTGATTTTGATGTCATGTCCATCATTCAGGTATTCTTAATAGAGGATAACAGGAAAAAAGGTCCAAGGAATTCTGTTAATTACAGCAACTGCTGAGTAAAAATAACAATTCCACCAATTTTTTAAAAGGTATGAATTTGGCATGGTTACTGTATGCATTTGACTTATAGATATTATTTCTTGGTGGACACAGAAAGAAGCAGTTAAAAATTCTTTTTAATTACAAGGTCTGAATTGGGTAGAACCATTGTAAGAAATACATATATTTAAAAAAAAAAAAAGTGTTATCATAATCATTCTAATCAGGAAGGTTGTTGAAGTTATCCAGTGGAAACAGGAAAAGTTTCTATTGAAGAAGGACTTCTCTGGAAAAGTCCATCTGGATTTTATTGACAGATTGAAGACAGACTGTTCATCAGTTTAAATTCTCTCCTTGATTTTGTTTTTTATTATGTCATAAACCAGGAATATGATATCCAAATGACTACAGAATGAACCACCTTTTCCCCTTCTCTGCTTTCCCAGTTGTCTTTAGGTGTTTGGTTTTGTTTTTCCTTAGTGTCAGAACAACATTATTATTTAGAATCCACACTACCAGCAGAAGAACGTTTTGTATAATAGAAAGTGTATAATGAGAAAAACCGACAATGTGAACTGTGTGAAGACTAGAAGTATATTATAAGTGCAAACCTTACTTTATGACCTAAGAAATCAGAAGAGTTGATAGTAAATTTTGTTCTTTGACTGTTCTGCTGTCATCTTTACTGGCTGGCTTTTGATCTGATCTTAGGGATGAATGTAGTAATTTAAAAATATGTTATTCTCTAGACTGTTACAGGAATTAATATGTATATGGACTTAGTTATTTGGTTCACATTAATGGGTTTCTGTGGCTTCTGATGGATATGTCATGGATTAAAATTTTTACACTACACAAACAGCAATAGAACATTATTACCTCCATTCTATTTTGAATCATTTGTGGAAAAATACGTGCTTTATGCCTCATTTGCAGCAAAATTTATTTTATTGCAGTGTTTAATTAATGAGTAATTCTGCCATTTGTGGCAAATTGCCAAAATATTATCTTCTGTTTTTAGACTGCTACTGTTTAGACAAAGTAGATTAGGCAGAATTTATCAAACTAGCATATTCATTAACAGTTTGTGGAAACTGGTGGAGGTTTTCCCTTTAATTCTTTATCTAAGGTATTGGTTATAGGAACTAAGTATTTTGAACAGAATATAACTGTATGGCTGAATTTAAAACTGAGAAAGAAGACAAAGTCTATGCTTTTTAATACAGGAGTAAACTTTCACAGTGTTTTAATGAACAAACAGAAATAAAATAGGTATTGTCCCTTGAGATGCTCTTAAATCAGTCATACTGCTAAACAGCTTTTAAGGGATTCCAGCACTAAATCCTATATAGATAGCAAGAAATGTTTACTTGAGGAAGAAAAGCTTCAGTAATGCTGCATTTTGGTACAAAAATAAAGAGATTTTCTTTTTTTCTTTCCCAGGCAGCTTGCCTTTGGTGAATTAGCAAGCTTAGTAGAGATCAACTGCTGTAGGCTTTTCAGAACTTTTCTAATTCCTGTGCCAGAGTGCAAGTGGGCATTACAGTGCTGCATAGCACACAGCAGGTTTTATCAAAGATAAATAAGTATGGAAATAGCAATTCATTGCTAGTGTTTGTTTTTTACTTCTCTAAAAACACTTAGCACTCAGAGTTTTCAAGGCAAAGACTATGCATTTCTAAAATGTCTCTTCCGTATTTATGCTGTGGCTACCACATTTGTATAAACAGAAAATTGCTCCATTCATGCTTTATTAGCTCTTCTTTTGTACCACAGCCTTGACCCCAGTCATCATAAATTGAGAAATAGTGGGGAACTAATGGAGACAGATGGGAATATGGCTTGCCATTTACTCAAATTGGTAAAGTAATTAACCTCAAGGTGCTGGTTTGCAAGAAAAATTGTTGGAATATCTCAGAGCGCTGGTAAACAGACTCCTGCTTTAACCACTTCTGACAACTGCATCATAAACTAGACTTATTCTGTTCAATTGACCTGTCAACGTCTTGAGTCCAAATAAAGATTTGTATTACAATGCACTTGCTGAGAAGTGGGAGAACACTACTGCTGTTTCTTTTCAAATAGGTTGCTGTTCTCACCCTGCTAGATAGGAGTTGGAATGTCATATATTCATACTTCAGCCATTATATTCCTTAGAAAACTTCCATTACTGATTGTGTGACAGCTTTGTGACAGCAGATGGTAGTCATTTGGCTAGAGAAAATGAAATGAAAAAACATGGGCCAGACTGACTGGGCTCATTTAGAACAGCAGTGGACAGAGGCCAGATCGAGTTTTTATTTATCAAGGGACACCATGTAATGAAGTCAGTTTCTTTTATTTTTCCCCTTTCTCTTTTATCCCCTTGCAGATTGGGTGAACAAGATAGATTTCTAGCATATTAGTACATAAATCAAAAGTCATCTTGTAAACAGGAATATTTTATGAAAAAAACCTCTTCCACAATAGAGTTTTCAAATTCTTGTAAATTCTTTCTTCATCCAATTTTTATTCCTCCCCCTCAATTTAATGGAAGCATCATTTAGATTTATTTTGTGCCTATTATCAGCTCTAATATTATTTTTTGAAAACAGCAAGTTATATCTTTAGGGGGCATTTTGCAAGTTGACTTACATGGGTTCAGCTCAGTAACTGGAAGAGTTTGATCATTCAAAGTCATGCCGTTCTTTATTTCCCATGTTTCTATTTGCAACTGAAGCAGTCATGATATAAAGAAAGAAAGATGTTTTTGATATTGGAATAAAATGTATCTGGAAGGCATATGTCAAGGGAACCTACGGAGTAATCTTCATCTAGAGTAAATACAGCCATTCAAGACAGATGAAAACTGGAAACATAGTATGGTATCTCAATTTGATGAAAACTCAATTGGTTCAGAAGCTTTCAAGGAGCCCTCATTCATAATTTCTGCCCCCCTAATTTATCCACAGAAACCTAAAATGGCATCCAGTAATGCCTGGCTGCATAATGCTTCAGTGCCATCATGTCCACAGTAATTTAAACATTTTCTTTAGGTATTTATTTTTATGAATTTCAGGATTTTAGGAAACAAAACACCTCCAGGTGAATGAAATAATGGAGTTTAAAATGCATTTATTTTTCTCAAATATAAATTTTTCAGTAAATCACCATTTCCCTAATAATGCTCCCTAAAATCAAAATTCTCAGTAGGCATTGTGATTTAATAGTTCATGCATTTTATATCAAGGTAGTCTTCTTTGAAATGTGTTATGAGTTCAGAGACTGCCAAGGATAATTTGTCAGTGTCACCTGCACTGGTGCGTTTCCATCATTGGATTAAAGATTTGTTAATGTGTAATTGATAAAGAAAACACCAAGCAGCATTTTGCAATGATGGGTAGTGGTTTAGAATAGCATTTTATATTTTTCTCCTGACAGGCATAACATTTTATGGGTTTTTTAAACCACTGTGTTCATACACACACAAATCTCATTGAGTCCTTTGATCAGCCTTTCTCAGCAACTGTGATGGTGAGTTCACAGCACCTAATCCATGTTATCAGTCAGAGTCAGTGATTTTTAAATCTATCGTCAAATTATACTCTATTTCACGACCTCTCAAAGAGAGACACAGCAACCTGTGGAAAATGGGATAAGCCAACAGCACTTGTAATTGCAGGGATAGAGTCGGGTAAATTTTTTAATTCTGAGAAGAATGCAGGTTAAACATATTTGTTACCTGCATTGTTTTCTTCTGGTTTTGAACATTTTAATTTATAATCAAACAAGAAGAACAGATGTAAGAGTTGTAATTTAATCATTTTATTGCTATCTTTGTATATTTTGAAGAATTAGGTATTGTACTCTTGGGAAGCCATATTTTATGCCTAGTTGGAAAAATGAATAATGTAATAATATGCAAAATGTGAAGTTTTAGAACTTCGCTACTGAGTAAGGCATATAAACTAATGATCTAGTTAAAGTCCCTTGTGCACCATAATAAATATGGACTAAATTTGTCATTATAGCTTTAGACAGAGGTTTCAGGCTACAGATTTAATTATATCCTTTTTTAATATTCATACTTCTAAACTGCATAATTCCTTTCTACTGTAAAACTGCGTGTTATATTAAAACAAACAAAAATGGCAGATTACTAAATGGATATTAATGTGGAGTCAATAAGCCTTTAATTTCTGTGGAGAACACTGCAAAAAAGGAGAGTGTAAGCTTTGTGGTGCTCAGATCTTTTCTGAGATGCCCATCTTTTGTACAGAGAACCTGCCTTCTGTTTTAATGCTGACTTTTGTTGCAGAGGTTAATTAGTTATTTATGGAACTCATAAAGGACACAGGGGCAATACAGAATACCTTTTGTTTGCCATTTAGAAACAGTGATTATTGAAAAGCCTAATTTAGTCTCCATATGATACGAGAGTTAGCTGAGACTAGCTCATCTCACATTCAGTCAACACTGCTTAATGGTGTCCAATTATTGACGACAATTAATAATGGCTGAATAAAATACCAGCACAGTGGAATGTTTAGTCCATTCTTCCTAACTCTGTAATATATGCTTTACTAACTTGAAGACTTTGTTTCCTTTATGGCATACAGTTGACCTGATTCTCAGATTAGGGTCTATCCGCTTTCATTTTCCTGTAGGTACATGTTAAGTAAATGAGGAGAGAAAAGAAATATATCTAAAATGACAAATTTTATCCCATTTATTCTCTTGGGAAGGCCCTTAAATGCAACCAGAGCAATGAAGAAGTACAAGGGTAGCAGCAACCAACGTGAAGATATAAAAGAGGAAGAGCAGTAACACATTATAATGAGAAAAAGGAAAAGAAATATAACATTTTATGGGGAAATAGAAGGAAAGTTCAAGCCAAACAATTAATTAGCCAGTATAGTTCCTAATAATTTACTGTTTGGGTTGGCTCAGTTGGGAAGAATGGATTGCAAAGAGGCTAAAAAAGAACTGTGTACCTCTTTGGGTAAAGTCACGGTGGATAAGTTACTCCCTTGCATATATACTGAATAAAGTATTGAAGTTGGCTGATATGTTTGAGCCAGTCAGGTCCAGGGCTCAAAAATAAGTGTTTCATCTAGCACACAGAGCTGGTTTTGGGTGTGAAAAAGGTATTCATGACTTTCAAATCAGCAATGAAGGTCTTTGATTTCTCACTGCGTGCTTAAGTGATCCTATTTCTTGTTTTTCCTTTGGTTGCAAATGCACTAGGTAAGAGAAAGCTAACACCTTCTGAAGAACAAAATTGCTGTTGCTAAAAGAGGAAAAATTCTATGGGTGATTGCAGCATATTTTTCATGTGGCTTTCAGATATGGATAGTGAATGATCTTGGGTTGGTTTTGTATTATTTTTTCTATTATCTAGTATTGTAATTATTATTTTTTGTCTTGCTTCTCCAAACTAAAATGCTTTTATTTTATCAGAGGGCATATTAGAAACATTTTTACATATTTATGCATTTTCTTATTATGCAAATTGCCAAGAGCTATCACAAAGGTGAAGGAGAGTTAAGAATAAAGGTAAGAGGACTATTCTGGCAGACGGTCATTCAGTAGATGTACAAAGGACATATTTTATCAGTCTCAGAAATAAAAATTTTAAAGTCATAAGAACATTTCTGTAGGGATATTACTAGCTGCTCCTGGGATGGGCTGAAGAAAGGGGAAAAAGACTGTTTTCTGGTTAATCCCTCCATGTAGTTACCCACTAAGGCTGGCTGAAATAGCAACATTTTCAGTGTTGTTTTGTGAATACAGCTTCTTCTTACTACTTAATTCTGATAGTATTCTCTTGATTTTTTAAAAAAATATAAGCATTTTCTTGTTATAGGGCTAAATATTATAACCATGCAGCCACATGAAAGGGCAATCAGAAGTTCAGAAATAATTTCAGAGGGCCTACAAAATATTTTAATACACCAGTGATGTAAAAAGCTGCAAGTTTGTAATTGATCAAAACCAAGGTAATAGTCATAATCGTGTTTACAGTGTCATTGCCTAATTATTGACCAAGAAGTAGGTCAATTGTGCCAGATGTTGGGTGAATACAGGGCAATACAAAGGCATCTTCTGAGAGCTTACAGTTTAAATACTATGAAATGAAAACTTTGAACAAAAATTCTGTAATTTTTTGAGGAGTATAAAGCTTCAATGTCAAGGATCCCTCCAGCATGAATATTAAAACTATAGAAGTCTAAAAAGATCTGAATTTGTCAGTCAAGGATGAAAAGTGGCATAAATTAGGGACAACAGGTGACCAGTCAGTCCAATTATAGTCTAGAGTTTAAAACATTGAACTACTAATGAGCCTTTTTGAAGAGGCAACATAGCTTGCAATTTAAGAACTCCACCTTCTTTTGGTATTGCTCAACATATCAAAGCTTAAACATATATCATTTGGCCATGTCTAGACATTGCAGTCTTTTGGCAAAGGAGATGAATGAAATGCAATACATTATAAAGGTGGGCTTTAGATTGACACTACCATCTGCCCACAACAAAATTGTCCCAATTACAAAGTTTGCACTTACTATCACGGCAAGTACCATGGAACTAGCTTGACATACAGAAGGAGGATGTCATACTATTAGCCCAAATAAAAAGACTTATTAATCACTCAGAGATTCTAGTCAAGCACTAGAAAACTGAGTTTCATCTATTGTGATCAGAGCCCATTTCACCTCCCTCTTGTATAGTAGCTTATGCATCCCATTAGATATGTGTACATTTGACAAAATTCAATATTTTTTAGTTCTTTTCTTAGACAGGAATGGACACCAAAATTTAGTATAATTTTCTTTTTCTCTTTTGTTCTCATTTATTTCTCTTTGGTTTTATATCCTCTAGGGTTTGCCTATTTTTTTATTATTATTTTATTTCTGTTTTCTTCCATTATGTTGTTTTTCTGTTGTTAGTCTCTACTGTGCTGTGAGACAACACACAAGTACAGGCCAATTTCTATTTCAGTAGGAGAATCTGATTTCTGACATAGCTCAAAAGAAAGAAGGAAATATTTAAGTGCATTTCTCCTCTGTGAAAAAAGGTATTATTAATGTGTTCAGGCAATGTTAACACTGGTTCCAGTCTGAGATCAGCATAATATTTACTATGATATTGTGTCTGTCAGGTTCTCTTGTTGATACTTAAAACTTTCAATGAAAAAATCAAACGTAACAATTTTTTTAAAGAGTGACTTTGAAAGCCCTGCTGAACATGCATAGACTGCTGACTGTTTTCCTGACCAAGTTAAATGTCTGACCAGGAAATAACTTTTAAGTGCGCTGAATCTGGTTAAATACTAAAGCAGCATTCTTCCCTGTATGTCATGTCTTTTCCAAGGTCACCTAATTAGAGTTGTTTACAACAGCCATTTGCCTCCACCTGTGCTGTTATTGATGGTATATAAAGAGCTCTTCCTTGCATGGAACAATGTGTCAGCCAGGTAGCCACAAAAGATTGCTGAGCAAATGGAAAGTGTCTCCAGAGCACTGACATACAGTAGAGTTACTCCAGTTTAGAGCACTTGGCATATTTTCCTAATAGTTTCATTTCCACATGGCTTTATCTGACCATAAATACTGTAGTCTAGATCTGTAGTGATTTTTCTGGTAACTTTTGTTACTACTCTTTGCAATGAAACAGAATAAATTACTCACACATGAGCTCAAAAATGCCTAGGCATTTAGTTAAGAAAGATGGTTGTGATGGCTGTTTCCAAGTTGTAATATTCCTAGTCTATAGTGTTTCTTCTTGGGCATCCAGAAAATAAACTATTCAATTCACAACAAACTTCATGGGAAGATGCTCTTGTACACATCATATGGCTAACATTTTCACATTATGGCATTTAACTTCAGGTGTATGAGGTAGGATTTTCAAGAAGACAAGAAGGGACTTTAACTCAATTAAGAGCAGAAGCCTTGTGGTCTTTGCATGTTCACTCTCTGTCCACTGATGTAGCTGAGGGAACTAAGATGCCTCACTTGGATCTGATGTTAAAATATGATGTTTATATTATTCAGTATAAATACCACTCTTCAGGCATCCTTAGGGTCTTACTGCAAAATGGGTGGGTGCAAAATAGTGTGCTGAGAATTCCCACTCGTACTCACTGTAAACAAACAGCCCAATCCTCACAAGTACTTGTCTGCTAAAAATGGTCCACTAGTGCCCTGTTTCTCAGGTGTCAATGACAAGTCTGAGACTTTTTGCAGACATGCAAGAGATGGAGAATTTTAAATGGAAACTAGAAAGTCACTCATAAGCCCTGTTGAGATTCATCTCTCTCTTAAGAAGCCACAGGTTTCGAATCATTGGGCACTGAAAGGTAGTGCCCACTTTTCACTTACAGAGCATCATCCTACATTTCATTTCAACATTTCTTTCTCAACTGATAGCTGCAGTTTCAGCAGAAATCAAGACACATCTTGTAAAATTGTCACACAGGAGGTGCCATTTCATCATTTAGGTGGGTCCTGTTTCCTAATGTAATGCTAAGTGTAACTCAACTAAATGAAAACAATGGCAGTTTTGTCTCAAAAAAGGTAACATGATATCAGTTTGAGAAGTGCTTTTCCCAAAGGAGGGGAAGAATGCAAGAGAGAATAGTTTAAAATGGGGAAAAATGTTCCCCTCTCAGCCACAGTAGGCTGTCAGGTGCTGAATCTGTGTTATTTTCAATTAGGCTCATCTGATGCCTGTGTATAAAGGAGACACGTCACTGTGCTAGAGACACTGTGAGATGCCTAGGTTAACAAAGCCTCCAATGCCTTTAACTTAAGAAGCAATTAAATAGCTCAGCATTATTGCATTTCTCATTTTAAAAGTATTTTTAGGTCTTGCTGTTAAAACATTGTTCCTGCTAAATTATGAGCCAGTGAGATGGAGTTTTACTAAGCTTCTCATATATACATGAAATAATGTCTTTATTCAAGAAAATATCCCGCAAACAATTATGTAGGTGAGCAAATTTACTCTTTCCAGCATACCCAAGGGTTTTATAAACTGAACTCTAAAAAAATCAACCCTAAAAATATTCCCTTTTTAAAGTCAGAAAATGCTTAAATGAGTTCACTTAGAGAGAAAATAACAACCATGTTAAAAGCTTTAACAAAGAATACATTAATTGCAAATACATGAATTTTTGTCTTCTAAAAAGTTAGTTTTGAATATTAAGTGCACATGATTTAACAAATGTCGTATGTAAGCAGGGCTCATTCCTGTTATGCTCTGTGGCATCTCTTCTGTGGTGCTGCTTGAGTCCTTTTATATAGAACATCATTACATTTGGTTAAACATTGTTTGATTTTTTTTGTACATAGCTATACTAAATGACAGCTCTCTACAGCATTTGTCAAGCTCATGTGAATAATCCAAGTCCTGGACCTTGATGAATTTCTCGAGTTATAGGGATTGAAGTGGCTAGTGGCTCATCTGCACGAGTCATATGTCACCTGCTACAGATGAAAAAAGATCTTTTTCTATCTAAGGAAGAGAATTGTCCTTCTGCTTCACTGAACTGAACTTTATGTTTAAGCTCACATTTTAACATGGCTCGAGACATGGAATGTGGCAGCTTCTTTATCATTTACCCCACATTTTGCTTTTTCCCCATACCCCAAACTGTCATCTTTCTTCCCTCCACTAGAGCAGACGTTGTTTTCACCTTTCTAGTTTGATCTGCTTGCAAGCAGATGTTCTTATGTAATTTTTAATTAATTGATTTCTTCCTTGGA
Source organism: Falcunculus frontatus (assembly GCA_013398115.1). NCBI lineage: Eukaryota > Metazoa > Chordata > Aves > Passeriformes > Falcunculus > Falcunculus frontatus. Next base: position 487,304 of record VZRV01008877.1, read on the forward strand.
GGGTTTTGGTTCATCTGTTTTAAGAAGATATCTTAATGTAAAAACAACAACAACAAAAAAAAAAAAAA
>VZRV01008877.1:487434-507434 GCA_013398115.1 Falcunculus frontatus
AAACCCAAAAAAAACCACCAAGCCAAAACAAAACCAAAAAACCCCCACAAAACTGCATGTGCTTGCTGTCTTGTGAGCTTCAAAATGAAAATATAGTAAAATATGTGAGTAAAATTAAAGCAACTCTTAAATAAGTTGAAAACGTTATGCATTATACCTACAAATATCTTAGCTAAAATGTATTCATTATGTGTGCTGTTTGTATCAATGTCATTCCACCTCAGTGCCACTTCCCCCTGTCCATCCTTAGAGTTCCACAGTCTCATTCACTTTCTGTCTCCAAAAGAGGTGGAGCTTGAGAAATAGAGAAAGATAGAATATCTGAAGATAGGGCTTTACTCTGCCTTCCTTCTTTCTTCCTATTTTTTTTTTCTCTTTAGGCCTTTAATATTCTTTTCTTTAGTCAATATTGAATGAATGAGACTGTAATGAGAAGTAACATTAAGACTTTGATTCACTTAGCAGAAAGATAAGGAACAGTTTCTGGTGTTATACAGGCCCCCAAGATATATTTCCCAAGCACAAAAAAAAAAGCCTTTTTCTGCTAAGGACTGTTGAGAGTGTTATAGTTAGAAAAGTTAATCCCTTGTGGGTTATAATTGCTGGTTGAATCACTTGATTTGTGGATATATTTCCTCTTCAGTCCTTTGACTGTGCCAGTTAAATGGGCTGCCACCTCAGCTGACTGCCAGCACCATCATCTTGCCAGAACTACCCTAATTCAACCTACCAGCCAAACCAAAGATATGAGCACTCCCAACTGAATTTCATTTGATATACACTTGGTTACTTGAACAGAGGAAATGGTAAGTTTTTGCCATCTCTCTTTAATGTAACTTAAATATCTTTTAGAAAAAGCTCATTTGTTTTTCTAGCATGATAGGAGAATAATTTTGTCTGGAATAGGTTGGGGAGGGAGATAAGCAGCTAGAAGAAGCAGCCTTTCAGGTAACATAGCTGGATTTTAAAAGATGTGGGTCCATATTCTCACCCACTGGATTATATGTGATTATAGTTTCCTAAATATATGAAGGTCTGGATATCTGTGAGCCAGAGATCTGACTGGGGTTCTCTAGCCTTTTAAATGTGAAGGACTTCTTAAGGAAATAATTTTATAACAAGAATGATGGAGATCTGAAACTCTGCAAAACAAAATATACATGTATACCAGTCCATACATACCCAAGTCACCTAAAAAGTCATGTAACAAGTCCTTTCACATCCACTTTTCCAGGTTTTCTTCAGCAAATAAAGTGAGAATCCCAAGCCAGAACAGATCAGTTTATATAAATGACTAATAACAACCAACCCCTTCCTGGAACACGGTTGAGGAGCAGCAAAGAGTGAGGACACTCCTTACCCCTTGAAGGCCTTCACACAAGTTTTCAGCTATGATTAGAGAAGAAAAGTAGGAGGACTTTTATGCTGGAGCATAAAATATACCTGTCATATGTATAATTGTACATTAAGTATTACAAAAAAGGAGACCTCCATTCCCCGAGAGACTGAAGTATTTCCAGCAACGAAGCTATGGATCTCTGGACAGAAAGAAGGCTAAAATGTTTCAATCTCTAATGAAAACACATGTAAACTTTGTGTTTCTAACTAAAATCCTATTACAAATTCCATCAGTAAGCATAAACCCTGTAGAATCTATAACTTTACTGCATTTTTCTCCTTCTGTGTCTTTAAAGTATGTAATCCTTTGTTTATTTAAACTATGTTGAATTCCTCTGTTGCTGCTGAGGAAATGTATTTATCATTCTTGAAATATCTTTTGCATACCTCCCTTTCATGCCAGAAGGGAGTAATAAGTAAAAGGTAACTAATTGTTTAGTAGCTGATCTGACAGAGAGGAGATACTTGGTCAGAGAGCACTGATGCTACGTAAATTGGCAGAGGGAAGGCGTATAAACTGTGTTTGTTACTGAACTTTTTGAGGATTTGCAGGAGAAATGCACCGTGTGTGTTGTACAGTGAGAATAGTGAGATGTGGTAACTTTCACCATATAATATACACTTACAGAGTAGGCAGTGTAGAGAGCTGTGCACTTTATATGCAAACAAAGAATATAACGAGTTGTGTTGCTAGGATCACTGGGTAATTCAGACTAGAAAGGACTTCAGGGACATCTCTGGCTGACCCTCAGAGTAGGGTCAGGTATGAGATCTCACCAGGTTATTTGATATTTCATCCAGTCTTGTCTTGAAAACCTCACGTATCACATCTTGAGATGCCCTTAACCGCATTTAATTAGCAATAATGAAAAATGCTTTTTTTTTTCTTGGCAAAAAACTTATTTGGCTCACATAACACACTTCATTGCTGCTCCTGAGACCCAATATCCTCCCTCAGAGTTTAGACAAAAATTTTTTGGGAGGTCAGTCCTTCTATTTCCATGAAAACATGAGCATCATTTATAAAAACCCTGAGAAGAGAATTCAGTTTGCAAAATGTTTTGTGCTGTCAGTGCATGTTTTGGATAAAGTAAGTTTCTGGTTAGCTCTGAGCTCCATTGGCAATATTCAAATTTTTTCCAAATCTCCCCATGATCTAGGAGGTTTGGATCCAATAGCACAGATTTGGGACAAATATAATTCTGATATTGCAAATATGCTTCAGGCTCTGTAGCCTTTAAATCTGTTGAATATGTCTGAATTACTGGTTTTATTATCTAATCACTTAGAGAAAACTAATTGAAATACAGCCCTAAATATGGACTTCATTTCTGCTATCGCATTTTGACAGTGATTTTTCATTCAAATCCATCAAACTAATAGTACCAGCCAGCCAGTGCTGGACATATTTAAAATTAGTCCTGTTGTTTTTTATATATTTTACTGTTAAAAGTATAGTGACAAAAATAGGTAAGAGTTTAAGGCAGCAGGTAATGTTTTAAAAGCAACAAAAAAGTTGGGGTGGGATGCAGGAAAGCAACTTGGAAGAAATACTTTCCTTTTTCTCAGTTACTAGAATCTACACTCAATTTCCAAGTCCTTCTGGTCCTATTAAAGACCAAACAAACAACACAGATACTGCTGGAGCAGCACTGGTTATTTTGCAATGCTTTCTTCGGATGTGTGAAAAGCAGACAGGCTGAGGTTATAAGAACCGTTTAAGATTTGAAATATTTTTGTTCAGAAATGTGACATGATTTGCTAGTTGTGACAACTGGTTTGACAATGACCAGTGATTTAGGTCTACCTGTAATAAGTGAATTAATCTGAGTTAAAACATAGTGATCTGTCATGTTTAGAGATACCTCAACAGCTGGCTGACTTGTCCTCTGTCAGGCTAGTTTGTCCTGTGCAAATCTTCTGTCAAGTACGGAAAAGAACTGTTGAGAGAAAATTACATGGCAGTTTCAGAGTTAGTGATGAATTTTTCTCCCAACATACCAGCTGTGCCAGCAACACTATTTCTTGTGGCATTAATCAAATATCTTGCCTGGAGCACCTTCTCTTTTCCAAAGGCTAGAAGATGACTCTGTCAAAAAATTTCACAGGGATTTGCCAAAAACTTTTCCTAAGCTCAGGTACTACTAGTCCATGCACCTCGAAAGTTTGAATAATGCTTTTAGGGCTGTTGTTCTGAAATTAAAAGTCCTGTGGTATACTTTTACTGTATACATGAATTCAAAACCATTGTTACAAAAGAAATAAAGGAGTTTGCCATAAAGGCGAAGTGCTCAAGTGCTCCACTTGCTGACTTACATCCTTGTGTTTATTTTTAGTTATAGTTCTGCAGTTAGCAAAGTACAAGAACAATGGAAGGCCACAGGGTGATCCAGCCCCTTTTTCTGCAGATGGAGAAAATTGAGACAAGGTTGATAAATACAAATACATATTCTATTCTTTTATCAATATATTGCATATTTTCATTAAAAGTATAAACTGTAGGAAATTCCAGATTACGGGTTTTCATAAATAAAATCAATTTTATTTTAAGAGACACAGAATAGAAGTGTATTTTTATCATTCCCCATTGTTTTAGTAATGAAATTTTAATTAAAAATGAATAGACAATTTTTTATATGAACGTTGGGGCACAAATGCAGCAATTAAGAGAAGCTATAGATTACTACTCAAGAGAGACAACAAATATTCTTTTACATTTATGTGCATGGATACCATTACATATGTTTAGTGACACCAAAGGTGTGCTAAATTATCTCATACCTTAAAGGCTGGCAGCAAAGTTGACTTTACTTAGCACTCAAAACTAGCAAAATGCAGACATGTAGCACCAACAGTAGGTAGGATATTGAACTCCTTCCTGTAGGCACTTGGAGAGAAAAGGTTAAAGAAAAGAATTTTTCTGATTTTCTATCTGAGCCCTGCTGAGACGATAAAGAGGTGCATTCAGCTTAATAACTGAAGTATCCTTCACTGGAGAATGACCACACATTGTGGTTGCATCTAGTTTCTGAGACTGCTTTCCTTTTCCCACTTGCATTGGTTCTCCTATTCATAGATTGGCATTCACTTACTCATTTTCTTCCAGATCTTACAGATACTGAAACATGTATTTCACATGGGATTGAAGAAGAAAAAGTAGAATCAATTTAGTATAACTCCTGCAGGAGACCTCATGTAGACTAATCATCTCTCTGGTTATGTCAAAGGCCTCTAATGAGTGTAATGGCTAAAGCGTGGCCCTAGACTCTGCTGCATAGCCTTTGTGGGGGGGTCATTCATTAGCACACCAACATCATCCCTTTGTCACATTAAGGTCTGAAATCTGATGTGAAAGGACCTAGGTTGTGCTGATATCTTTGTCCGATTATCACTCCTTTGCACAAGGAGTTTGTAGAGTCATTGGCGTTGGTTAACAAGACTTTCAAACTTTTCTCTGCTCCTGATTTTGTTAGTCCCAGATAGAGCCCCTGGAAGGACTCTTGAGACTGTTTTTTGTTCATGACACCTTGAAGACCACAAAGCCCTTCAAGTACATTATCAATACTATAGTTTCAACAAACAAGTTCTAAAGGGATTTTGATTCTGCTTCCTCCCTAAAATAAAAATTGGGCATAGGAAGCATTATGCATCTCTGAGGAAGATACTTATTTAAAAATAGAATTTCTTCAGAATTTCAATTTGTAAACTTTCTTCTGCAAAAAGTATGGCAATTTTAGAGGTGCACAGAAATAATAAGATAAACAACATTAAAAGATAAACAACATTAAAAAGCACAGCTTTTTTTTTCTAGCTATGATTGTATTTTCAAATTCTCTGTATTTCTTCATGCTCTGTGGTAATGATTTTAGTCTTATTAAATATTGAGGAAAGCTAAGGCGGTGTTTTAAAAGCTGGCAACAGAGACTACACCCAAAATAAAGAAACTACCCAGGTTTTTTACTACACCAATTCCTCACAAACTTTGAAAACGCTTGAAATTTTGAAAATTTTCTGTGTCCATAACCACTTATAAATGATACCATTTGTTTCTTTAACAAATTAAAATCAGGCTCAAACCATTATCATTAGCATTGATGATAGAATTCCAACCACCAAAATATAAAGCTGCCCACATTCCTAAATCAGCATCAGATCCATTTGTTTTCTGATACCTGAATATTTGTGTTGACTTGCCTAACCTTATACCTCACTAGCAAAGGCATTTTCAAGAGTCCAACTAATACCTGAGAAATATTTACATATTACTTCGTTGTTTTGAATATGTTCAGAATGTGCATGAAAGAGAACAACACAGCAATATCAAAGGCTGTTGTGATTGGAGTTACTTTACAGTAATTCAAATAGTTTTTACAATGCGTTAAAAGAGGGAATTAATTATTTTAGATAGGCTGCAATACTAGAGCTACTGTGCTAGGTAATATTTGACATATCTGTCTGCCTTCCTATCTTTCTACCTGTCTGTCTTTTCTCAAGTATTTCTGTCTGCAGAAGTACTTTTAAAATTGCAACAAAGAAATAGAGTGAGAGGTTTCTTAAATCATGCTATTGGATATCCAAAAAGGTATATTATTTTGGATGTGGTGTATTTTACAATTTGACAAGTTGGAACTTTGTAAACTGACAATTGGGCACAGACGAAGGTATCCATTTATCTCGTATATGTCTTGTTGAGGCAAAGCTGTCAGACAAAATCTTATCACATGGTGCCCCATTTGTTTTCTGTAGTGATTTATGATGGTTTTGAAAAGGTCTTGTGATCCCATAGGCTGCCACGATTCTCTGACTCTTCTCTGTCAATGGATCAGATTTTTGACATTTTCTGAGAGCATTCAGAAAAGATTTGATAAATCAGCTTGTGGTGTTTATTTTAATTGATCTGAAGCCCATTCCTTCAAGAATTCATCAAACATTGTGACAGGGTCTGGGTGTGCTGCAGTGAAATGAAAGAACTGGGTTGGCCATGCTTCTGTGATGGTGATATAGATATTTTGCTGGAAGTTTATGCTCACAGACGAGAAGATGCCATAACTAATTTAGAATGCTGTAAATCTTTTGACGCAGATTCTAATTCATAAATCTCATCCATCACATGTGATTCATGAAACGATAGACAGCCCTTGATGAGAAGGTACTTTTGTGTTCCAAGTTCTTTACATTTTTTCCCTCTTCAGAAATAAATCACTCCAAAACAACAGAATTCTGTTATGAAAGTGGGGCTGTAAAGGTCTCTTATTCTTTTTGCATCTGTTCTTCTTCTCAAAAGGGATAACATTTCTTCTCTTTAAGAAGCAAATGGATAAAACTCTGTGTGTGCATGCACTTCACTTTACAACAGGGAGAAAAATGTAACCGATTGCAGTGGTTCTGGTTGAGGAGTCATCACATTTGGCTGATATAACCTGGGTCTCTTTTCTTCTCTCACAGGAACCTCCATCTGTTGAAAACATCACCACAAACACCTGTCCTGATCAACCACAGTCAGTGTCTTTGATCTCTTCACTCATTCCTGTTGCGTTTGGTTGGTAAACCTGTAAGAAGACCATTGCAGGATCTGAGCCTCTCTCTTATCAGCCAATCCACTCTTTTTCCTTCTGTGTTGAGGCATTGCTGCTGAGTGGTGGCTGTGGATGGTCAAGGAGGGAATTTGTGGTGGTGTGTTTGATCTCTCTAATTAAGGGAAAGGAGCATGGGATGACTGATAAGCAGGCTGGCCTATCAGGCAATGAATTATAATAAAGAAATAAACAAATGTCGCTCAGCAATGTTGCCAAGAAAACTGCTGAGGACTGGTATCAATCAATGTCTGTTTATCTGTCTAGGCCTCTGCCTTCCGATATAAAGCTTAGGCAACACCAGAAATTATTAGAATAATAAAGTAACAAAACCAAACATTCAAAAGTTAAGTAGTCTTAGAATTAAGTTTGCCTGTGCAATATTTGTTTGCCATCCTTCTGAATACACGTTTTGACATTCTTCCTCATTGTCACACTCGTGATAAAACCAAAGAGAGAATTGAGTGAGCAATTATTCATTGTCTTTAGTTCAGGTACAGAACCCACGTGACCACATATTTTTTTCTTGCAATAATCTGTTTCACTTGCATTTTAACTTCTGTATGGAGTGAGGCTAGTGCCTCATTTCAAAATGATAAGTCACTACTTCTCTGCTTTGCTTGCTTACTCAGAAGTGCTAGGTATGTGGACTGTGAAAGAAAGTGATCAAGTTTTTGCTCAACACCGTTTATAAGATGATACTGGAGGATCTTTAATGCAGATTTTAATGATGAGTCTTAACTGAGTTCTTGAGAGTATGTGCAAATGGCAGTTTCCAACGTCTTACAATTCAGTTCCATACTAATTTGAAGAGATAAAACATGCTTTTCTTAAATGAAGACATACACTTCTTTGAAGATCCTACTCCAGAGGAATAAAGTTGGATCTCTTCAGTTAAACAATTAGTATTTTATGGAAATACATGCTCATATCAGTAAATCTATTTCTCCTTGCCATCATCTTCAAGTCTTTCAAAACCGTTTGAAAGGCAAAAGGAAACAACAATCAAAGAAAATGCAGCTTAAAGAACTGACTAAATGACTTTTTGTGGGATACTTAATGGCTGAAATGGCAACAAGTAACAATCACAGACTAAAGAATGGAATCTAAAGTATTCACCATATGCTCAGTGCAGAGCTTTATAGGTTACTAATTCCTTTTTGTCTTTCATTGCAGACCTCACTGTTTGTTACTGGGAAGATCAGTAGTTTCTCCTGCCTTACACTGGCTCAAGCAATTTGGACTTATTTTTTGCGGGAAACTTTCTGTGTTTATTTCCCCTACCTATGGCTTCTTTTGCATATGCTTAGGCAACATTTTGTCTTCTCACATGATCACGGGTAGACCTGCAAAGCCATTTTGAAGACTCTTTCTTTAAGCTGAGAGAGGAGCTATCAGCATGGCATGTTTTTCAATTCAGTGCTCCCCTCCTCCACATGAAGAAGAAAAGCTTAAATTTTCTGCAACCCTGTGGTGTCCAGATGCCATCAAACAGGGAAGATTGAGGGCAAGTAGGCATAATTCAAGGTGAGGGATTGAACATTAGCACTCCGTGCTTTTCTTTTCCTCACACTTCTGTGTCTTCCATCCTATCTCTTTTTGCCTCTCATTATTGTCTTTTTCCTTTAGAATAACAGTAGCATGAAAGCAGTTGCCTGTGTGCCTGATTCTCAGCCCTGTCATTTCATAGGCATCTTTCTTTAAAGACACTGAGATCCTAACTTAATCTGGTATTAGGCCAAGACTTAGCAGACAGATTCGACTTTCATAGAAAGCTATTTAAAGATATGCTGGACTCTCTAAGAGGGCAATTTTAAAAAGCACTGGCAGCTCTTCGCACCGTCTTTAAAAGCCCAGCGTATTGCCAACAGGTGAAGTTTTCCAGCATGTCTGTAATTCAAGGTTTTAATAAAATGATTTTTTATTTGACCGACTGCCAATCTAATCAGTTGATAATGAACTTGATGTTTAGCTGTGAGCTAAAGTAAGAAAGCTCTCGAAGCCTGCAATAGCCGAATCAGCAGATTTTTCAGTGTAACTTCTCCATCAAAGAAGCAAATGGTTTGGAATTTAAATGAATGGCAGAATTAGCCAGTTTTTCAAATTTTCCCAGTGGTGTTTGAGCTTCAGAATTCAGGGGGTTTTCACTCAAGATGGATGAAAAAGAAATATGCTTTGACCATTTTTAATTTTTAATTTCCAACAATGTTCTCTGTTTCCTGCCACCAACACCACCAAAATAATGAGTGGCTTTCACTCTTCCCAAAATGTTTTCTTTTTCAAGTCATCATTTAAAATAAGTAACATCTAATAAAATGCATTCTGGAATAAAGAGATCTGCCAATCATACAGAAAAAAAAAGAAAAAAACTTTAATGTTGGCATTAGCAATTAGCAATTGTGCCATCCCCACTTAATTTGTGGGTTTAGATCTTATGTAGGAAGGAAGGAAAGTGATTTTATAAACTATTCACTAAAGGTTAATTCAACAAATATCATATTCAAGTCCTCTTTTTCTTCTCTTAGTGTGTACCGTCTCTTTAATGTCATTCATAGGAACATAGAACTTTGTGTTTAGCTAGTATGAATTTTCATGGCTGTTTTGAAATCAATGAAGCTAGACTAATTTAATCCAGTTAGGGTGTGCTACTTTTTTAAAAAAACAGAAATTATTCTGGTTGCCTATTAGAAAAGTGGTTCTGTAGGCATTTTGCAACAATGGGCAGCTCTCAGTTGTTTCTCTTTGCTCTACAGAACAGCTAGTGATAAATCTCATGAAATGATGCTTCTCAATACAGCAGCCCTGGCAGTTTATATTAAAGGAAGACATCAGGTGGAGTTGAGTGAGTTAAGAAAGCATATCATTGCTAATTAATTTATTTTCCATATTGGCCTGCATTGTGTACAGATGCTTTCATCCAGCCTGAAAGGTACTGTGGCAAGCAGGTGTTACAGCAATCTTAGCCCAGAGATATCCAAGTCTTTTTACCTGGCAACATTCCAGCTACAGACTGGAACTAGCTTTTGGAGAAGTTGTCAGTGAGATTGATTACATTTTGGAATTTCCATTGATTAATTATCTCTCCAATTCTTCACTATAGGCAACAACCTGAGTTTTGAGACTATGCATGAAAACTTGTTGCACTTGTGCTCATCAGTTTGAAACACTGTGGGATTTTGATGGGTCCCATCTTGCAGAAAGGGAGATAGAGGTGGTTAGACGTAGCTGTGATCCTGTGCTTCTTCACAGACTAAAGAAAACAGAGAAAACCATCCAGGCAGGGTTTTCTTACCAAATCTGCCTCTAGCCTTTGTACTTGCCAGTAGTCAAGTAAGTGGTTTTACTTCAAGAACAACAACAGTTCACAGAGTTACAGCTGGTTGATCTGCTAGGAAACAGTTTATTCTTGATGCTTTGTAAAGAGATGAAGAATTCAGTTTTTACTTAGTTTTCTTTCCTGTATACAAAGATTAGCACTGCTTGGTGTAAAGGAATAAGACAATACTTTTTATTAAATTTATGCTGTTGCTTGCAAACATGAATATGGAAAGAGTCCTATAGAAAGGCCACTCTTTTTATACATTTACCATTCTAACCCTACTAAGAGATTGTTATTTCAACAGACACTTGTAAAAATCTTTTTCTATCATAAATCTTGGGTCTTAAATGAGTGGAGCAGTAGACTAACCAGCTTAATAAAAGTGAGAGATGATACGCAACTAATGGACAGGGCATTTCAACCAGGTGTTATCAAATCATTCATTGCACTAAGTGCACTCTCAAGTTCTGTTGTAAAAACAATTAAAGTACTGATGGCAGGCTTAAGTTACATCAAATCATTTGGCAGAATTGATCCACAATTATCTTTGTAATCCCTGAAGCCCCAAACGCCTGGTCCTCCATCCACTTTATATTTCCTATACACAGTTCTCAATGTGTCAGCAGCAATACTCAATATCCATTGGTACCAGCAACTTCACTGGACCTAAGAATTCCAAACTCTAAATATGCTTGTGCTCTGAATACTCAAATTCAAGTGTGTGAACCACCTGTATGACAGTGTACCCATCAACTTTCAAAGAGTTTGTAGTCATGTTTTCTTGTATATATGAATGTGCGTGATTAGAAAATAAGTGAGACATTAATTTAAATGTTCTCTGTGGATGCTTATTTATTATTTGAAAGGGTGTTTTCTTCTGTTTAGTGTCAGAAGGCTGCTTTTTAGGAAATGTATGCTTATCTCTAATATGAATCTCAAAACAAAATAGAAAAATGCCTTTAGTGGAGTTTTGTGTGAGTTCTCCAAAATGTAATAAAGACATTATCATATCAGATGGGTAATTCATACAGCATGGCACCTTTCCTCTGGCAGTTTAGAAATGCAACTCCCCCTTGGCAGGGAAAACGTCAGTCCAAATGATTAGTGTTTAGCAGAGTAACATGTACTGGAGCACGAAACTGAACAATGGCAAATGTTAGACAGCCTGAATTAGAGGCAGTGATTTTTGTTATACCCATAATAGTTTGGAGATTTGTGCCTCTCACATAATCACTGTAAAACCTGGAAGCCAAATTTTCTCTGTGGCTAATGACAGGAGGGAAGAGGCATGAGAACAGAAGAAGAAATTTTGCCTGACTTTTACCCTGTGGATGTTAGACCAGAATGTTCCCACAGCAGGTAATAATGAAAGAGATGCCAGACAAAATTTTGAGCTATGAAGTTAAACCAGAATAGTCCCACTGGAGACTTCACTGTGGGAATATCTGGCTGAAAAAATTTTTTCTTGTGCAGCCCCTGTGTAAAGAGAACAAAGCAAGTCCAAGAACACAACGCTACTTTCCGCAGAATTAATAGACGCATCCATTTCACTGTCAGCAGCTTTATATTTCAGATAGACCCTCAGATAGAAAGGATTTTTAATTGCCTTCCTACTGTTAAACCTTATCCCCCCACTCCTTTAGTCTCCCCAGTTCAGGCATTGGGTGTCAATGTGCTTTTGTTTGTTTTAATGCCAACATATTGAACCACTAGAACAGAAGGCACCACTTAGTCCATTACCCAGTCAATTTTCAGTTTAAATACCATTCTTGTAGGCTCATAAGGGATTAGAATTGGTTTGAGTGGTGCAGTGAGCTTTTTTGTCTCTATTGCACAAAACAGGGAGTTATTCTATCTCCTTGATAATAAGTTGCTCAGAGTAAGGGAAGAAAACAGAATTTCAGTTATTGAATATTTAATTCTGGACAGCAGTTTAATCAGAAGTGGGATTTGGGCAAGTGCTCTAGCCCCCACCTAACATACTACAGTTTCAGTTCTTAGTATTCCTTAATTATCCCACTGAGATATTTGAGGAGCAACTAGTAGTAAATGAACTTGGCAAATCAGCTATTACCCAAGTAATGAAATACAAATACATATGTTTGACAATTCTGCAGGGAAATTGTTGGAGCTAAGATTCTCCATGGATTGTATTGGCCAAGAGAGAAAAAGCAGGTGTTATTATCAAAATTTGTATACAAACAATTTGACTAGAGTTTTAAAATAATGTGAAGCTTTTTTCCCCTTCAGCTAATTCCAAGCATGTTGGTTATTATATGGAGAGCACTGATTGTCAAATAATGAATCCGTACCAGCTGTGGATTCATACAGTGACGTAGTTCTAAATATTCAAGGATTTTACGTTATATCTAAGGGTGCGTATCAACTTTGCATCTAACCTTAAACAAAAGAGAGTTCAGCTCTACTGAGGAAATTGATTTTTTTCAGCAGCAAGGCAAGGGAAATTAGTACATTCAGTATTTGTAGAAGGAAAATAGCAAAGCCCACAAGTCTGGGTGGTTTGAGATTGTTCTTTGTTTTAGTAATTATACCTTTATATGTTAGATCTCATATTTGCACTTTCAGAAGTATGGTTTATGCATCAATCATGTCCTGGACCTGGTGGATTTCTACACAATTTTACAATGAACTTACAGCCAAACAAATTCAAAGTGAAACTGAATTCTAACTTTACTGCTGTGTTTATCTCATTCTGTCTGTCTGGGACAGTAGAACAATTTAATTAGTAACCAAATGTCAGTTGCCTCTAGTTCATTTGCATGATATCTCAATGTGCTAATTTCTCAAATTAGCATAATTTATTATTTAAGCTGTCTTTGGTTTCAGGGACAGAGTTGTTTGAGTTATTTCATCTGAGGCCTGTTATTCATATGCAGGAGGACACAAGTAGGACTACTTTGTCGGGATGCATTTACTAATGCATACTGTAGAACGATAAGCCAATGTAAAGCTAGGAAAGACTCTCCAAGCCTCACAGATCTCCATTTTGCCATTAGCTGTACCAGTTTAAACAGTGTGCCTCAAGAAATATTGACAGGTCAAGTACAGCAGAGAAGAGTGTGTGTCCCAGTGGCCTTTACACTGACAGTTTCTCCCACATTAAAGAGTTAACTAGCAGCCTACCAGCTCAGAGTGGAAGCTAATGAATGAAATGGAGATTGATATAGACTCTCTTTGGAGGTGCATCGATCTGTATCTTCTGAAGTCAGCTTAGGAATTCTGCAGGCAGCATTGCATGAGTAACCCTGGCATGGTGCCCATTAGCAAATAACTCTTTTAATGCTTGTCTTCAATTGATTCACTTGTTGTACTGACTACTATGTAGTACTGCAAACTTTCTTGTATTTTGCCACTGTAGTAACAAGTTATGTAAAGGAATTTGATTTTGGAAGCAAATTCTCAAGCAACTTTCTTCATTCTGCTTCTTTCCTTCTCCTGCTTCCTGTCCCTCACCCAAACAGCATTATGTAATTATTCAACTGACCCGGATATTGCCACATACACCGTAAAATTTTAAATTTCAGTAGTTTTATGAGTCATGTTGTTGTGCCATCTAAGCTGATATTTCAGTCAGAGCAAACAAAAGTAATATGCTTGTAAACATGAATTATTTTCATTTATTGCTTTACATTGTTCCTGACTTATGGAAGTGTATGTAGAAAGCTTTTTTCTTCTTCTGTGGTCTCAAGCATGGAATTTACCTACAAAGACAAGTCTCAGAAGGAAGGTCTTCCATATTTTCTGCTTTGCAGGTCAGGAAAGGTCTCTCTCTATTGAACAGCAGAGAAAGAATTAACCCCTCAGCTGCAGCTGTCTGAAGAGCAGTCACCTAGTCCAAGTCCAAGTCTTAATTGCTGTGTAGTCAAAGAAGGAGGACAATTCACTCCTCTTGCCTTTAGCACCTGTGAATAGTTGTGTGTAGTCTCTCTCCTCTGCATGTACAACTAGACTTGACTACGTATCATTTTATGATATGAAATCTAAAGAATGCATACAGATTGAATGCCTAATCCTATAAGCAAAATTATGCATGCAAACAATCCAGTATGAACAACCAGAAATTATGACCTAATATTGCTGAAGCAATAAAAATGTGAAAACCTTACACAACCCGCAAAATCTCAGTAGGGGCTTTTGGCTGTAGACTTCATCACACAGAAAATTCTAATCTATCTCATAGCTCTCCACATCTGCTGTATGTAGATAGCCATTTTCAAAGCATGTACAATTATAAAACTAATAACTCTAAAAAGTTAGAAGCATTCAGAGGTGATTTTTCTGTCCGCAACTGAATTGTCATTAGGACAGGTAGACAGAAAAGTTTAAACCAAACACATTTAAGAATAAGCTAAATTGTTCCATCTGTTCTTTTTTTCTGTCAAAAGTTTTCTGCCTGGCTTTTTTTTGTCTGTGCCCACTTTTGTTTTTCTGCCTGCAGTGTAGGCAGAGAGATCCTTTCATGATAAAATAATTGTTTTGATTATAGGCTTGAATCAAGGATCTGTAAATCAAGGGGGAACCAGATGTAAAACTATTTGTACCTTTGAAATATTTTTTGTATTGAAAATAAAAACAGAAAAAAAATGTAAGAATGTAAAATTATATAACAAGAATTTTAAATAGAAAATTATTGAGAATTTATGGTTGTTATGTTGATGGCTTTTCATTATTGACAGCAGTAATTGTCAGGCTGTTTATTTCCTTAATCATCTGTGTCTTCTGACAGTCTCTTGCATATATGTCTACTAACAGTTATAAGTATTGTATTTTGCTAGTTTAGGAAGTATTAAGTAAAAGCCATATTCTTGCAATCTAAGCACATAATTTATTACTGTGATTATTGTTTAATTTCATTCCTGGAACTACCTATTTTGATTAAGATGCTGATGCTATAAAGAAGTTAGGAAATTTTAATTCATACAAAAAGTACAGGTCTTCTTGATCATTTTAATTTAACTCATACCTTGCAGTAAAATGTGCTTTGAATTTAATCCTTATGCTTATAACTCCATTTTGAAGAGTTTTGGATAATTGTTTCTGACTTACACCATAGCAGATGAGAATCAGAATGAGGTCTGATACCAGTGTATTTCTTAAGATGGAAGCAAAAGACTATTTATGTAGTTTTTGCCTTCTGAATCTAATGGATTGTCAGCATTCCTGACATTATTCTATAGGCAAGGCCACAGAAAATCAATACATCTTAGGCAAGGTTTAATTTATTTGTAGGTTCTTACAACTAATGACTTTCCTTTTCTGTTTGTTGATTTTCTTTATAGCTTTTGCTCTCTTTTTGTGAATTGCTACAATTTTATCCTCCCATTGTAACATAAACCACAAGAACTGTGATGTCATTACAATTTTTTGTAGAAGACTAGGTGCATGAACGAACAAAACTGGAAACCGTACTGTAAAAGAATTTACACAATGGAATTAAGCTTTCTGACTCCCACCTTGGACAATGCAATGTATTTTCTATTATTAGATTTTTGTTTATTTTACAGCAGCACTCGCAGCCTCCAAAGTCTTGGGCATCTTCATGCCAGGCACTGTACATAGTAGCATTCTAACTGAAAATCTCTCCTGTGATGATTTTATCATCTGAATGGAATAAACAGAAGTAGTATGAAGGAAAGTAATGAGGTCATTGTTCATAAGAGAGAAATGAATCAAAATACCCAAAGACAAGTAAAAACATTGCAATTTAGAAATTATTTGTAATTACTCAGGACATACAAAGACAAAGTTTTTAGTCTTATACTGGGTGGTTTTCTGCTGAGAACAGTTTCAAGTGCACAACAATTCCCATTCTGTAAATAGCACTGCAGTAAAGCCAGCTTTCATGGGCTGGATGCTGTTGGTCAGAGATGCCTAAATGTGAAAAGGAGGATACTCTTTTTGCAACAAATATTTACTGAAAATGTAGATGGAGGTTGCTTTTTTGTTATACTGGTAAAGGTTGTATTTAACTTAGCAAAAAAATCTCTATGGCTGTACTGTAATTTAGGATATTACAAGATCCCATTTCTTTCACTTACTTATCCCCATCTTTTCACGCATGCTTAGTATACTGCAATTCAGGGCATTAACTCCAGCACCATTTCAGTTAGTCAACATTGACAAACAGATAAGCTACTCTCAGACCTAAATGGGATTTTAACTTGTTCTACCAGAATCATAAACATTTGTCACTGCATGGCCAACTTCTAACAAAACTCTGTAACTAGGAATCGCTGTATCACTGTCTTTCCTACCAACACAAAGACATTTCAGCACAAAAGTTGAACTGGGCAAGACTCAATTGAGGAAATAGAGGGTGTATGACAGTGAGATCAGGCATTTCAAAGTGATTCTTTACATTGGAAATAGATATGGCAAATGTATGGATTTTGTTAGGATTCTTCTGAAAGACATATATACAGATACATTTTATAGTCATGTAATTGTCCTAAATCCATAGAAGGGAATACAATTATTTCTAGTATTATTTTTCACCACACTGGCTACATTAAGGAAGCCATACTTAATTAATTTCTTATAGTTATTTGACTTTTTTCTAAAGACAATGATAACCATTTGAACTTGGTTTTGTTCTCGTTGTTCAACCAAACTTATACCTGATGACCAAAGTTATATCCAGGACACCATAGTAAATCAATGTTGGAAGGAAGATTTTCCCTTGGTTAAGCAGGTTTGGGTCAGAGAACATCTAAACAAATTTGACATCCACAAGTCCATGGGCCCTGACAGGAAGCACACACATGTGCCGAAAGAGCTGGCGGACACCATAGTGATGCCGCTCACAATCAGCTTTGAGAGGTCATAGAGATCAGGAGAGGCACCTGAGGACTGGAAGAAAGCAAATGTCACTCCAGTCTTCAAAAAGGGCAAGAAGGAGGACACAGGGAACTACCAGTCAGTTAACCTCTCCTCAATCCCTAGAAAGCTGATGGAGTGCCTCATTCTGGAGACATCCACCCGGATGCCAAGAAGGTGATCAGGAGTAGTCAATATGGATTCACTAAAGGTAAATCGTGTTTGACCAACCTGACTGACTTCTGTGATGAAAAAACTGCTTGGATGGATGAGGGCAGATCAGTGGATTTTTTCTACTTTGATTTCAGCAAGGCTTCTGACACTGTTTCTCACAACATCCTCACAGGCAAACTCAGGGTGTGAGGACTGGATGAGTGCACAGTGAGGTGGATTGAGAAGTGACTGAATGGCAGATCCCAGAGGGTCATAAACAGTGGCACAGGGTCTAGTTGGAGGCCTGTCACTACTGGTGTCCCCCAAGGCTCAGTACTGGGTCCAGTATTGTTTAACTTACCCATGAATGACTTGGATGAAGGGGAGATGCCTCCTCACCAAGTTCACTGATGACAGGAAGCTGGGAGGTGTGGCCAATACCCCAGAGGGCTGTGCATCCCTTCAGAAGGGCCTCGACAGGTTGCATGGGCAGAGAGGAACCTTCTGAAATTCAGCAAAGGCAAATGCAGGGTCCCGCACCTGGGGAGGAATAACTCCATGGACCAGTGCAGGCTGGGGACTGACCTGGGAAGCAGCACTGAGGAGAAGGACCTGGGGGTCCTAGTGGACAACAAGCTGTCCATGAGCCAGCAGTGCCTTGGGGCCAAGAAGGGCAGTGGTATCCTGGGGTGCAGTGGG
This sequence comes from Falcunculus frontatus, assembly GCA_013398115.1. Classification (NCBI taxonomy): domain Eukaryota; kingdom Metazoa; phylum Chordata; class Aves; order Passeriformes; genus Falcunculus; species Falcunculus frontatus. The sequence continues at coordinate 505,414 of VZRV01008877.1, forward strand.
AAGACCACCACCAGCAGATCAAGAAAAATGATCCGACCCCTCTACTCAGCCCTTGTGGGCCACATCTGGAGTGCTGTGCCTGATTCTGGGCTCCTCAGGACAAGAGAGACATGGAGCTACTGGAGCAGGTGCAGCAGAGGCTACAAAGGTGATTAAGGGACTCGAGCATTTCTCTTACAAGGACAGGCTGAGAGAGTTGGGCCTGTTCAGCCCTGAGAAAAGGCAACTGAGGGGGGTCCTCAATAACTTGTATAAATATATGAAGGGAGGGTATAAAGAGGACGGAGCCAGGTTCGTCTTGATGGTGCCAAGCAATAGGACAAGAGGTAATTGACAGAAATTCATGCACAGGAATTTCCACCTCTCTACTGCATGGGTTGCCATGCACAAGACAGATTGCACAGAGAGTGGTGGAGTCACCCTCACTGGAAATATTTAAGATCTGTGTGGACACAGTCCTGTGCCATGTGCTCTAGGATGACCCTGCTTCAGCAGGGAGGTTGGACCAGGAGACCCACTGTGGTCCCTTCCAGCCTTATGCATTCTGTGATTCTTTGATCTGAAAAAAAAATCAGATATGTAGACAAAGACAAATTGATGAAACATAGACACAAAAGGCAGCTTATATGTGTCTCACAATATTTGCTGTAGGATAGGCCTCTAACATTATAACTCCAGGATTTTGGGCTATGTCTTTTTCTGATTTAATTGTACCTATATTTTTCTGCATATCTTCATGTCAAGACTGAATGGAAATTATGCCAAATCTTTTCACTTTATCTAATATACCTAGGTAAATTGGTCAGGGTATTCGAAATAATGTCTTCATATGTTTTTGAAATAGCATATTTTGACTGAAATTTTGCCATGTTTGATCTTTACCTAGAGTTCAAACATGAAAGCACATTTCTTCATGGTTACTTTTTACCGGCTCAGCAGCCGGGGAAAATGAAAACTTTTCATCTGTTGTCAGTAAATTATTAAGACTTTCAACTTAAAAAAATAATCTTGATAACCTTGCTAATCAATGTGTTAACTTAGTAGACTGAATTTCATTCTCTCAAATCTGACTCTAAAAACATTCTCTGGCTGTTAGCAGTGGCTGTAACTTCATGCAGCTGTAAGCACCCCATCAGCAGAGGCTTACAGAGTGGAAACAAGGAAGGGCATAGGAGGAGCTTTATTAGCCTCATTTAGGAAATGGCCATATTTTCTCTCTTCGTCCTCTCTGAAATATGAGACGCTTATTCTTGTCCAGTACTTTAAATTACTTGTTCTGATCTATAAACATTAGTCAGCATGAGCCATTTCTATTCTAACACTCTGAGTTTGACATCTTTTCCCCAACCCACCTTGGTTGGGGTGGATTCTTGTCATCCTGCCACTGCAAGAGAGGACATAACATGGTGAGCGGATGCAATCTCTCCTTCCCTCTTATACTGTTGTGGTTCATGAGCTGTCTCGAATCTTTTGGTTACATTTTATTCTCACAGCTCATTGCATTGAGCCTCATGTTTGTGCTGGACACCAGGGGCAAGTTGGCATTTTAATAAAATCTGTGTATACTTTAACTTCTAAATTATTGGCTTTTCATTGTTAGTATAAAACTGAGATTTTGGCATGGAGGAAGGCAAAATCCATCAGAAGCCTTCAGAAATATATTCAGAAAAGAAAAATCTTAAAGAACATACAGCATTCTGGAAATGTATTTTGAACTGCACTCCGACTGCAGGACAGAGAGTGCATAAAGTCCCCTCTCCCTGTGAATCCCTGGGGAAGTGACAGAGATTTTACCTTCTGCATTTCATCAGTAGACCTGCATGGAAAAGACCTCTTACTCACTCATTTTCTCAACCACTGACCTCAAGAAAAGTTCATGTCCTTGCATACACATATAGATGTTTATATATAGATATCTCCTACCAATATAAAAGAGAAACAACCAAATTTTTTCTTCCCTTTGGCCTAAACTGAATTCATTTTTCTCTACTTCTATCTTTAGCCTACAAAATATGCTTTAA
>VZRV01008877.1:512434-532434 GCA_013398115.1 Falcunculus frontatus
AGCTGGTGAATTGAATTGATTGAATTGGGGCTTTCTGGAGCAGATTTATAGAACAGCTTCAGAAATCTTGATCTGCAACCTGATTCAGAAGCCTCCAGAAGTTATTTATGATTTGGGAGGGTGCAGGGGAAAAATTCTGACAAATTGTTACTCTCAAAATGAATGAACATGAGCATATATGGTTTGAAAACTCCAGTTTACTTCAAAGAGACTCAGTAGATGGAAAATTTAATTATATTTATTTAGAGTTTATTTTGGTATAATTTAGGCCAGCTAAAACTCTATGGTCAGGCAAACAAATTCTCAAAAATGTGTTTAAAAGATGTAGAACTAGTTTGTTATGTATTAGATGACACTATTGTAAATATGAATATATTCTTCTTTGCTACTGCAAATATGAATATATTCTTTTTTATATAAGGTTTAACAAAACAGATACTAAACTTACTTGTTAAGGTAAAGGCATGAGTAATGATTGTTGAAACTGTGAGAAGTGGAGTTTCTTCTTCCTGGAGGACTTTGAGACATTACCAGTGTACTCTTGTATTAACCATAATAAATGGCTGCATTTTGTAGGATGTGCAAAACCCTGTTTAAATATTCAAGGTTTGAGGCTGCTTGTTACTACAGCTGCTGTAGATTTCACCCACCCATTCAGAAGCCAAACTCTGCCTAATAAAGAATGGAAAAGGGAAAAGGGGTTGGTGTCTAGAACTGAGAGTGAAATCTACAGCCTCAAAACAATAGTGCACAGCTCAGTTCTGAATCTTTGAAAAGGCTTTTTATGCTTCCTGCAGCACTACATGCTGGTTTATCAAGAAATCTGATGGTAATGTTTAAAAATCCCATTCCATAAACAAAGGAAGGGGTCCAGACACTTCATACAAATATTCTGCCTTGCACACAGAAAATCTAACACGTGCTTATTAGCTGTTACAAACACAGCATAAGCTGTCTTCAAAGCTTTATAATGGAACAAAATTCCAGCAAAAATTATCCAGTCTCCATACTTTTTATTATCACCCTCATTGTGGTCTGTGTACGTGATTTACAGTCTAAGTAAATTTAAAAATGGCATCTGCTAGCTTCAGTGAGGAGTGTATCACGCCCTTTAAGATCTAAACCAAACAGGGCTGTTGCCGAAGTGTTGTCAATAACTTGAAGCATTAAGGATAACAGGTATGGGGAAAAACAAAGGTCTTGTCTTAGGCATCAGAAATGTAAACATGCTTTTAACTTTGTGGATTTTGAAGTTTTTGAAGTCTTTTGCATCATAGGCTAGCAACTTTCTCCATCTTTAGAGGTGAGCTAAAATTCTGTGCTATTTGCGTGATTCTAGAGTCTAGGGTTGTTAGGAAAACACAAGGTAACTGCAGCCTCACGGGTGTAATATGCAAGTTGCCAACTCTGCAAAGGCTAGTGGTTCACACAACTATGAATACCTCTGTAAATAATAATAAGCACCCAAAAATTAAAGATGCAAAAGGGTTATTTAGGCAAAATCTTTTCAAAATTCCTAGGTTTTATGACAATCAAGAAATAGGACTTTATGCACAGTTGTTCAATTTTTCGTGCTCTCTGTACATAACGTGATTTTCTCCCCTACTCTTCATGCGTTACTTTCTTGTATTTGTTGTTTGGCCAAGCTATTTATTCTAGAGTTAGTACTCCCAAAGGACTTAGGCCTGACTTATATTTCTTTTTTGAAATTATGCGTCTGTATTTTTCTACCCCTAAATTGAACTGCACAACTGAAATTATCTGTTGTGTATCTTTAGTTACAAAGGGCTTTAAAATCAGCTGATTAATTCTCAAGGGTCTGTAGACACCTAACTTACACTAGTCTTTTGAATGTTTTTATTGTTTTTATAAAATTTCCTTCTATTTAATCATATATTTGGGGATTTGTGATGCACAGAGCAGTAAATATTGGCATGCTTTTATCACAAGATCTCTCAGCTACAGCTGCATAATATAAAAACTGTAGATAAACATGAGATTTCTTCCTTTCCCTCTGTACATTACATCATCAATTCTCATTTCATGTGCTATTATAGACTGAAGGTCTCCGTAAGATCCTCTTCAATACAGGAAATAAATTACTAGACTTTCTTTTTGTTTATCTTCTGCAGCTGGTTCCTCCAGAGGGGGAGATTCAGTAGTGGGGATCTTGGAAACCTGAATTTCATGTTCCATGCCCTTTCTTTTTTTCCTTTTGTGATGTGGGAAAATCTGGGGGCGAGTTTCTGACTGTTTCTCATGTGCAACAAATCCACTTAAAGACTGTCTCCATTTCTGGAAAATAAAACAAGTGAGAGCATAATAAAAAAAAAAGTGTTCTTTTGGACTACGTTAAGCAAAGGACCTCAGCCTCTCAATTTGAGTGACAGAGTGTCTCTTTAAGCTACTCAAGCAGGTTATCCAAAGGATCAGGTCAGGGTTGCCACTAACTGGGTATGTCTGTGCATGTGCTCATCAGTGGCTTCTGAGTACAGAATGAGTTCCTCTAGAAGAAAGAAAAGTTCTTGGAGAGTGGGTTATGGTCTGAACATAGAGCAGGTTGCTATGGAGAATGATGGGCATTAAACTGTTCGGCTGTAATCTCTAAGTGTGCTTCCTGAAAATTGTTTCATGCTCTCTAGCTTACTTTTCCTGTTCTAGTGGCTTACACCTTATTACCAGTGTTGAGCAAAAATTAGTAATTTTCCCTTAATGATGATCTGTTCTTTCAGACTGAAATTAGGATGACTTCTAGGTTTTCATTAAGTAAAAAATATTTTAAATTGTTTGAAACATTTTTGTTATTCTAAAGTGTATCATACTTTTGTGGGGATTTTTTTTCTCTATTTGTGTATATTGTGCAGCTTCATGGCTGCTTGGAAGACTACACATTCTGTGGCTTGTATTTGATAGATTGAGTAGTTTCTCCCAATATTTTGAGGGGAATTGCAAAAGTCCTCATCCTTTGTGTAGTTTACATTTCTGTGCTTAATGACTCATAATTTCCAGCATGTTCACAGGCACATTGAAGTTTCAATGACAATCTCAGTTTTCAATAGTAAATTAACTACTATTCTAAGATATATTTGATATTAACTGTTTCTTTGAGTTGTTGTTTTTATTTAAAAACTTTAAATAATTACGCTTACAAAAAGACACAATATGGCTAAGCTCAAATTAAGAAATATAAAACTCCTCTTGCAATGCTATGAAACTTAAAATCTCACACAGACATTTCATATCATATGAAGCTGTGCCCTAGCTTGTACTGTTCAGCAGTCGTAAACCGTCCTTTCATCTGTCAAGCTTAATTTACAGAAAATGACCAATTTATTTGTTCTGAAGTAGAAAGAAATGGTAAAGTATTTCTTTCATGCACTCTAAGCAAAATATTTGTTTCTAAACAGCAAGCTTTATTCCCATCTTTGATGAAGCAAGAAAATCGCACCTCTTCACCTTTCAGATTGGCTCCTTCATATTATTCATGCTAGTCTTTTCTCACTAATTTTATGATTATAATGAGGCAATGGCGTGCTAGTTAGCACAGAATGACCTTTTAATTGAAAAGCTGTAAATTCAGTCTCGGTGGCCAACACTGGCAGAAATTTAAATAAATAAGGCTGCAAAGCCCTTACAATGGGCTGGCCTCTTGACCAGGGTGCTACCAAAGTCCTGGTCACCTGTCATCTGGCGATGCTTTGTACCTCCTTGGTGTTAACTGTCTGTCTTGTTACAAGTTAGGTTAGCATGAGAAGAGCAAAGAGCATGGAGTCCTTTATTGGTTAAACAGAGGATTTTGCATTTGAATATCTTCAATATCTGATCTAATACTATACTTTTTAAAGCAGCCTTTTAGTCACATAAGGCTTATTGTTTAATTTTCAAATCATGATAAAAATCTGGACAGACTGATGCGTGAGTAATTCCTGTTCCTCTATACAGTTTCTCTTGATCATAGTTTTAATGTTTGTACATTTATTATTTGAAAGCACTAATAACATTGGTTTAATGAGATTTTCTTTCTGACAAGTACTTAAGATTGGTGCCCAGATACTATAGTGATAATGTCTTTCTAAGTGTTAGGTAAGATGCATGAATTTTTGTAAGCAGCTCTCAGAAATTGTGCCACATTCAGTGTATCTTAGAGATACCCAATTTATGAAATGGTTATAGCACATTATCCTACCCACACATAAATGAGTCCCTCTCAGGATCTTGATGTTGGTGCTTGGCACTGTCTCACCAAAGTTCATAGCTAACACTAGCTAATGCTATATTAGTGATAATTAATAAGAATTGATAGTCTTGTATAACATGAAGCAGCTTTATGCTGTCAGTGTCATGCATCTTTATCAGGAATACATCATACAGACAGTGGAAATTTTCCATATCCTTTAAAGTTTTGCATTCTGTATATTTGGTTGTTAGACAAATAGAGCAAGCTTTGCTGACTTCATTTTCATTCTTGGCAGCATGTTTTTATCATAAGGCAGATAGTCATTAATTTACAGAATCAACGCTGGGAACAGCTTTTGTGATCTCATATTAAATTTTCGCCTGAATCCGCCCCTTGGCAAAAATTACTCACATCGTTAAAAAATATTTAATTAGGCTGTAGTTTATACCCAGCTCACTGGGGAAATGTTGGAATTAATATGATTTGCATGAATTCTGCTTCTCTTTTTCTGTTAGAGATTAGTTTTGAATTCAGTTCAGAGGGTCGCTGACACTGCCAAGGACTCACAATTGTGAAGGTCAAACAGGTAGCAAATACTTCCCCTGGGTAGCTTCCCTGAAAAGACAGCTCAAAATTGCTTTTAATTATGGGTTACCTAAAAGGCCACTTGCTGTTTTTATTTTTCCACAATCTCTCAAATATTATGTGGCTGGAACTTTTAGGTAGACCACATCACTTCAAATCTGAAACAACCTAAGTCATGTTTTTACTTCTTTATCTTTTCATAAAAATGTGTAGCATATAAACCCCAAACAGAGTGCACACAAACAGGCATACCTATGTGTGTATCTGTGTTTAAAACATTACTTTTGGTGTCTGTTCCTCTACTGAAGTAGGGGTAACCCAGAAACCCCTTTCTTTTTCCAAAGGTTTGTAGGGAAAAAAAAAGAATATTTTGGAAGAAAAAATATTTTTCTTCATAGCAGTGCATCCACTGGCTTAATTATTCTTCACAAGATAAGGTACAATGTTTAGTTATGCATTCTCTTGTTTATGATTTCAAGGGTTAGAAAAAACCCTAGGGATCCATGATCCTGTGCTTTTTAAAAAGAGAATTTAATGGAAACTTTAATTAATAATCTAATCAATCAATTAATCTCTGTTACATAAGTGTTGGAATCTAATTCTCCTTCACAGCTCTATCTATGCAGGGAGAAATGGCTGCCCATTTATCAGGATGGTGGGGAACCATTACAGACACAAAGAAAAAGTGAAACTGTAAGAGTTTTGTGAAGCTGACGCAGATAATATGCTAAGAATGTGCTCTTGGGTTTGGGACAGATCACAATATGTCAGTATGGTGAGCTGTTGTGCAGTTCATTTCAGAAGTTCGGTTTTTTCTATGCAGTATGAGAATTTAGGACCAGTCCCTGTATAGTTACTAGTTAATCTGTTTGCTTTGTGGAAACCCTGGAACTTATGATGTGTTAGTAGTCAAAAAATCCTGTTAGTGAGCATTAGGTAGTGCTGAGTTTTACCTTGGGTTCAGAAAATGTAAACCATCTGCTTTATGAAATATGTGCAGACCACACCATGCTGTTGACTAGCTAAATGTTGATAAATAAATATTTATGTATCAAGTGATTTATATGGGGCTTCTATCGGAACTGCAAAGGTGAGAGTCAGTTTGACCCTTATTCCTAGTACTGCGAGTCAATCCAAACTCTCTGGAGCCTGGAACCCTGCCAGAGGTGCTTGCAGTACTGAGGGCAATTTAATTGGTAACAATGAAGATGATGCTTTCACGCTCAAACTCATCTCCAAAGCAGACTCTGTGTATATGTGTCCATGCTTCCAAATGCTTTAAAAATCCATTAAGAGAGTCTTATGTGTAGTAAAGAGAATTAAATCATACATGGGAATGCACAGGTGTTGTATAACTTCTGTCATCAAGCTTCTACTTTCTTTTGAAAAGTCAGTTCAATGTGTAAAAATACTTACAGGAGAATTTAGTGAAAAGCATTTTGCAGAGAAGTATAAAAATATAAACCAACTTTGAAAAAGAAAATAGAAAATTTGTATATCCTTAGCAATGTCTTTAATCTTTTGGGCTGTATACCATGCACTGCAGTCAATGCAATCTGTACATCTAAACTCCTATAAAGTCTGAAATGTAAGAATTTTATTACATTTTGAGTAGAGACTATAGGCATAGGAAAATATGGTTTATGGCAATTTTTGGACTGCAAAAGTCTAATTAGATATTTACATCAAGATCTCATTTAGCTCCCTTTCGTTCTTTCCTACAGTAATAGAAAAGGCAAGAAACGAAATGTCATACTGAACTATCATTGAACCTAATTCCCTTTCTCTTACATTCAGTGATTTACCATTTCTTTAAAGCAGTACATTTTTCCTTTTATCTTTGGCATATTCATTTTCCATCCTTTCCCAAGATGCAAATCCTGATGGCTTGAAATTACACTCTTCTTGGCAAGGAAAGGCCACAGCTTTATTTGCAGCACAAATTGGTCCAAATACACTAGTATTAATTGTGCACACTATATACAAAAATAATAGCTTACATTGCCAGCAGGCAGACTTTCCAGTCAGTGATTATAATACTCTTTTCCAACTAAAGAGTTTTGAATATTCTTGCCTGTCAGTGAAAAACTGACCATTCCAATCCACAAAAGTGGCATTGCTGTAAAGAAGGCAACCCAGAATTTCTCACCCGAAATTATAGCAACTGAAAAAATTCAGTTACATTCATTTGCCTGCATCCTTATGCTGTCCTGCTCTTTTTTCTCCCTTCTGTTCCTCACATAAGCCTCATTATCCTTTGTCATATCCAGGGACCATCAGTCCATAAATACACTATTCTGGCTGTGTCTGATGTAAAACACACATATTACACACCCGTGCATGATTTAAAGCAACTTACAATAAAATTATATCATCATGCTGAATAGAGGCTAAGGAAGTGCCAGTCAAGCATACAAGGTGCCGTGTTGTAGACCACCATCCGGATTCCAGCAGCAAGGCAGCACCATACAGGTTTCCAAGCAGATGTTAAAAGCATGGCTACAGAACATCTGGGGTATAAGACCCTGTCATACCTAAAATATGACAAACCATTTGTAATGTCATTCTCTTCTTGTTTCTGCAGTTTGGGTAAGAAACTTAGTTCCTTGGATAGCAGAGACTACTATTAACATGTTCAACTAGAGCAGTAGTTACACCTCGGGAAAAAGGTCTTGGAGTCATTATGGATAGGTCTCTGAAATTGTCAACTGAATGTGCAAAAGCAGCTGAAATGTCAAGCATCATGAAAAAGGATATTGAGGATATCATGAACATAAAATGCAAGCAAGGCCTGACAATATTTCTTTGCCAAGGCAACTACAAAGAGAAGTGTTGGAGAATTTCTTATTTATTGGTATGTTAGGTAGCTGGAGCCTTTCCCTTCTATGTGATTGATATAGGACTGCATGGTGATGGCTAGCAAGACATACCAGTTCTTGGGAATTCTCAGATCATAGCCTTAGCCGGAAACATAACATCTGAATCCTGCCAGTTGTAAAAGCCTCTCTTGCTCTTTTTTCATTCTTCCTCTTTGTTTTATGTTCCTGTATGACACGCATGGAATCGACTGCATATTCAGAATGAGAGCAGTACACAGGATAGACACAGGACCCTGATAGAGCCTGTGTGCTGGCAGAACAGCAGGACTGTTCAAAGAAGTAACAAAAAAGTCCCTCACTGTGATTTGTTGTGTGAGACAGATGCTGGCATGCATTAGCTGGGGCAGACGAATAAAAATTAAAACAAGGGAACCATTTAATATCAAAAATACAGAAAAAAATATAATGAATAAGAGAAAGGGAAAAGCCTAAAAATATGTGCTTGGTTGTTAAAAATGCTTGAAAGTAGGGACCATATTTTATGTTTTTTACTCTACAGTGGAATCCCAACAATGACTTGGTCACAGATGTTTTAAACATACAAACAACTTTAATTTGATGTATTTATGGGAAAAACTGTTTTCAGAACTAAGGTTAGTTGTCATATACCTCACAAGATAAAGATTGCTCAGATAATATAGCTTTCCTGTTTAACTGGTTTTTAGTTAGTAGGTATTGGGAGTGATGCTGGAGGGAGAGTTGAACTTCGTGTTCAACTTGGCCTCTTTATCTTGTTGCCATTCACTGTTGCTCCACTCCTTAGATGTATCCTTGAAAAGGCAAGGAACTCCTCTGTTCTAAATAGTGAGTTTCATTACTAAATTAATTAAATGACAGAGAAATCATATGAGTAAATGTTCACAGTCACTTAACCCTTTAAAACAAATGCAGAGTTCAGCTAAAAAACATACTTGGTCACTTGCAATAGGTACAGGCACTCAGGAAGCAGTAAAGTCTGAGAACATTCAAAAAGACTGTGGTACAAGGATCTTCAATTAACACATATAGCTTTATGCAATTATTAGCTGTGGAAAGAATTCCACAGTGGGAAAAACTGGAATTATTTTCCTGAGCTAGGAAGGATATATATTTTCACTAAAATCTGAGTAACATGACCAAGGTGTAGCTAGTGAGTCAGTTTACAGACACCTATATCTTTTGCTATTTTTCCTTTATTGGACTTATTCTCTGCATTATATTTTTCACTCTCCTTCAGAAGCTCCACTTCCTTTCTTGGTTTTTGCATTTCTCAGTGGTCGTATCTCTGATTTCTCCTCTCTATCTCCTCTATTAGCTCTTAGTTTCCCTCTGTTCTACTGATGTTTCTCATTCAAAATTGGTAATTTTTACCAATTACCTCTCATGTCTGCCAAAAATTTCCATAAGCCTCTATAATTTTGAGTCTCAGATTTTTTTCTCCTGCTCTTGTGAGTCATTCTTACTGATCCACACCTCCTTTATTTCTTGCCCATATCTCAGTCTAAGCAGAAACAAACTTTTGGCCTACTGTTACATGACATTTATTAGGTGTTATAACATTTAAGACACAAAAAATGTCACCAAGTTCTAAAGGTGTCTCTTGTCCTCAGAACCTGTGGCTCTTTGCAGTCCATGTGCATCTCTCAGACTGCAGAATCTTCTCCCTTCTGTCTGCTCTTCAGTAGTGCCAAATACTACAAAAGTACATCTATAAGCATTTTAACCATTCTTCTTTCTCTCTCACAACTTAAAATTGACTGTCATCCCATTACCATATTCTCTACCGTGTTTTCCTCTCCATGCCTTCCATAACACCAGCTATACAAAACTATCCAAAATTTGTCAATTCATCTGTATCCTTTTCTTAATCATCTGGTTACCTGCATTGCTGTAATCGTCCCCTCTTGATCCAACCTCAGTCTCACTTTTTGCTCCAGTCTGAGTAAACTGTGACTGTTACGCTTTTCCCTTACAAGCCTGTAAGGATCCCAACATTTTTATTTTTCTGTCAACTCTGCTTCACTTCTCTCAGATTGTAATCTCTCAGATTACCTCAATTCCCTTTACTGATTTTGGCTTTCTGGTGCTTCTCATGCTGCCTCCAGTTCTTGGCAGAAGCCTGTACATCTCATTTGTTAACTCTAGCATGAGAGGCTCCTTTTTTTCAGACTGTTTCTCTCCTACATTAAAATACAAATGTTACCCATACTCTTCCCCTCAAAAAGTTCTTTCTTTTCCTTGAATACTGGGAATTTGTTTTTTCTTATCTGGATTCAGTTATGCCTTCAATAATAAGACTCCTTTTTACTGTATCATTTATTGTATGTGCAGCATTGCATAAATTATTAATAAATAAATCTAAAATTTTAAGAGGAAATATTTGGAGAAAAAACCGGCATGAAAAGAACATAGTAGTGTGCTTCATCTAAATACGATGTCATTCTACAAATTCTATATAAATTTTCCTTTTGTTGAAAAAGAGAACAGCTACGTAGGTGTGTGCTGGTTTTGAAAATACAGCTTTATCAAATCCACAGACCATGTTTGAGGGAGTTTAGATGGGAAGTTTAGAAGTCTGTGACAGGACAGTAATCTTCTGTTGCTTTCTTTTAAGTCAAAGAAATAGATTCCTGTGAATATGAATGTTTAACAAACAAGGAAATGCTGAATGAAGCTAGAATAGAAATCCTTTTAAATTGGTATGTTTATTTCAGTAAAATTTGACACAATCTCTCATTTGGAGGGCAGTGCAAGAAATATCTACTTCAACAAATTTTATGCAGCATGAAGATGTGTTGTGGGTTAATTCTAAAGAACATGCATCTCCAAAGGGCTTCACAATATTTCGAGCATTTGTTCTTTTTTTTCTCTTAACATGCCTGAAATGGAAATGCATCTGTGAATGGTGGTTTTTATTCGTGTTTTCACAGAAGCACATTTGCATGCCCTAGAAGAGAATCAATATTATGAATGAGAACTCTCCCCAAAAGTCTTTAATTATATGTCTGTGTATCAATATGTAATACTTTATGTTTCCCCAGATTTTTTCTTCTTTTAGCTGACACAGGCAGACTTTGAAAGGAGTAAAATCAACAATGTAACAATGAAATGCCTACAAACTTGTTAAATGTGATGGCAAAATAAAAAGCTTCGGTCAGTATGATCAGTTAAAAAAAAAAAAGATAGCCAGCAAACTGTCTATCATGTGATGAAATTTGACAGTAGGGATTATGGCTTTGATGGACCAGAACAGCTAATAGAAGAAGCTGACATTTTTGAAACCCTGCTAATTAAGGGTTCCTTCCTTAATATTAAAATAAAGTCTTTGTCTGGGTTTTATGGTTGGAGAATCAGGTGTTTTCATTAATATATGCCAGTCAGTCTTAATAAGCTTGGAGGGCAAAGGAAGTTATTATTGAGTGACCTTCTACAAAATAAGCATGTTGCTAAGGGCTCTAACCCTGCCCTGTTCAGACTGATGAATCTCATTTCCAATGCAAAAGCTTCACAAGAAATCCAAGTATTCTCTGTGCAATCACAGAAAATAATCCTTGTGTCTCTTGTAATGTCCAGAATTGCCACTTACTATACTACTACTGTACAATGAATATTACAATACATATTATTTTTCTAGCACAATTGTCTACATTTCTGAATTGCCAAGAATAGAAAAAACTTATTGTCCAGACACTTGTATTGAAAAGTCAGCTCATTTTAATACTTCTCAAATAGTCATCTACCCTGTTCATGAATTATAATGCACAGAATACATCTGACAATACTAGCCTTGGAAAAGAGATATGTCTGTATTATTACATATTCATTTTCAAAGAGATTTTGAACAGATTTTAAACCATTCGTTGAAATTCATTGAAATGATAAATTCACAGTGTGATTTTGATTGACTCTTAATCTAATTTCACATTTGATAAGTTTTCATCTTTTTTAGTAGTAATTTTGATTTGATGTAGATTTTTCAAGCTGAGTGAAAGAGTGTGGTAAGTTACTAGGAGTCACCATATACTTGATGATAGAAATTAGAAAATGAGAAATGGAACCAGATTAATTAAGTGAAGCATTGTAACTGTCAGAGATGTGCCTCACATCAGCTCTGTGTGGACTGGGCCATTTCTAATACCTCAAGACTTTCTGCAGATATTTACTAATGCTTTGTTTCTTTCAGCTTTCCTTGCTTTTCTCTCACTAGGTCAAGTCAGTTCTCTAAATGGTCTGTGAGATACTACACACATAATAGAGTGAATAATGAATGAAATCTGAAGCAACACATCCAGTTTGCTGACACTATGCTAATAAAATAAAATGGCTGCCAAGTAGAAATGTCCGAGTTGGGAGAATATACATGGTCCCAGGTCATTGTGTGAATCTCTAAAAGTTGAGCGTTTAATAGGAAGCAATCAACTGCATCATATTTGCAGATCTCCTTTCTTCAACTGATGGCACAGAAGATGGTTCTACTGTTTTCTTATCCAACCAAACCAAGCTATCACAATCTGTAAAGTACTTTACAAAACTTATTCCAGAAGTTTGAAATTCCAGGTTTGGTTTTTTTCTTCATTTACATTGATGATCGGGATAAATCCTAAATTGGCTTCAGAACTCAAACACTTCAACTGAAGTGGATATACGTACTCTTGGATAATTCTTACTCTGTATTGTTACATATATAAATGCATTTTAAACCTGTGAGACAGTTCAAAACAGAATGCTAAAAAAGACGAAACTGAGGCCCATATATTTAATTTCTGCCTAGATATCTTCTTCTCAGGGCATTCTGATACATCATTACATGAAAATAAAACAAAATAAAATATAAAATAGTTAATGCCCTGCAAAATCTATCCCATTATGAAGACCCACTGTCCACTGTGATGTTTGAGTTATTTCTGAATGCTTAATAGATTTTGCATTTGAATACAATTAGTCCAGTTAGTCTACAGACTGCTTTGAATATGAAAGGCTCTGTGTATTTTGTTCCATTAAAGTCAAAGCCATCTATGCACCTTGGACTATCTGTATCTTTACTTGATTTATGTATTTTAAGTTTGGGAGTTTGGGCTACTTTACCCCTTGATCATTTTTTCCCCAAACAAAAGTAACTTTATTTAGCCCCATATTTAACCTTGATCCTATTCAATTTGGAAAAGTAGTAAGTGCAATATTTTTCTTAGAATGTGTAAAACTGATCAAATTAAAAACCCCACAGGTTTGTGGGTGGGGTTATTTGTTTTGTTTGTGGTGGCTTTTTGTTTGGCATTTTGGTTTGGTTTGGTTTTTTGAGAGAAATTTGTGGCTGTGGCTGGTGGAGGTCGAGGAGGTAGCTGAAGTGTGATCAGTGATTTCCACTCTGTCTCCAGTGGACAGATATGAAAAACAGAGGGAAGATAGTCCATAGAGTACTTATTAACATCTCACTGGCAGCTGCAAACCACAGGAACAAAACATTAGATCTGCCCTAGGAATGCCTCTTTCAGGTATAGTGTTGGGGTACCTGATATACTGCTACTCCATAGACATTTTTGTTCTTTTAGTATTTGAAGAAATGCAAAAAAACCACTTTCTCACTCCATACAGTAGTTTAGAACTCCAACACTTACTGCTAAAAGCTGCTGATTTCTGATAATAAAACTTTCATAGACATCAATATATGTAAGAACTAAGCCTCAGAGAGAAATATTCCGTTCTCATCCTCGTTGGCATTGTGTTGCTAAATAGTACAACGAGAGCTTTCTTACAGTCTCAGCAGTATTTTATGCGGTACCTGCTGTGACTCACCTAAGAGCCAATATTAGTGTGCTCATTCACCAAAAAAGTAAGAGTAAAGCAGAAATGGTACTGTTATGCAGAAATCGATATTCATAAATAAAACAGCCAAAGTCACTGTACGCAAATACTGTAAATGCTATATTTTTTACTGTAAATGTAATTGAAACAAGGTCATTCATTTTGCTGCTGGAAAACAAATGGAGTACTAAGCTAGATTTATGCTTTCTTCAAGAATAATGGATTTTTGTGTAGGAGGAAGGAAATTTATTCCACAGCAGAAGCTAACAGGTGATTTCCACCACCAAATATTTTGACTGTAGCTGAGAACAAGAGATATGATGAGGAAAGAATGCTCCAGGATGTTCGCAAAAGGCTCACTGACTGCTGACAATGGGCTAGTACTGTAGTAAGTCTGATATCAATTTGAAATCTGCTATAATATCAGTGTGCCTGGACAAAGTGAAGTGCCAAATCAAGGGTCAATAAATCTTAATGTCAATTCTCATGATACAACGTTAATGTTGTGATTAGAAGGAGTGGCATTCAAGTTGTGAGGCTCATCCTCAATGTGGGAGGTTACAGGATACCCAGAGGACGCTCCAATATGCTGAATCATGCATCTCCATTCCATTAGTTATATAGATGTACAAGTGCTCACGGAATGGAATGTTTCAGACCCAGGACAAATGTAAACCAATTGAAAGGTTTAAAAAGACACAACCCAACATATTTCTGCAACATGCAGTATTTAGGATCTAAATCCATGGCTAATGCCTAATTTAGCATAGAAGGAACAGCACAAAAGCAGCTGTAAAGACACCAAAACTATCAGCATGTCCCACTCCATCAACACATTTGTGAATCCTGAAATAATCTGACTGTGGAAAGTATTACTCTAAGTGACCAATATGACTAATCACTTTTAAGAGGAAGGCATTTATTTGGAGATGGTATCTGTCTGCATCCTGTGTAACTCTTGCCTTTTCTCTGTAGCTTCATGCTTTGCTTTTCTATGTACTCCTATTTTCCTGTCTTCCTCATGGTTTATCAAACAACCTAAATATCTTGGCAGTTATGTTTTGCTCTCACCTTTCAGCTCTTACATCTGAATGTAGTAATGTAAGGCTTTCGTATCTTTCAAACTTGGAATGACCTCCAATTATGAATAGAATAAAAACAGGTGGAATTTTCCAGAGGGACACGAAAAGAGATTAAAGGAAAGAGAGAATTTGAGATGGAAGTAGAGAAGACCTTTGAATGCCTTGAGAAAGAGATGGGCTGGCTTGAAATGCAACAAGAATAATTATTTAAACAAAAGAGAGGTTCTGGGAATATTTTCCAGAGTCTTTAAGGAAAAGTGAATGAGAAATCTCTCCTTTTTTCCAAAGAAACCGTAGAATCTTTTCTTCTGTTACCCAATTTTGTAAAATGCAAATATGTTTTAGAAAATAGTTTGAGAAAGTTGTGAAATTTGATCTTTTAGCCAGTATCCCAGTTTCCTACTATGTACCTGATCAAATCCATTCTGACACACTCTTAAAGGCAGAAGCTATAGGAGTATCTAACTTAATTTAGAGGCTTTCTCCCACAACACCCTGGTCTTGCTCAGGATCTAGACTCCAAGTTTCTTAGAACATTGGAAGGGCTCTCTTTCCAGCCTGTCACAGGGTCACAGAGGCTTGTACAAAGACCTTTAATTCCTTCGTTCTAAGGTTATACAGAGTTACAAAGAACTGCCATGGGCAATCTCTGTATAAGATGAAGAGAAAATAAAACCAAAGGTATGAGAGAAAATGGGAGCTGAGTTGAGGAAGAGCAGATGTCCAAAGAAATCTGTTTAATACCCAGTGCTAGTGTTAGCTGCCTTGCATACACTTGCTCCTGACAGACTAGGTGCCACTTGATAACAGCTGCAGAAGGCTACAAGCCCCCGCCCTGTCCCAACAGGAAAACTCTCTAGCTGATAACTGCCTAACATAAATGTATTAAGGATTTTATATCCATGGCAAAATTTTCCAAAGAGCTGTCTTAGGCTGAGGATCCGGAATCAAAGGCTGCTTTTGAAAAGTTGACTCTGGCCTTTGGGGAGACAGTGAAAAGACTTTTCTCGTTTCCTGAAAGAGTAATTTGAATCTCATTCTATAGTCCCACACTGGACTAAACTGAAAGTGCCTCCACTGATGTCAGCAGTTTAATGAAAATTGCTGTAATTTCATGGATTTTTTTTTTTTGTAACCTATGCTAAATGAGTTACATACTGCTGTGTGTAAATACATGTGTGTACAGTAATTGAAAGTCTTTTTTATTCTATACAATTCAGTATTGAAGATAAGTTTTTCTTTCTCCTCTTTCTACTAGTATATACTAAACTTTATTTTGGTTTTTCAGTTTCTATGTCTGTCCTTGAGATACATGAATTAAAATTGAAAATTAGATGGGTTGGGAAAGAACATAGCATTTCTGCCCAAGCAGTTCAATATCCAGAACTCCTGTGATCTGTAAAACTTATGAAGAGCGTGGTGTCATACCCATTAGTCCAGAGGAAAACCAATTCTAATGTTGATACCACATTACATTGTATTTCACTTTCTTCTTGGTGTATTATTTTATAAATTGTAGTACAGTGTGGTGATATTCATATTGTGTTTCATATTTCATCTCTAATCTTTCTTGGGTTACATGGAGCTTAGTATCTAGAGAAACATGAAATAATGAGAAATTAATAATTTAAATGCTTATTTAACTATCTGCAATTTGGTGTGTTAATCCTAATATAGAAAATTCATTATGGCATAGATATATTACTGCTTTTTCTATTACTGAGCTATTTGTAACCATATTTCACCTTAAAAAGTATTTAATTAATCACTCCTTAAGCATTAAGGAGTTTGCAGTGCACTGTCCATTTCCACAACCTCAAAGTAGTGTTTAATCCATTTGATCAAATGAGATTTACTGTAGCACTAACTTTTGTTGTTGCAATAATACCACGGTTAGACAATATTGCTCGGTAAGGAAGAGTAGCAAAGACTATTTATATGTCTGTTGGAAAAGGCAAATTCTCCCTTGTTTCCCAGGAATCACATCTCCAGAAAGATGTGATGATTCTGATTTAGAAAAGTCACCTGAACTTCAAAATAGTTTTGTTATTCACCAAACTATGAAGATACCAAATATGAAGTGCCAATATCTGAGATGTTTTTATAACTTCCAGGATTTTATGGCATAACAGTGACTTCTTTAAAATATTAAGTCCTCTGAGATTTTTGGAAAGAGTTTTAAAAAAATTTGCTGTAAAAGAAAAGAAAAAAAATTTGCTAACCCATTTTTCTGCTAAAGAATCTTCAGTTTCCCTTTGCTGTAAGCAGATACAGAGATTCACACTCTATAGTCACTTCATTAGTAACAATCTGCAGCAATTCTTTTGAAGTTAGTACAGTTAACCAGCTGTAAAACCAATGTTACTGAAATAAAATCCAGACCTACAACTGCCATACTTTCCACCATGTACCACACTCATTTCTCATGCTTCTTTCAGATTCTCACTATTGTTCATAGTAAAACAATAGTATCTCAGATACTGCAGAGTGGTAACTACTGGTAAATTTGTGTTCTTAATAGTGGTGACCACTGTGACAGAAGAACAGCAAATGCAGTCAACATGCACGCCTCCTCTTGCTCAGAGGCACGCGTGGCAAGAGTACAGCTAGAGACCTTTGGCAGCTAGCAGAATACCCATTCCTCAGGAGCATATTGCATGCGTCCTATACATATTCAGTTCAGTTAGAAAAGAATATTTTTTCTACCAATCAGGGCAGTGTATGAAAATAATTCCATCTCTCCGTGTTGCATGCATCATGATTATGGATGTGCTGAAGCACCAATAATCAATCTCAGTTAACTGGAGAACGTTGTCACTTGCTGCTCTTAGTCATGCAAAGTGTTGTACAAAGAAGCAGAAGCAATACAGCTTGATTTTCATGGAGGTATTATCGTACATGAGGTACTGAGAGGTTGTACATTATGATAGGTGCACAAGCTGCTCAGCACTGTGGATTTTGCTGTGTTTTTATAAATGATTATGGAAGTAAAATATAAGCTGTGTGGCTACACTGCCAGCTAGAGTACCTTGGGCTTTTCTCCCACTTTTTTCCACCCATCCAAGCAACTTGCAGAGGTGGCATTATCAGACACTATTTTTACTCCCAATGAACTGTTTTCTTTCCGTGGAGATTAGTTTAAAATGATCCAATGCATATCCTATAAAATTTACCCCTCTGTTAGTGGTAAGTGGCAGCTGGCAACAGAACAGTTCAAAGGTGCGTGAGATCATCCATATTAAACAAAACAACCAAACATTCATTTGCATCTCATTTACCTTGAGGAAAGTTCAACACAGCTTTAACGTCAGACACATTCTTAGTGTTGTGTTGGGCTGTAAGGCCCTGAAAAGGTTGCTCTCCCAGCACCAAATGGGAGCCTAAAATTCAGCTGGTGCCACTGAATTAGTGTCTAGTAAGAAAAAGAAATTAATTTGAAGGGTGAAAATCCTAAGTGTACCATGTGAAAAAGATTTTGTTACATTCAGAGCTGTAAATCTGAACAAGAGGAAATCAGCTAATGAGAAGACCCAACCTGTGCAATTATATAGAATCTTCTGAAAGTCTAGTATTTCCTTTTAGAGTCTGTATTTTTTAGGCTACAGGCTGAAATGAAGCACGCTATCAAACTGCTGCTTCTGATTAGCAGGTTGTTTATGGTTTCTCTCTATTTTTGTCATCTGAGGTTGAAATTATTTTCTTAGGGATTATTTTATTGCCACACTAGCCCATAGTATAACTAGGTCATAGTATCATTTGGAATGTTCTTGATTTCAGCTAAAGATTGGAAGTAAGAATAAATTAGATCATAGGTCTTCTTATAACCTTATGCAGAGAAGGGAAATATAATTGCTTTCTTTTTGATCTTTCATGTTCACAGCACTGGTGTAGTTAACCTGTCCATAACCTGACAACATACAGATTTATTTGCAATATCTTGTAATAATAATGAATTAATGAATAATGATAATGTTATTCAGAAAAAAAAATCCTTTTATTTTTAGTTTATTTTAAACACCTGATAGAATGTATGTAAAATTCCAAATTGAACATCTAGAATTGTTTGCATGGGATCAGTAACAGCGGTCATGAACCTTGCCATTGCTTCTCATGACATACTTGTAATAGATAGTATGCTGGAATTTCCCTTACTTTCCTTCACCGTTAGCTTCTCAGATCAGTCTCTTTCTTGTTTCCTGAAGACAGGGAAAGGAAGCCAAGGTCTGCATCTGATAAATGTCCCGTCCTATAAAGCCCATAATTTTCTGTGTTTCTTCTCTTAGACCGGTTTATTCCTCTGCATGTGCTTTCTCATTTCACTTCTGTCTGGGCTGTCCTTGAACCACAGCTGTTTTCTGGGGAGGTGGGAGCAAGCAGATGTGGAGTGGAGAGGACTGAAGCAAAACTCTGGTTGTCATGCTGCCTTTCCTGCCTCAAACATTTTGTGTTAATCATCTTAGAAGTAGCATGTTCTGGGGTAGTTGTCTTGTTTCCATTCACTATGCGATCTGTGATTACTTCTATTGAAATGAATACTTAGACTTCATAGTTTAATGCAGTTAATAACACAATTGTGGAATGAAAGGTATATTGAAGAATTTCAAAAGAGGAGTTGTGACTGAAATACGGTGGTGAAAAGCTGACAGAGTTTATCAAAGTGCTGCAGTTTACCTCCGTACAGAAGGAGAGTGGCTGTTTTCATATTCACTAATCCCCAAATAACCACCAAGAAATATTAAAATACACATTCTATTAGTTTCATTTAATTTCTTAATTGCTCAAATTCAGTTTACCAATTTATTGCTGTGTGAAATGCTTAGAGGCGATGCGTACATTAAAGGGATTATTTACATGTAATCCCTCCCTCCCAAAGGATACAAACTGATCATTTATGAATCCTGATTTACACTCTGTAACAATACCAGATGAATGGAATAGTTACTGCAGATTGATGTAGCTCCTGAATGTGCAATACTGAGTGGAGTATGATTTAGTACTAAAACTGAACTATCTCCTTTTCACTGATGATTTTTGTAAAGGTGTGTGAATTCAGAATGAACCAAACTAAAACTACTTGCTGCAATTGAACTATTTATTTTCTGAGAATATGTGCAATCAAGACATTAACTTTAACCTTGGGGAAAAGTCTGTTTTAAAATGTAGCCCATGTTCGATTTGGGATGTGGATTATTTTCAGCTAGGGTTATGATTTTACAGGAAAGAGATTTATAATTAGTTTTAATGTAATTGGCAGGGATTTGCCGTTGAGATGCAGCCTTGCAGCTTGTTCCCTGCCTGTGGATATCACTGTTGGTATCTGTTTGCCAGCCAAAAGCTGTGAAAACAAGATGTAATAAGAGAAAGGAGAAATCAGAAACCTTAACCACAGTTAACCAAAAGGAGTAAATTTTGAAGTCTTTAAGTACGTTATATAAAACAAAATGTCTTTAGCCTTCAGTCTACTCATTACACACCTTTGCAGAATGATAAAAATCA